>QLTV01001687.1:616609-628768 GCA_003457575.1 Thermophis baileyi | reverse complement strand
CCCCTCCCCTCCTCTCCTCTCCTCTCCTCTCCTCTCCTCTCCTCCACAGGCTCTGGTATCCCAGAAATGAAAACTATCCTGCGTGGTGTGGTGCTGAAGGAATACCTTACGCTCAAGACTTTTGTGGCCAAAGTCATTGGACTGACCTGTGCATTAGGCAGTGGGATGCCTTTAGGGAAAGAGGTGAGTGGGATCTGGGGTCTGTGGGCTACCAAGGTGGAGAAAGATCTGGAAACCAAGTTCTGCCTGGAATGGTGAAAAGACGTAGCTGTCTTTAGTTTGCACAAAGGTAGTTTGAGAGAAGGTATGATACAGGTAGTCCTCGACTTATGACCACTTGGTTAGCAACTGTTTTATGTTACAATGGACACCCCACCACCACCAAAGCTACTCACAACCTGGTTCCCAAGTTCTGACATCCCCTCCCCTGTGCGGTGTCAAGTGATTGTATTTAGGGCTGTTTGCTGTACCCTATAGTCATGTAAACACAATTTATGATGTTTTTGACAGAAACGAGCGTTTACTTCCCAGTTTCTGGCAAAAAAAACCAGCCCCAGAACATATAACGGCTTCATTTAACGACTGCCACATCCAGTTAACAACTGCCACGAAAAAAGTTCATGAAATCAGGTTCAGTCACGGGATGGCCTGCTTTACAAAGGTCATGTCTTAACCGCCATTAATTGTTGGACTCAAGGACTACCTATATAGCGTCTTCAGGTTTCTGAAAAGGGTTCAGACTTCTCACGCTCTTATTCCCAGAGAGTAAGTACTCGAGTTACTAGGATGAAACTTCAAGGATGCAGATAGTGATTAAATATTATTAAGAAGAAGGTCTTGACAGGAAGAGCTGCCAATCGATGGGATTGGTCACTGCTTGGAGTGGTTTCGTACCTTCGCTGGAGGTTTTCAGAAGCAGGAAAGCCATCTGTCAGGCATGTCTATGGAGATTCTCCAGGCCATGGTTATCCCACAGGTGCTTTTTTCAAGAGGCAACTGAACATTCTGGTTTTTCTTTGAAGACATTTCGCTTCTCATCCAAGAAGCTTCTTCAGCTCTTGACTGAATGGTGGGGAACGGAAGGATTTATACTCCTTGCAGACAGCTGGTCATCTGCATTCTTTTAGAGAGTCCTTGAGGGCACTTGGAGGTTTATCTAGGGTCATAGTGGCCAATCTATGTCAAAATTGAACATCCCTCTCTCAACCGAGGGGGAGGGATACGACATCACCTATCTCCAGTCTACAACACAGTCCTTTCAGCAGTTCCAAGAAGGCTCCACACCCATTTGCACCACTCAGGTGACCCTGAGAACAAAGACAAACCTCCAAGTGGCCTCAACGACTCTCTAAAACAGGGGTGTCAAACTTAAGGCTCGTGGGACGGATCCGGCCCACAAAGTGGTCGGATCCGGCCCCCGGGGCCATCCTGGAAAATGTAAGGAGGACTCGGTCTGGTCTACCCAATGTGGCTTTGGCCCGGTCTACCCAATGCAAAGAGGAAACATGCCAGCAGTTTGGGGAGTGGTGTCAAGCTGGCCACACCCACCCAGCTGGCCATGCTCACCCAGTCGGCCATGCCCAGTGAGTAGCATCAAGCTGGCCACGCCCCCCCAGTCGCCCCCCCCTCCAGGTCAACCACAGCCCTGATGAAATTGAGTTTCACACCCCTCCTCTAAAAGGATGCAAATGACCAGCTGTCTGCATGGAGTATAAATCCTTCCATTCCCCTCCATCCAGTCAGAGCTGAAGAAGCTTCTTGGATGAGAAGCGAAAGGTCTTCAAAGAAAAACCAGAAAGTCCAGTTGCCTCTTGAAAAAAAAGCACCTTTGGGACATCTGTCAGGGATGGTAAACAGGTAGTCCTTGACTTACAACAATCCATTTAGTGAACATTTGAAGTTATATCATCACTGAAAAAAAGGGGACTTATAATCATTTTTCACACTTACAACTGTTGGAGCATTCCCATGGTCACATGATCACTATTTGGGCACTCGGCACGTACAGCTAGTCCTTGACTTACAACAGTTCGTTTAGTGACCGTTTGAAGTTACAACGGCACTGAAAAAAGTGACTTAGGACCATTTGTCACAGTTACAACTTTTGCTGCATCCCCACGGTCACATGATCAAAAATCAGATGCTTGGCAACGGACTCATACTTATGACCGTTGCTGTGTTTCAAGGTCATATGATCACTTTTTGCAACCTTTTGACCAGCAAAGTCAAGGGGGAAGCCAGATTCACTTAACAACCGGGTTGCTCACTTTATCAACTGCAATGATTCACTGAACAACTGTGGCAGGAACGGTGATAAAATGGAGCAAAACTCACTTAACAAATGTTTCACTTAACAACAGAAATTGTGGGCTCCATTGGGGTCGTAAGTCAAGGAATACTGCAACCAATTTTGGTCACCCTACTACAAAAAAGATGGTTGAGAGCTTGGAAGAAGTTCAGAGAAGAGCAACTAAGATGTTCAAAGGCCTGGAGACTAAAACATATGAAGAACAGCGTCAGGAACTGGGTTTGGCTAGTCTAGAGAAAAGAAGGACGAGGGGGGACATGATAGCCGTATTCCAGTATTTGAGGGGCTGTCAGAAAGAAGAGGGGGTCAAATTATTCTCCAAAGCACCGGAAAGCAAGACAAGAAGCAATGGATAGAAACTAATTAAGGAGAGAAGCAACCTGGAATTAAGGAGAAACTTCCTAACAGTGAGGACAATTAACCAGTGGAACAGCTTGCCTCCAGAAATTGTGGGTGCTCTGTCACTGGATGTTTTTAAGAAGAGTAGACAGTCACTTCTCTGAAATGGTATAGGGTCTCCTGCTTGAGCAGGCGGCTGGACTAGAAGACCTCCAAGGTCCCTTCCAGCTCATTCATTCTATTCATTCATTCACTACCTGCAGTGAATCCTGTAGAAGGTTGAACATGACAATCTTTGGGGACCCTTCCAACTCTATGATCCTGTGATTCTTTTTTCTAAGGCTGGTTAATCCAGCTGCCTTTTATCAGCTTCCATAACTGGACACACTGCGCATGGAATCATTGATTGAGATGGGCGGCTATAGAAACTGAATAAATGAATAAATCAAAATAAAAACGTTGATAGTGTTTGGGCCCTAGCAACATCCTGCCGATCTTGCTAACCTCTTCTTCCTCCCTTTCTTGTGTTCAGGGACCTTTTGTCCACATAGCCAGCATGTGTGCGGCCCTCCTCAGCAAGTTTCTTTCGGTCTTTGGAGGCATTTATGAGGTGAGTATCTACCTTTGAGGAAACAACATAGAATGTGGGCTCTGAGAATGGAAGAACAAGATGGCTGGAAAACACCAGATTGTTGGTTGTTTTCTTGCAGACGTCTCATTACCAAACTAGGTAACCTCATCAGTGCACTGATGATGCTACCTAATTTGGGTAATGAAAAGTCTGAAAGAAAACAACCAGAGAGCACCAAGGACCCCGAATTTCAACCCTGAGCTACAAATATTCTCCTTTATTGTCTATGGAGATTCTCAGTCATCCAGGTCATGGTTGTCCCAAAAGTGCTTTTTTTCAAAAGACAACTGGACTTTCCTTGAAGACGTTTCGCTTCTCATCCAAGAAGCTTCTTCAGTTCCGACAGTCAGAACTGAAGAAGCTTCCTGGATGAGAAGCGAAACGCCTTCAAAGAAAAACAAGTCCACATTCTCCTTTATTGTTGGTTAGTCATAACAGGCAGGAGTCCAGTTCCGAGTTGTGTTCCCCTAGCCTCAGTCCTAAGATTTATAATTTGGGGATAATAATAATAACCCCCAAATTGTAGAAATCAAATGAAATTCAGGCCTGCTTTATGGTCATTGCCAAAAAAAAAGTCCTACAGTCACACTTGAACTCTTAGGAAAAGTACTGTTGTGGCCTTGTTCCATTATTCCTGTTACCACATTATGATTAGATTCATGACTTCATTCTCGAACTCTCTTGCCCACCAGCTAGCGTTACATCGTGCTCCAAGGCCAGGCTGTTTGAGAACAATGGAGATTGTAGTCCAAGCTATTTAGAAGGTCTGTTTTCCGAACCTAGGGATAAAAATATATGTTGAAAGCTGAGAAAGGCCAACCGAGCTGGGAGGTAAGAGCTGAAGAAGGATTCCTAATGGGAGATGGTTTATTTGTGCTCTGCATATCAACTTAGCCCTCCGTGACATTAGCGGAAGAGGGGAGCGCCACGAGAAAACAGTATTTCCGTGGCATTTTACTTATTGGTTTGTTTATCAAAATTAAAATCTGCCCACTTTCTTTTTCACTGCAGTCACCTTTATAGTTAAAATCTCAATAAACCATCTTCTCTTGGCACACGAGGGTCTCAGCAAAATGGCTTGCTAAAAGCCTTTGGAAAACAGAATGGGGACCGGCTCAGGATTAGCGTCCATCGGTTGAATTGTGCATTAGGCATAACAGTGCGGTGGTGGCGTGC
Organism: Thermophis baileyi; assembly: GCA_003457575.1. Classification (NCBI taxonomy): domain Eukaryota; kingdom Metazoa; phylum Chordata; class Lepidosauria; order Squamata; family Dipsadidae; genus Thermophis; species Thermophis baileyi. The sequence continues at coordinate 624,314 of QLTV01001687.1, read as the reverse complement.
AGTGGTTAGAATGCAGTATTGCAGGTTAACTCTGCCCAGATTTTGGAGTTCGATCCTGACCAGCTCAAGGTTGAATCGGCCTTCCATCTTTCCGAGGTCGGTAAAATGAGGGCTCAGATTGTTGGGGGCAACATGCTGAGATTGTAAACCGCTGTAAGGCACTATGAAGCGGTATATAAGTCTAAGTGCTATTGCTGTTGCTAGCTGATTGTTTCCCTTGGTGCAATCCTCCACTGTTACTCATTTATTTTATGTATTTATATTTGGCCTTATCGTTTTTATAAATAATTGAAAGTGGTGAACATACCTAATACTCCTTCTGCCTTCTGTTTTTCTCCAGAACAACCACCCTATGAGGTGGGCTCAGAGAGAGAGTGACTGGCCCAAAGTCATATAACCAGCTTTTGTACCTAAGGCGGGACTAGAACTCACTCTCCTGCTTTCTAGCCTACTGCTAAACCAGCACACTATTTTTATGTTAATCCAATCAATCTAATCTGGGTCATTAAGCCATAAAAAACATAAAATAGACAGTCACCCTGTCTTTCATGAATAGGGCGGTACTAGAACTCTCAGTCTCCTGATGATTGGCCCAAAGTCACCCAGCTGTTTTGGAATAGAATAGAATAGAATTCTTTATTGGCCAAGTGTGATTGGACACACAAGGAATTTGTCCTTGGTGCATATGCTCTCCGTGTACATTAAAAAAAAAAAACATTCATTTCATTTGCCAGCTTTCATGGCTAAGGTGGGTACTAGAATTCTCAGTCTCCTGGTGATTGGCCCAAAGTCACCCAGCTGTCTTTCATGCTTAGGGCGGGACTAGAACTCATGGTCTCCTGGTGATTGGCCCAAAGTCACCCAGCTGTTTTCATGCCTAAGGTGGGACTAGAACTCATAATTCTCCTGGTTTCTAGCCTGGTGCCTTCACCACTATATGAAACAGGCCCATTGTATGTACAGGTCTCCATGATTTCCAAACTTCTAAAGGTTCTACCCATCCTTTTCCTTCACCTCCTTCTCCTCCAAAGGTACACATCACCAACCTTTCTCCAAAGTTAAACTTTATTTCCGTGTTTTAGAAGGAAAAAAGCCCAAAGTTCACACCGGAGCCCTCTTTGCTGAGGAGGTGGTACAATACATTTTAATGTATGCCGATTAGTGTACATTCAAAGTGACAATAAAGTTATTCTAAGGAGCCTTCCTGCCAACTGTTCCCAAAGGTGCTTTTTTTTCAAGAGGCAACTGGACTTTCTGGTTTTTCTTTGAAGATATTTCGCTTCTCATCCAAGGAGCTTCTTCAGCTCTGACTGGATGGTGGGGAATGGAAGGGTTTATACTCCTTGCAGACAGCTGGTCATTTGCAAGGAATATAAATCTGCAAGGAATACCGTATAAATCCTTCCATTCCAACACCATCCAGTCAGAGTGGAAGAAGCTTCTTGGATAGAAAGCGAAATGTCTTCAAAGAAAAACCAGAAAGTCCAGTTGCCTCTTGAAAAAAGCACCTTTGGGACAACCATGACTTGGATGACTGAGAATCTCCATAGACATTCCTGCCAACTGCCATCCCTCTTTCTTTCTTTCTCTCTCTCTCTCTCTTGCAGAATGAATCCCGTAATATTGAGATGTTGGCGGCTGCTTGTGCGGTGGGCGTTGGGTGCTGCTTCGCTGCTCCCATTGGCGGTAAGACTTCCTTCCAGAACTTTCCATGGGGCTCGTCCTTGTCTCTGCCCAAAAAGCTCTCCTTTCCTGCCTGCTCTGTGCCAGTGGTGGGATTCAATTTTTTTTTACTACCGGTTCTGTGGGCGGGGCTTGGTGGGCGGGGCCAGCTGGTCATCGGAACTACCGGTTCGCCCGAACCGGTCCGAACCGGCTGAATCCCACCTCTGGCTCTGTCACAAAAGGGACTTCTTTATGAATTTGGCCAAGGAATGTGTTAAGGCTGAACCTGCCACATGGATAGGGACATTACTTTTCTGATGCTTTCCCCAAATGGGTTAAGAAACTGGCAGAAAGTTGAGCCACTGTCAACCATAGAATGTAGAATATCAGAGTTGGAAGGGACCTTGGAGGTCTTCTAATCCAGGGGTCTCCAACCTTGGCAACTTTAAGACTTGTGGACTTCAACTCCCAGAATTCCTCAGCCAGCTCTGCTGGCTCCAACCTTGGCAACTTTAAGACTTGTGGACGTCAACTCCCAGAGGTCCTCAGCCAGCAAAGCTGGCTGAGGAACCCTGGGAGTTGACGTCCACAAGTCTTAAAGTTGCCAAGGTTGGAGACCCCTGTTCTAGTCCAACCCCCTGCTCGAGCAGGAGACCCTATACAAGTAGTCCTTGGCTTAAGACCAAAATTGAGCCCCACAGTTCTGTTGTTAGGTGAGACATTTGTTAAGTGAGTTTTGCCCCATTTTACAAACTTTATTGCCATCGTTGCTAAGTGAATCACTGCAGCTGATAAGTGAGTAACCTGGTTGTGAAGTGAATCTGGCTTCCCCGTTGATTTTGCTTGTCAGCAGGTCGCAAAAGGCGATCATCACATGACTTTGGATCATAGCAACTGCCAAATAAGAACCAGTTGCCAAGCATCTGAATTTTGATCCCATGATTATGGGGATGCTGCAAAAGTCGTAACTGTGAAAAATGGTCATAAGCCACATTTTTCAGTGCTGTTGTAACTTTGAACGAACTGTTGTAAGTCAAGGACTACCTGTACCATTTCAGACAGATGGTTGTCCAATCTCTTCTTAAAGACTTCCAGTGTTGGAGCACCCACAACTTCTGAAGGACTGTGAGTTCTCAGTCTCCTCGGGATTGGCCCAAAGTCACCCAGCCGGCTTTCATGCCTAAGGCGGGACTAGAACTCACGGTCTCCTGCTGATTGGCCCAAAATCACTCAGCAGCTTTCATGCCTAAGGCGGGACTAGAACTCACAGTCTCCTGGTGATTGGCCCAAAGTCACCCAGCTGGCTTTCATGTCTAAGGCGGGACTAGAACTCACAGCGTCCTGGTGATTGGCTCAAAGTCACCCACCCGGCTTTCATTTCTAAATCAGAACTGGAACTCTTGTCTCCTGGTTTTTAACCTGGTGCCATAACCACTAGACCCGTGATGGCGAACCTATAGCATGCGTGCCACAGGTGGCACGCAGAGCCCTCTCTGCGGGCACACCAGCCGTCGCCCCAGCCCAGCTCCACCACGCATGCACGCGCACCTCCCGCTGGCCAGCTGGTCTTCGGATCTCTGCCGCGCATGCACGGGGGCGGGGCGCATGCAGGAGATGCACGCGCACATGTGTGGGGGCAAGGCACATGTGCGGGGGGCACTCGCATTGCATTTTGGGGCCTTGCGCGGTGCCCCCGTGCCCCGTTTTGGCTTCCAGGTTGGTACAGGAGGCCTTCCAAGCCCAAAACAGGGCACAGGGGGCGCGCGCCCTGTTTTGGGCCTGGAAGGCCACCTGCACCAACCTGGAAGCCAAAAATGGGTGAGTGGGGGGGGTCATGTGCATGCGCGGGGGAACGTGGGGGGGGGTCGCACACACATTGCATTATGGGTGTGGGCACGCTGTCGCGTGCGCGCGCATGCTTTCGGCACACGACAACACAAAGGTTAGCCATCACTGCACTAGACCAAACTGGCTCTTTAAATTTATTTAACAAATTTCTCTAGCCACCCAAGTCACATAAAGACGTAAGATGGCTTAAAATCAGAATCTGGAGAAATTGTGCTGCATGACGGTGAATTTTGCTGTGGGAAGGGGGTTTCTCTTTATTGTTCACACAACAGAATTGGTCTTCCCCTGGAGAAGGATTCAACCCAAGGTGTGGCGCTTTGTCCCTTCCAGCTATTTTTTCTACAAATGTTTTTTTTTTTTTTTAAAGCCTGAAGTGGCCAAACTTGGTAGAACTCTGGATGAATTCTGGGAGTTGAAGTCTACCCGTCTTAAAAGTTGCTGAGATAGAGAAACACTAAGGCAGTATCAGGGGTGAAATCCAGCAGGTTCTGACAGGTTCTGGAGAACCGGTAGCGGAAATTTTGAGTAGTTCGGAGAACCGGCAAATACCACCTCTGGCTGGCCCCAGAGTGGGGTGGGAATGGGGATTTTGCAATATCCTTCCCCCAGGAGTGGGGAGGGAATGGGGATTTTGCAGTATCCTTCCCCTGCCACGCCCACCAAGCCACGCCCACCAAGCCACACCACGCCCACCAAGCCATGCCCACAGAACTGGTAGTAAAAAAATTTTGGATTTCACCACTGGGCAGTATGATTCCTCTACACTTTTATAATTGCGTAATTTGGTGGGAATCGTAATCAGAACCAACCTTCCCAGCCTATCCTAGTGAGGGAAACCATATTTAGCTCTCCGAGGGCCCAAGACTCTGCTCGTCTTTTAGGGCGCAAATACGTGGATGTAAATTTCCCAAATACTGTTTTCTGGCTCAAGCCTAGATTCCCAGGAACCGACTAGAGGTGCTACGGAGGGAGAGGCACCCTGCCTGCATTGAGAAGTAGCCTCTCCCTAACTCAAACCGGGTTGACTGGGGTTTGGGAGAGCTGCCAAACCGGGTTGAAATCGGCCCTTCGTCACAGTTGCGGGGAAGGCGCAACGTTGCATGTCCCAGCTAGGAGAATGCCGCCTTTGATTGATCTCAAGGATTTCTGGATCGCCTTAGGCAGCCGAGACAGATCCAGGGTGGTGCATACGCCTGGAGAGATCTCACCTCCACCTTCTCCCAGAATCTTGCACGTTTTTCTTCTTCTGCTGACCCAGGCACGTTCTCCCACGCCACCTTGGGGGTTTTATATCAATAGAAGGCACACCCTACACCCTCCAAAAGCTGGGAGGGAACAATGAAGTGGGTGGCCAATCTCACTTCAAGCCAGCGGGGCCTTAAGCAATGGCACCATTCAGTTTGTGGGAATCAAGGCATTCAGGACCATGAATAGAGACTCCTTTGAACCACCATAAATTTTCTAAAATAAATAAATTCATTCCAGTGTTTATGGAGATTCTCAGTCATCCAGGCCGTGGTTGTCCCAAAGGTGCTTTTTTTTCAAGAGGCAACTGGGCTTTCTGGTTTTTGTTTTTGAAGACGTTTCGCTTCTCATCCAAGAAGCTTCTTCAGCTCTGACTGGATGGTGGGGAATGGAAGGATTTATATTCCTTGCAGACAGCTGGTCATTTGCATCGTTTTAGAAGGCCGTTGAAGCACTTGGAGGTTTATCTGAGTGCAGTTTGAAAGAGTGGGTCATAGAGGCCAATTACCGTATTTTTCAGAGTATAAGACGAGTATATTTCCCCCCCCCAAAAAGAGGGTGAAAATTTGGGTGCATCTTATACACCAAATGTAGCCCCGCCCACCCTTCGGCCTCCGCGCGTCGCATTTTATACCTGTTCCAGGCTGCAGGGATTGCCACAGACGATCGCCCCAAAAACGGAGCTTTTGGAGGTTGCAAAGGCAGCCCCTCCCAAACGGAGCTTTCTTCCCAAACGCTAGTCATGGATGCTGGTAGGCAGAGGCAGTTTTTTTTTCTTTTCTTATTTTCCTCCCCAAAAACTAAGGTGCGTCTTATACTCAGGAGCGTCTTATACTCCAAAAAATACGGTATGTCAAAATTGAACAGCCCTCTCTCAACAGAGGGGGAGGGATAGGACCCTCTCCAGTCTACAACACAGTCCTTTCAACAATTCCAAGAAGCCTCCACACCCATTTGCACCACTCAGGTGACCCTGAGGACACAGAGAAACCTCCAGGTGGCCTCAATGACTAAAAGGATGCAAATGACCAGCTGTCTGCAAGGAGTATAAATCCTTCCATTCCCCACCATCCGGTCAGAGCTGAAGAAGCTTCTTGGATGAGAAGCGAAACATCTTCAAAGAGAAAACAGAAAGTCCAGTTGCCTCTTGAAAAAAAAGCACCTTTGGGACATTGATTCCAGTGGTTATTTTCAGCCTTGAACTTTGCATCCAGGGGCAGAGATGAACACATCACACAAACAACTTCTTCTTCTTCTCCTTCTCCTTCTCCTTCTCCTTCTTCCTCCTCCTCCACCTACTCCTCTCCTTCTCCTCCTCCTCCTCCTCCTCCTCCTCCTCCTCCTCCTCCTCCTCCTCCTCCATGTTCTTATAGGTAGTCCTCAACTTACAGCAGTTTGTTTAGTGGCCATTCGAAGTGGCAATGGGACTGAAAAAAGTGACTTACGACCGTTCTTCACCCAACCACTGCAGTATCTCCGTGGTCAAAATTCAGCCGCTTGTCAACTGACTCATATTTATGATGCTTGCAGAGTCCCGGGGTCAGGTGATCCCCTTTTGCGACCTCCTGACAAGCAAACTCAGTGGGGGAAGCCAGATTCACTTAACAACCCTGTTAGTAACTTAACAACTGCAAGTGATTCACTTACTGTAACAACCATCCATTGGTTGACTTACAACCCATCTTTTAGTGACCGTTGGAAATTAGAACAGGACTGGAAAAAGTAACTTGTGATCATTTCTCACACTTATGACCATTGCAGCATTCCCATGGTTACATGATCCAAAATTCAGATGCTTGGCAACTGGCATGTATTTATGACGGTTGCAATGTCCTGGGTAGGGGTGGGGGGGGTCATGTGATCCCCTTTTGCGTCCTTCTGACAAGCAAAGTCAATGGGGAAGCCAGATTCACTTAACGACTGTGTTAATAACTTAACAACTGCAGTGATTCGCTTAACAACGGAGGCAAGAAAGGTCGTAAAATGGGGCGCAACTCCCTTAACAACTGTCTCACTCAGGAAGAGAAATGTTGGGTTCCATTGTGGTCGTAGGTCGAGGACTTATCCATATTTTCACTCTGTCCCTTCATTACCTCCATCTCTTTGGGGCAGCTTTTAGCCAAAGGTATCAATGAAGGAAAAAGAGAAAAGTTCCTGTGGCTGCAAAATGTAGAAGGGTGAGATTAAAGGCTATCAGAAGAGATTTTTTTTAAAAAATCGTTTTCATGGAGCATTTGGGGGTGGATTCCTCTGTTAAACCTGTAGATCCAGCGAATGCCAATTGATATTGTTGAGAGTGTCAGTTTGAGTCGAGAAGCAGCTTAAAAGCCGCAGCAAAGAGCCCATTCATTGTCTACGGCCATACTACCCTGAAAGCGCCCGATCCCGTCTGATCTCGGAAGCTAAGCAGGGTCAGGCCTGGTTAGTACTTGGATGGGAGACCGCCTGGGAATACCGGGTGCTGTAGGCTTTTTTGCACCCCTTCTTTCCCCCCCTCCACCCCCTCCCTTTGTCCAGACTTTCGTAAACTTTGGCTGCAAATTGCAGGCCCTGCAGCGCTGCGTTTCCCATTCGAAGACCGCCGGGTGGGCGTCGGCGGCTGGTCTGTTTTGGCCTCCGCTTGGCCGGAGGGGCGGTCTGGGCTCTGCGGGGCGGCGGGGCACAAGGAGGGTGGTGGAGAAAGCCAAAGCCAAAGCCAAAGCCAAAGCCAAAGCCGCCAGAGCAAGAGAAGGATCACAGTCATGGGCCTGGTGGCGGCAGGGGATGATGGTCCCCGTTGTAGAACTGGCAGGTTGGTAGGTGTTAGAGCAGGAGGCTTACCGAGCGAGGGCTTAAAGGCAGCGGCAAGCAGCTGGAGCACCGTCTACGGCCATTCTGCCCTCCGGTGGGCTCTTTTTTTTCTTCTTTTCTTTTTGCCTTTTTTTTTAAAAAAAAAACACCTTTTGCC
>QLTV01001687.1:593314-612902 GCA_003457575.1 Thermophis baileyi | reverse complement strand
ATATATAATAAAATATAATCCATAAAGTGATTAACTTTATGAAGCTAATGGCACCTTCAAAATAATGTACAGGTAGTTTTCGACTTACAACAGTTCGTTTAGTGACCTTTCAAAGTTATAACGGCACTGAAAAAAAGTGACTTATGACCGTTTTTCACAATTATGACCGATGCAGCATTCCCCCTGATCATGTGATCAAAATTCAGATGCTTAGCAACTGTTTTGGATTTATGACGGTTGCAGTGTCCCAAGGTCACGTAGACCCTCTTTGGTGACCTTCTCACAAGCAAAGGTCAGGTTCATTTAACAACTGGGTTACTAACTTGTCAACTGCAGTGGTTCACTTAACAACCGTGGCAAGAAAAGTCGTAAAATGGGGCAAAACTCAAATGTTTCACGTAATATTCAGAAAGTTTGGCCTCAGTTGTGGTCGTAAGTTGAGGACTACCTGTACACACTTCTCAAAGCTTGCATAGGTAGTCCTTGACTTACAACCATTCGTTTAGTGTCTCTTCAAAGTTACAACGACACTGAAAAAAGTGACTTATGACCGTTTTTCACACTTAAAGACCGTTGCAGCATCCCCAGGGTCACATGATCAAAATTCGGACGCTTGGCAACTGACTCACATTTATGACGGTTTGCAGTGTCCCGGGGTCGTCTGATCCCCTTTTGCGACCTTCTGACATGCAAAGTCAATCTAGGGAAGCCAGATTCATTTCACAACCATATTATTAATTTCACAACTGCAGTGATTCACTTAACAACTGTGGCAAGAAAGCTCGTAAAATGAGTCAGAACTCACGTAAGAACTATCGTGCTTTGCAACAGAAGTTTTGGGCTCAAGCCCCGAATTAAGGGATTACGGGGGGGGGGGGTCATAAAAAGGGAGTGATTGTATTCGTAAGTCGAGGACTAAATGTGAAGTATTTTATAAAATTGTTGTTGCATTTTTTTTTAAAAAAAAAAGTTGGAAAAGGATTGTGGAGGGCAGAGGAAGCTCGGTGGGGATAGGAAAGGCTATCCATACTGCCTTTTTAATGCTGGCTAACAAAAGCTGGGTCAGGACACAAATAAATTGCTTTATTCTTTTCAAATCCACCCCTGCGCTGTTGCATTCATTAATAATGGGGGGGGGCAGAGGGACTCCGTGGCTTTTGATTTCACGCAGCGTTTAAGGTTGCCAAGCAATAATTTCCTCACCCCCCACCCCCACCCCATTGAATCCGGGAGGAAAATTAATGTCTTTTTTTTTTTTTAAAGGATTCTCGTGTGTGTGCTTGACATTGTCAAAATATTTAGATCTGGAGCTAGGATATTGTCTGTGATGGGAGGGAGGGAGAGTCGCCTTGCCATCCAGCCCCCCCCTCCAAAAGAATAAAGCTATTTTCAATAATAGCCACTTTGTGCAAACATATTTATATCTGCCTTTGACTTGCTGTAATTTAGGGGCAAATGGCATGCAAACGTTTCCTCTCTGCCTCCAGGGAATTTGGAGATTTTAAGCTCTTTGAAATGTCTTTGAATATTATTAGTAGCTGGGGTTGGTAGTGTAGAGTCATAGTCTTGGTTTTAAGTACCGTCTGTGTGATGTAAATTAGCGATGGTGTTGTTGTTCGGAGGTCTTCTGATGATGTCACGGTCTGGTTTCGGGTTGATTTGATTGGCTGTGTGTCATGTGGTTCGATTTCTTGTGATCTGTCAACTTGGTTTGCAGCGTGACTCTTCGTCAGTCTTTAGATGCTGCCTTCGGGATGGTGGTTGATGTTGTTCTTTCGTTCTGAGTGGTTGGTAGATTAGGTCCATGTGAACGTGTCCGTTTATTGGTTTATAGGTGGAAAAACCAGGTTTCCAGGAATTCCCTTTCTTTCCTTGACTTCATCTGTGTTACAACGGTGGTCCCGGTTAGATCGAATTGGTGTCCTTGTGAGTCTTCGTGGTCCCGGTTAGATCGAATGGGTGTCCTTTTGAGTCTTCGCGGTCCCGGTTAGATCGAATGGGTGTCCTTTTGAGTCTTCGTGGACCTGGTTAGATCGAATGGGTGTCCTTTTGAGTCTTCACGGTCCCGGTTAGATCGAATGGGTGTCCTTTTGAGTCTTCGTGGTCCCGGTTAGATCGAATGGGTGTCCTTTTGAGTCTTCGTGGTCCCGGTTAGATCGAATTGGTGTCCTTATGAGTCTTCGTGGTCCCGGTTGGATCGAATTGGTGTCCTTTTGAGTTTTCGTGGACGGACATGAGGGATAGAGGGTCATGTCTCTTGATGGCCAGGAATTTTAAGCTCTTTGTTCGGTTTTCAAGGCGGATGGTACATTAATGACTTTATATCCAAATAAGCCATGAATGTGAGTTGTGTAGTTAGGGCCTTGACTTAATAGAATATAACAGAATGACACACTTGGAAGGAACCTTGTAGGTCTTCTAGTCCAATCACCTGCTCAAGCAGGAGACCCTATACAGGTAGTCCTCAACTTACGACCACAATTGAGCCCAACATTTCTGTTGCTAAGCAAGACAGTCATTAAATGAATTTTGCCCCATTTTACGACCTTTCTTGCCACTGCTCATGTTAATTTAATAACACGGTTGTTAAGTGAATCTGGCTTCCCCATTGACTTTGCTTGTCAGCAGGTCGCAAAAGGGGATCACGTGACCCCGGAACACTGAAACCGTCCTAAATATGAAGCAGTTGCCAAGCGTCCAAATTTTTGATCGCATGACCATGAGGATACTTCAAAAGTTGTAAGTGTGAAAAATGGTCATAAGTCACTTTTTTTCAGTGCCGTGGTAACTTTGAACGGCCACTAAATGAATTGTTGTAAGTCAAGGACTACCTGTATACACCCTTACACATAGGTGTGTTACACACCTCCTTGTTGATTTCTCTATTTATTTCACTGCCGTTCTCCTGCAGTGCAAATCGACTCTCCAAATTTGCAACCGCTTGTTTTCGAAGGAGTTGTTAGATGCCGTAAGTATGGGCTACCTCAGAGTAGGCTACCTCGGAGTAGGTGTGCTTTGCCATGAATGAGGGGGTGTCTTCTTTCCTTCTTTTGATATTTAGGCTTCCTTGCAAATTTGATTGACGCTGTCAATCAACTCTGGCCCAACGGAGATCTCGAAAGAGAAGGAGGATGCTTAAAAATAATTCCTTTAAAGTTCAACTCTCGGGGTTGGCTCATTCTAATCTTTTTGTTGTCGTCTGTTGTGCCTTTGTGCGTCATTCCTTCTTGAAGAGAGAAAAAGAAGCCACAGAGGGCTATTCATCAATTTTCCACAATAAACAGATAGATACTTTTCAGGGCCATTAAATTAATCTAAGGCAACCCAGAAGCGCTTTTCTCCAAACAGCAACTGGACTTCCTTGTTTTTTCTTTAAAATGTTTCGCTTCTCATCTAAGAAGCTTTTTCACTTCTCCCCACTCTCAGAACTGAGACCACTAAGGACATCCAATCCAACCCATAATCTTGTAATGATTGAGATGTGTGGCTGGCACCACTGATCCCGTCCATTTTGGCTAACGGTGTTTTTTTTCAAGGTGATACAGGTAGCCCTCAACTTATAACCATTCATTTAGTGACCGTTCAAAGTTACAACGGCGCTAAAAAAGTGACTGATGACCGTTTTTCACACTTACGACTGTTGCAGCATCCCCACGGTCACATGGTCAAAATTCAGATGCTTGGCAGCTGGCTCATATTTATGACAGTTGCAGTGTCCCGGGGTCATGTGATCCCCTTTTGTGGCCTTCTTACAAGCAAAGTCAATGGGGAAGCCAGAGTCAGTGTTACTAACTTAACAACTGCAGGGATTTACTTAACAACGGTATCAAGAAAGGTTGTAAAATGGAGCAAAACTCACTTAGCAACGGAAATGTGGGGGTCATAAGCCGAGGACCACTTGTGTATTGGAATGGAGGCTGCATTCTTGAATAGTGAGGAAAGATAAACTTGAAAAGTGAGGAAGAACACAGGTGGGAGAGTTAATGTTTGTTAGTTTCTTTGTTTGTAAAATTTATTGGCCATCCACGGGGTTAATGTTTGACCCACAGAATAAGAGACCTGTGTCAGCGTTCCAAGTAATGCACCCATAGAAAGCAGAACTCTGAGGCAGGAAGATTCCTCAAAGAACAATTTATTGGGTACATCCAGAGGTGGTACTCAGCCGGTTCGGACCGGTTCGGGTGAACCGGTAGTGGCCATTTTGAGCAGTTTGGAGAACCAGCAGTTTGGAGAACCGGCAAATACCACCTCTGGTTGGCCCCGCCCTCCCGCTCCCGCTGTCCCGGTCCTATATTCCCATTTTTTTTTACCTCAGCTGATTCGCGCGGCAGATTGGATTGCCGTGCCTCAGCTGAGCTAAACAACAGCTCAGCTCACCAGCGCTGACACCGAGGGCAGTCTTTGAGTGCTGCCACGTTTTCAAGCTGCGCGTGCGAGCCTAGCGCATGCGCAGAAGGTTTTGCGCATGCTCACATTTTTGGTGCTGCTGGGCGAACCGGTAGGTAAATTATGTGAATCCTACCCCTGGATATTGTGGATATTGGCACAATTGGTGAAAGCCGACTCTGAAATTCTCGCGGCTTTCACCTAATTAAAAAGTAAACATTTTCCCTTTCCCCCAAGTCACTGGTCACGCTGTCCAATCAAGGGGCTGGCTGGTTGCTTGGTTTCTTCACTCCTCTCCTGGCCAGCCACCTGTGAGAATGTCCTTGGTTCCCAGGGGAAAACTTTATTGTTTTGGCTACAAACCCCATCTAGCTATTTCCTCCTCTCCCTCTGTTGTGTGGCAACCCTGAGGCCTCCAAAATGGCCTCAGCCAGGTTCAGAGTTGACAACCTAGATAAATTTTTCTTCTTCTTCTTCTTCTCTCCTCCATTAGGTGTTCTTTTCAGCATCGAAGTCACTTCCACGTTCTTTGCTGTCCGCAACTATTGGCGTGGTTTCTTCGCGGCCACCTTCAGCGCGTTCATCTTCCGGGTCCTTGCGGTGTGGAATAAAGATGAAGGTACCATTGTGGTTTCTTCCTGCAAGACATCAGGAGTGGATTAAGTGGCATCCAGGTGTAACCAGAATCTGGCCTGGGGGATATTGCCAAACCATTAAATAGAATCTTTTTTATTGGCCAAGTGTGATTGGACACACAAGGAGTGTGTCTCTCATTGTATATACAAACAACGAAGTGATAAATCGTAAGTCATAAGATAAAATCATAAATCATAAGATAGAAACAACAAAGTGATAAGTCATAAGACTTCTCCAATAGGAGACGGTAATTGGAAAGATGATAAGGATAATGGTAACACAGCCTTACTACATGGGTAAATATTCTTAGGAATAAAACAGTGCTGTAGGAATTTAGGTGTTTAGCAGAGTGATGGCATGGAGGAAAAATGTCTTTGTGTGTAGTTGTTTTGGTATACAATGCCCTATAGTGGCATCCTGAGGGGAGGAATTGAAAGAGTTTATGTCCAGGATGTGAGGGGTCTGTCGATATTTTCTCAGCCCTTGTACATTTGGGGCAGAATTCTGAAACAACCACCCAGATGTAAGGCAGGAGAGGCAGTGGTGAGCTGCTGTTGGTTCGTACCGGTTCGGATGAACCGGTCGTTGCGAGCTGCGGGTGGGCCGGCTTACCCACCCTGGCGCTATGCCGTCCTATTTAGCCGTGTTTTTGAAGCCGCGCAAATGCGCGCAAGACTTCTGCACGCGAGCAAAGCACGCTCACATTTGCGGTGCTGGGCGAACCGGTTGTTAATTTATGTGACGCCCACCTCTGAGGAGAGGTCGTAGGTCATAATTTTTTTCCTCCAAATTTGATGCATTTGGCCTCTTTTGCTAAAGTCGGGATAGCTTACGATGAATCTTAAAATTCATCCATCAGGAGAGGCACCTTGGCATTTGCTTGATTCAGATAATCCTTGACGCAACTGTTGAAAATTGGCAACTGTTCGAAATTATGACAGACCTTCTTACTTATAACCCAATTTTGAAGTTAAGACACGTGATCGCATTTTGGACTCAACTTTATGGCCGCTTGCAGCATCCCGTGATCACGTGACCATGATTTTTGATGATGTTGTTTTTTTGCCGTTTTCTGAATTTTTTTCCCAGTTTCTGGCAAAAAGGCCCATTGGGGGAGCATGAATTCACTTAACTGCAGCGTTCACATAATGATCGCCGCAATGAAAAATTGCGTCCAGTCACACGGCGACCTGCTTAATGTCTGCAACTACTTCCAACCATAATTCTGGATTCAATTATGGGTAGTCCTCGACTTACGACCGCAATTGAATCCAAAATTTCTGTTGCTAAGCGGTTGTTAAGTGAGTTGTGCCCCATTTTACGACCTTTTTTTGCCACAGCTGTTAAGTGAATCACCGCATTTGATAAGCGAATCTGGCTTCCCCCTTGACGTTGCTTGTCGGAAGGTTGCAAAAGGGGATCACACTGCGACTGTCATAAATATGAGTCAGTTGCCGAGCATCTGAATTTTGATCACGTGACCATGGGGATGCTGCAACGGTCGTAAATGTGAAAAATGGTCCTAAGTCGCTTTTTTCAGCTCTCTTGTAACTGAACAGTCATAAAGGAATGGTTGTAAGTTGAGGACTACCCGTACGGTCGTAAATTGAGGACTGCCTGTTTTCATGGTACAGAGATCTGTACACCCTTTATCTGAGGCTGCTGATTTGCGCTCTGAGCTTGGCAATTTGCTTGCAAACGTTTCATCACCATTCGAGGAGACGTCGTCAGGGCGTTTTGAGTTGTGCTTGTCTGTCAGAACACAGCACAGCACAACTCAAAGGGCACTGATGACGTCTCCTCGAATAGTGACGAAACGTTTGCAAGCAAATTGCCAAGCTCGGAGCTCAAACCAACAGCCTAACTACCGTGTTTCCCCGAAAATACGACCTAGCCCGAAAACAAGCCATAGCCCGATTTTCACGCCTGCGCCTAATACAAGCCCTACCCCCAAAATAAGCCCTAGTTAAGCCCCTCCCACTGTCTGATTGTACGAGGTGGGGCAAGGCGCATGCATAAAAATCAAGCTAGGGCAGGGGTGGGGGAGTGGAGCTGCCCCCCGCGCCCCACACCTGCTTACCTTAGGACTGCCGCAGCCAGGCCTCCCACACCCTGACACCTGTTGCACGGCTGCCCGACTACTTCTGTGGCCAGATGCCATGTGGCGCATCAAGGCGGTGCCGCTGCTTGCAGTAGGACACCGTGTGGCACATCGCGCAAGTGCCGCAGCTCGCATGTGCAACGACACTATGCACCACGTAGCCTCCTGCCACAAGCGCCGGCACTGGTGCTTATTTTGGGGCCCAAAAGAAAATAAGACCAGATCTTATTTTCGGGGAAACACGGTACCATCCTGAGCTACTAATATTCAAACACATTTCAACCCTTTGTCTGAATTGTCACTCTTGTCAGGTCTCACTCCAGCTTGTTCTCTTTCCCTCAGAAACCATCACAGCTCTTTTCAAAACCCGCTTCCGGCTCGATTTCCCCTTCGATCTGCAGGAGCTGCCGGCTTTTGCAGTGATCGGGTGAGCCTCGCTCGCTTTTGTGGGGCCTCCCCTACCTCTGGATAAGGACCCCCTCTTCCCAAATCAGCAGTCCTTCTCCTCTCCACGCTAACCCCTCTTTTCTTCATTTAGGATCGCCAGCGGCTTCGGGGGAGCCCTCTTTGTCTACTTCAATCGCAAGATTGTGCAATTCATGCGTAAACAAAAAACCATCAACCGCTTCCTGATGAAAAAGTAAGGCGTGCAAAGACCCAGGTTTGGGGTCAGTGCGGGGGTCTCAACCTGGACGCAGAAAGGCCTTCCTATCAGAAAGTAGCTTAAGTAATTGAGCTTTGGGAAGAGATCAGGCTGGTACTGA
This sequence comes from Thermophis baileyi, assembly GCA_003457575.1. Taxonomy (NCBI): domain Eukaryota; kingdom Metazoa; phylum Chordata; class Lepidosauria; order Squamata; family Dipsadidae; genus Thermophis; species Thermophis baileyi. Next base: position 605,015 of record QLTV01001687.1, on the reverse strand, counting down.
AAATGGAAAAGAGAAGAGAGGCTCACACACAAAGAGAGAGGGAGGGAGAGAGAGATCGATGAGAACGGGAAGCAGTGGTGGGATTCAAATTTTTTTTCCTACCGGTTCTGTGGGCGTGGCTTCAGGGGTGAAATCCAGCAGGTTCTGACAGGTTCTGGAGAACCAATAGCGGAAATTTTGAGTAGTTCGGAGAACCGGTAGCGGAAATTTTGAGTAGTTCGGAGAACCAGCAAATACCACCTCTGGCTGGCCCCAGAGTGGGGTGGGAATGGAGATTTTGCAATATCCTTCCCCCAGGAGTGGGGAGGGAATGGGGATTTTGCAGTATCCNGAATGATACTACATAATCTCCATTTCCTCCCGATCAGCTGGGACTCGTGAGGCAGTGAATAGATGGGGGCGGGGCCAGTCAGAGGTGGTATTTCCTGGTTCTCCGAACTACTCAAAATTTCCGCTACCGGTTCTCCAGAACTGTTCAGAACCTGCTGAAACCCACCTCTGATGGGAAGGAATAGGGTGGGCAGCAACGTTCCCTCTAACAAGGGAAATCGCTGCGCGGCAGTTTGAAACTGCTGCGCGGCGATTCCCTGTCACGTGCGCGGCCGCGCAGCAACGTTCCGTCTGACATGGGAAATCGCTGCGCGGCAGTTCAAAACTGCTGTGCGGCGATTCCCTGTGACGTGCGTGGCCGCACGGCCGCGCACCTTAGAGGGAACAGTGGTGGGCAGCCCGAGTGGGGCAGGTGGGCTGGGCTTGAGGGGTTGAGTTTGAGGGGTCCGGAGCTCCATAGCAGCTTTTCTCTTTATGGCTTTAATGCCTGTAAACTTTAGTCGTATGCAGGAATGACCGGTGAGATAAAAGTCTGGAATTGTGTCATGGCAACTAGACTTCTTTTCTTTTTGGTTCGAAATGTTTCACTGCTTATCCAACTAGCTTCTCCCGTCTGGGCAAATTGGTTAGGGAGACAAGCAAGGGTTTGCCTTTTTTGGATCATTGGAGGGACTTAAAGTTCTAGGCTTCTCCAGCCTCAAGCTCAGGGCAAGTAGGGGCCAGTTTTTGGTGGCCAAGCATTGCATTCAACATTGAGGGAAGACTCCGGCAAGAGGGAGGCATCACTTCCCACGTGCGGGTGAAGGTCTGCTTTTATTTTATTTTATTTTATTTTATTTTATTATTTTTTTGGTTTAAATTCCTGTGATGCCTATTTTAGGGGGGAAACTAGAGATTCATTCTGGTTTCCTCCTGAAAAAAGTCAAGAAACTTAAATCAGAGAAGCCTCCACAAATATAGGAGAAAAGCAGGCAGAGCTGGGTGGCGGAGTTAAATCTGTCATCAGCTTAGAATCCTTACGTTGCCACAAACAATCTAAATCCAGGCCCCTTTGAATTCCATTCACCCTTTATCTAGCACCAATTTAGTGCTGACCATTAGTTGACTGGACTTTTGTATACAGTAGTTGACTTTTGTATAGGCTCGAAATAAATCTTATGTGCTGCAATTTGAAGTATGGTCCCGATCAGGGGTGGGTTCCTACTTACCTCGCTGCCGGTTCGCTCCCTCTCGCACCTCGTGTGTGCGTCTCGTGGGCGCACGCGCGCCTCATGCACGCGCGAATGCGCAGTAGGGAAAAATCCCCCCAAAATCAAAAAAAGCAAAAAAAAAAAAAAGATGGCGACTGCATGCACAGTGCCGGAAGTCAGCTTTTGCACATGCTCAGAAGGGGGGAATTTAAAAAAAAAAATTCAGGAAAATTTTTTTTAAAAAAAATCGAAAAAAAGGTGGCGGCCCCCATGGACCGGCACCAATCGATCCAGTTCGGTGACGTCATCGTGATGTCACCAGCGAGCCGCTACCGGTTTAGGAGAACGGGTCCGAACTGGGAGGAACCCACCCCTGGTCCCGATCCTTTGTGCCTGACAATAAAGCACAAACCATGGTAGAGGGCCAATGTGGTTCCAGGGCCACTGTTGCCCACCACCTCTGGCCTAGGACATCCCTCCATCAACTCTAAGTGTACACTCAGCACCACCGGAGGGCACTAGGATTTGTGGGTGAAGAAAGGGTGCAGGAAGCAAAGTTGTGCTGTGCTGTCATGTAACCCTGTGTTGTTTTCTTGTGGTCTCGGTAGGCGCTTGCTGTTTCCTGCTCTTGTCACCTTCCTCATAGCAACGCTGACTTTCCCACCTGGTTTCGGGCAATTCATGGCAGGCCAGGTAAGTTTTGAATCCCCAAAGTAGACTTTCCAATATGGCTTCATGCAATTACAGGTAGTCCTCGACTTACGGCCAAAATTGAGGCCAATATTTATGCTGTTAAGCAAGACAGTTGTTAAGCGAGTTTTGCCCCATTATATGACCTGTCTTGCCACAGTTGTTAAGTGAATTACTGCAGTTCTTAAGTTAATAACATGATGGTTAAGTGAACCCAGCTTCCCCATTGATTTTTGTCAGAGTGTGCACAGCGTGACTACTATTTTGAGACAACCCAGGAGCAAAATACAGTACACAGAGGTTTGTCTTACAAACAGTGGTTTATATACAAGACTTCTATATACATACATACCCGTGGTAGGCACATACCAGGCAAGTAATCAATCTTCACCTCTACACGGAGAACTATAATGCAGATAGAACACGACCAGGAGAGAGATACATGAGGAGAGAGAGAGAGAGAGGATAGAACACGAAGAAGAGAGAGAGAGAGAGAGAGAGAGAGATACGCCCTCTCATGGCCTCCCTTGTATAGACAGCTTCTTAAAGCGGCAGTAACCCTGCTGACTCATTCTCATTGCATCAGCATTTCAGTTTACAGCCTTACATCAGCTGGTCAGCTATTAAATCATCATTACTCTGACAATTTTGCTTGTCAAAAGGTCGCAAAAGGGGACACTGCAACCATCATAAATATGAGTCCTCTGCCAACAATCTGAATTTTGATCATGTGACCATGGGGATGCTGCAACGGTCATCAGTGTGAAAAACGGTCATAAGTCACTTTTTTCAGTGCCGTTGTAACTTTGAACGGTCATTAAATAGCAATAGCAATAGCACTTAGACTTATATACCGCTTCATAGTGCTTTACAGCCCTCTCTAAGCGGTTCACAGAGTCAGCATATTGCCCCCAACAATCTGGGTCCTCATTTTACCCACCTCAGAAGGATGGAAGGCTGAGTCAACCTTGAACTGTTGTAAGTCAAGGACTATCTGTACTGTTCCTCTTCTCCTTAGTTTTTCCATGTTTTGCTATTGGATGCTCCTGGAGAGAAGTGTGATGTTTGCCCTCAACAGAATACAGGTAGTCCTCAACTTACGACTACAATTGAGCCCAACATTTCTGTTGCTAAGCGAGACATTTGTTAAGTGAGTTCTGCTTCGTTTTACGACCTTTCTTGTTGCAGTTGTTAAATTAACAACACGGTTGTTAAGTGAAACTGGTTGCGCCCTTGACTTTGCTTGTCACAAGGTCGTAAAAGGTGACCGCAGGACCCCGGGACATTGCAACCGTCAGTAAATATGAGTCAGTTGTGCCAAGCATTTAAATTTTGATCACATGATCACGGGGATGCTGCAACAGTCGTAAGTGTGAGAAACGGTCATAACTCCCTTTAATCGGTGCCGTTGTAACTTCGAACGGTTACTAAATGAAGTGTTGTAGGTTGAGGACTACCTGTAACAGAGTTGGAAGGGACCTTGGAGGTCTTCTAGTCCAACCCCCTGCTCAAGCAGGAAACCCTATACCAGTGTTGGCAAACCTTTTCGGCACTGAGTGCCGAAACGGGGGCACGCGTGTGCGCGTGCCAGAAACTGGAAGAACAGCCACTCGGTGCACATGCGCATGCCAGGAAGATGATCTTCCAGTTTCTGGCGCGCATGCATGCGTGAAGACCAGCTGGCCGGTGTGCACCAGAACCTGGAAGATCATCTTCCTGGCATGCACACCGGCCACCTGGTCTTCCAGTTTCCGGCACTCACGCGCGCGTGAAGACCAGCTGGCCAGCGTGCCGGAACCCAGAAGAGCAACGGGCGACGGCTCACATGCCCGGAGAGATGGCTCTGCGTGCCACTTCCGGCACGCGTGCCATAGGTTCGCCATCATGGCTCTATACCCTTTCAGACAAATGATTACAATCTCTTTTTAAAAACCTCCAATGTTAGAGCACCCACAACTTCTGGAGGCAAGTCGTTCCACTGATAAATCTTCTGGAAATTGAAGGCAAAATTCTGGCTGCTTGAATTGTAGGCCCCGGGAGAAACCAACACAAAGCTTTCTGCAGTTATTGTGCCCCTAACCTTCTACCTTTTCCCTTTCAGCTCACCCAGAAGGAAACTTTGGTTACCTTGTTTGATAACCGCACATGGGCCAAGCAGGGCTTGGCGGAAGAATTCGAGTTTGGTGGTGTTTCGGAAGCCTGGAAACACCCCCGCGCCAATGTCTTTGTCACCTTGGTGGTTTTCATCCTTATGAAGGTGTGTTGTGGCTTTGAACAGCTCTGAATAACCCTGCCTCTCTCTGGTAGAGGTGGGTTCCTCCCGGTTCACACTGGTTCTGTAGAACTGGTAGCAAACCGCTGGTGACGTCACAGAGCCGATTCTGTCGGTGCCGGTCTGTGGACGCTGCCATCTTTTTTTTGGTTGGTTTTTTTTTTTGGATTTTTTTACTATTTTTTTTTCTTCTGCGCATGCGCAGAAGCCGAGTCCCCGGCACTGCGCATGCGCCGCCATCTTGTTTTTGGCTTTTTTGGGGGGGGATTTTTTGGGGATTTTTCGGCACTGTGCATGCGCACGCAACCACGCGGCGCAGGAGGAAGCGAACCGGCAGGGAGGTAAGTTAGAACCCACCCCTGCTCTCTGGGATGTCTCCCCCAGTGGGAGTGGCATCTGGGAATACGAGCGTCTAATTTCCAAAATCTGTTGGTATTGTGGAATTCTTGGTGCTCTCCGAGCTTGGTTGTTTACTTGCAGACGTTTCATTACCCAACTAGGTAGCGTCATCAGTGCTAGAAGAGAGAAGGGGTTTGGGTTTTTTTGTTTCTATAGAGTAGTTTCCCTCTCAGTGTTGGTGGGAGTGTTGTTTTCTTCTTCGTGGTTCCTTGACTGAGTTGTTGTTTACTGTTTGGTTGTTTTTCTGAGTTGGTGGTTCCATGAGTGAGATATTGTTTACTGATTGATCATTGCTTAGTATTGATCGTGATGGTGATCTCTGCTTATCTGGGTGTTAGTGTTGAACAAGGGAGCAATTGTCTGGAAGAAGATGCTTCAAACTAGGGGTGAAATCCAGCAGGTTCTGACAGGTTCTGGAGAACCGGTAGCGGAAATTTTGAGTAGTTCGGAGAACCAGTAGCGGAAATTTTGAGTAGTTTGGAGAACCAGCAAATACCACCTCTGGCTGGCCCCAGAGTGGGGTGGGAATGGAGATTTTGCAATATCCTTCCCCCAGGAGTAGGGTGGGAATGGAGATTTTGCAGTATCCTTCCCCCAGGAGTGGGGTAGGAATGGGGATTTTGCAGTATCCTTCCCCTGGAGTGGGGAGGGAATGGGGATTTTGCAGTATCCTTCCCCTGGAGTAGGGTGGGAATGGAGATTTTGCAATATCCTTCCCCTGCCACGGCCACCAAGCCACACCCACCAAGCCACACCACACCCACCAAGCCACGCCCACAGAACCGGTAGTAAAAAAAAAATGGATTTCACCACTGCTTCAAACCACTTTCTCCTGCCAAAAGTCTGTACATGGTTGTCCCAAAGGTGCTTTTTTCAGGAGGCAACTGGACTTTCTTGTTTTATCTTTTGAAGACGTTTCACTTCTCTGTTCTATCCTGTCAGAGCTGAAGAAGCTTCTTGGATGAGAAGCGAAAAGTCTTCAAAAGAAAAAAAACAAGAAAGTCCAGTTGCCTCCTAAAAAAAGCACCTTTGGGACACTTTCTCCTGCGTTAGGAAAGATGAATAAAAGGATGGGATCCACACAATCATGAGTTGTGGTTTTCTTGATAAATGACAAGATATCAAGCTTGTAGGAGGTACTAAGAAGAAGGCTGCAATCCTAGCGTTTTTCTCAATAAAGAGAGAATATTCACATAACAAGTTTAAGCAAAAGGTCTAACAAAGGAAATGGTACATCATGCTACGTTGGTTGACAATGAACCTTTATTAGTCTTTTATGACAGCTTGTTATTGCAAACCCAATCTGCTTGATGAGATTATGGTCGAACGCATTGTGCAACCCTCAAAATGGGCTAAATTCAGAAACCAGGTGAAGCAAGTCGACAAACCCTCCAACTTGGGGACAATTAGATTAGGCTTTTTCTTCCTGATCAGCTAGTTTTCTAAGGGCTGGGAAAGCTTTCGTCATGAGTGAACATTCAAATATGTGATTCTTTCTCACGTAGCTTGAAATCACTTAAATCCTGGGAACTCTGGGGCCCGTCATTTAAATGCAGGAGGAATAGCTAAGATAACAGACACACAAATCTAATTTTCCAACCAAGGAACTAAGCTGGGATCTATATACCATTTCAGAGGTTCAGGGAAGAGACTTCCAAAGTGACAGAGGAAGAACACAGAGGTATACAGGTAGTCCTCAACTTACGACCATTCGTTTAGTGGCTTTCAAAGTTAAAGGTAAAGATTCCCCCGCACATGCGTGCTAGTCGTTCCCGACTCTAGGGGGCGCTGCTCATCTCCGTTTCAAAGCCGAAGAGCCAGTGCTGTCCGAAGACGTCTCCGTGGTCATGTGGCCGGCATGACTAAATGCCAAAGGCGCACGGAGCGCTGTTACCTTCCCACCAAAGGTGGTCCCTGTTTTTCTACTTGCATTTTTTACGTGCTTTCGAACTGCTAGGTTGGCAGAAGCTGGGAAAAGTAATGGGAGCTCACTCCATTACGCGGCGCTAGGGATTCGAACCGCCGAACTGCTGACCTTCTGATCGACAAGCTCAGCATATTAGCCACTGAAGTTACAATGACACTAAAAAAAAGTGACTTACGACCGTTTTTTCACACTTACGACCGTTGCAGCATCCCATTGGTCACGCGATCACAATTCGAATGCTTCTCAACTGATTCATAATTATGACGGTTGCAGTGTCCCGGGGTCACGTGATCGCCTCTTGCGACCTTCTGACAAGCAAAGTCATTGGGGAAGCCAGATTCACTTAACAACGGTGTTGCTAACTTATCAACTGCAATGATTCACTTAATAACTGTCGCAAAAAAATGTCGTAAAATGGGGCAAAATGCACTTAATTATCTCGCGTAGCCACAGAAATTTTGGTCCAATTGTGGTCGTAAGTCGAGGAGTATCTGCAGTTGGAAATTAATCATCAAATGGAAGTGGAGTTTGTTTTGCCTTTTCAATATCTGACTAACTTTATAGATCTAGGGTTTTGGGGGGGAATGGGAGATAGAAAAAGCAGTCTTATAAGTAGCATATCAGTGAGAAAAAAACCGGAATAAGAAGTTGTAATGATTGAAGTGCCATAAAATGATTGCAGAAGGCAGGAAAGCATCTGGAGGGAGGGAAGGAAGGAAGGAGACAGATAAATTAAAATTAATATCTCAGTCAGATTTGATCGTTGGAAGACAAATAGAATGAAGGAATAAAGTCAAGAGCTCTTCAATTAATCCTAGATCACGAGATGTGGATTAACAAAGCCTCTTCAATTGCCACATTAAGATAAATGATGACAAAGTTAAAATAATGAAAAGTCTGAGACAGAAATCTTTATCAAATTTGGATGGATTTTATAGTTTATCTCAATCGCAATAGACTATAATATGATACTAGAATGCCTTACATATACGATAAATTTGTACATGTACATTACCCATTTACATTAGTCTATTTTTTTATCTGTATCATTATCAAATAACCAAAACAACATAAATGTTAATAATGAACAGAGAAAAATCATTAAAATTTATCTTGCTTTGGTTATTTGATAATGTTTGCTAATCATAATTCAGTAAATACTAGTTCTAGTATGTTAAGGAATTGTGCAGAGTAACCTCTGGGCCCTGAAGGCTTGCACAGTTCACCGTAATGTTGCAGTAGATATAAGTAATGATTCAGTCAATAAACAGATACGTTAAAGTGTATAAAAATAGTTTACTCAAAGAAATAGCACAGTCCAAATAACAGTCCGAATCATACACGTTCAGTCAGTCAGTGTTTAGAAGTACAGCAGTCCCCTTACCAGCCTTTCTTTGTCTTAATCAGCAAACAAAGATTCTCTACTATCACAGATAGCTAGCTACACACAGAACTTACTCTCAGACACGAAGTCACTTAAGCAATGAATCAGCAGAAGAGAGAGAGAACTAACCATTTCTCCAGCTCCCTCTTATGGCCAGTCAGAATGCAACAATGCATTTAAAGCAATATTACATATATATATACATTTAAACATTGATTTGTGGCTTGTTTATATTAACCAACCCAACCGTTTGGACAGAGTCCTAACATAGTAGTTCAGTGGACAAAAAGAAAAATTCTAGATTAGTTCAGTTCCTTTCAAGCTGGCAATGCCGGTTTAGACCCAACTAGTTGCTTTTTTGATCCCCAGTTCGAGTTCTATCCTGGCTTCCCATTTTTTTTTCTCTTGTTCCAAACCCCCTTTTTTAAAAATCCAAAGTGCAGGTAGTCCTTGACTTACAGCCATTCGTTTAGTGACCGATCGAAGTTACAACAGCACTTGAAACGAGTGATTTATGACCATTTTTCAGACTTATGACCGTTGCAGCATCCCCATGGTAGCATGACCAAAATTCAGACACGTGGCAACTGGCATGTATTTATGACGGTTGCAGCATCTCGGGGTCATGTGATCACCTTTTGCGACCTTCTGACAAGCAAAGTCAATGGAGAAGCCAGATTCACTTAACAACCGTGTTACTAATTTAAAAATGGCAGTGATTCACTTAACAACTGTGGCAAGAAAGGTCGTAAAATGGGGCAAAACTCACTTAACAACTGTCTCGCTTAGCAACAGAAATGTTGGGCTCAATTGTGGTCGTAAGTCGAGGACAGAGCTGTACAGAGAAGTCTCTTGTCTCCCTTTTGATTTGGAGGAAGAGACGCCATAAATTAGCTTTCTGGAACCCAGTGCCTTTCAGAGACATAATCTGCATCAGTCCCAGCCTTGAAGCCAATACAAGTACTCCTTGACTTACGATCGCAATAGAACATCATTAATCAGTGTGGTCATTAAGCGAGGCATCACATGACCGCACCCAGTTTTACAAATTTTTTTTTGCCACAATCTGTAAGGGAAATATGACGTGACCACGGCTTGCAATCTTCTCTGCCGGCTTCCCCATTTTTTATTCTATTTATTCTTCTATTTTTTTTTTATTTGATTTATTTTTCACATTGCTGTACCGCCCGTCTCCCTCAAAGAGAGACTCCATTCTTCAATGTCAGCCGGGAAGATTGCAAAGGGCGATGATGCGACCCAGAATTCCGTGACCGTCATAAATGTGAGCTGGTGACTAAGCACCTCAATCGTGAACTTTTGGGGCCACTGCAATGGTCAATTCATTCAGTGCAAAGACCAGTTGGAGGTCACTTTTATTCAGTGCTTGCCGTAACTTCAAACAGTCACTGGACGAAGGGTCGTATGTTGAGGACTACCAGTGCCACCAACAGGCCTGCTGGCTGGAGACTATGGGGATTGTAGGTTAATCCCCCTGAACGACCCCAAACCAGGGAAGCCAGCATAGAGAATCACTCCCTCCTGCTAATCAACATTTGTCTTTCTGTCTTCCTTCAGTTCTGGATGTCGGCTTTGGCGACTACTATCCCTGTGCCTTGCGGGGCGTTCATGCCCGTCTTTGTCATTGGTAAGTTCAGCCCTTGCGCCCTGTTCTCCCTCCTTCTTTGACGCCCAGTTTGGAGCTGCATCTTTTCCTGATATCGTCCTGTATTTGAACCCTACCTTTTCCAGACAAATACAGATACTCCAGGATAGGGATAGGGATAGGGATAGGGATAGGGATAGGGATAGGGAAGAGTAGAGTAGAGTAGAGTAGAATATAGAAAATACAATACAATAGAATATAGAATTAGAATAGAAAATAGAATAAGAATAAGAATAAGAAAGAATAAAAGAATAGAATGGAATGGAATGGAATGGAATGGAATGGAATGGAATGGAATGGAATAGAATAGAATAGAATAGAATAGAATAGAATAGAATAGAATAGAATAGAATAGAATAGAATAGAATAGATGGAAGGGACCTTGGAGGTCTTCTAGTCCAACCCCCTGCTCAGGCAGGAAACCCTGTACCATTCCAGACAAATGGCTGTCCAATCTCTTCTTAAAAACCTCCAGTGTTGGATCACCCACAATTTCTGGAGGCAAGCTGTTCCACTGATTAATTGTTCTAACTGTCAGGAAATTTCTCCTTAGTTCTAACTTGCTTCTCTCCTTGATTAGTTTCCACCCATTGCTTCTTGTCCTGCCCTCAGGAGCTTTGGAGAATAGCTTCATTCCCTCTTGTTTGTGGCAGCCCCTGAGATATTGGAACACTGCTATCATGTCACTCCTAGTCCTTCTTTTCCTTAAACTAGACATAACCCAATTCCAGTCCTTGACTTACAACAGTTTGTTTAGCAACCATTCAAAGTTACAATGGCACTGAAAAAAGTGTCCCAGGGTCACGTAATCCCCTTTTGCAACCTTCTGACCAGCATAAGCAACGGGGAAGCCAGATTCACCTAACAGCCATGTTACCAACTTACCAACTGCAACAATAAAAACACTGTTATTATGTTATTGAAAGTGGTTTATTTGGGGGTGGGCTTGTCTTGTGGGAAGGTAGCCAGTGGGTTTCCTTTGATCCCCCCCCCACGGACCCAGAAAATCGGTTTCGCCTTCCTCCCAAGAGCAGAGAAAGTCCATCATCTGTCCATCTTCTCCTCTCTCACCCTTCTGATTTATCCTCTCTTTGCACAGGGGCTGCTTTTGGGAGGCTGATGGGTGAGAGCATGGCAGCTTGGTTCCCCGATGGCATTCACACTGACAGCAATATCTACCGCATTGTGCCAGGGGGTTACGCAGTGGTAGGTAAGAGGCAACACAATTTCCTTCTAATTTCCAAATACCTATAATTGCAGTTCATGAGCTTACTATTAAAATAGTGATGCATATAATCACCAGAGAAAAATATCAGTAATATCATGTACAAGAATGATACAATTTTCCCAAAAAATTCAGGAGGGTTGGTTCCGTCGGTACAAGCGCAGAGCCATGGGCTTCATCACCTCAGTTAAAGAATTAGCAGCTGCGTTGACACAAAAGTTTGGTGGAGCTATTTCCGGGGCTGCAAAAGAAAAAGAAATAAGGTTAAAATAGTAACAAAGAGAGAGGTGTTTCAATGTTGGTTTTACAGGGGAGAAGGAGCCTGTGCCCTTCAGTTTTACAAATTGGCGGAGTGAGATTCAAATAGCTCTTGGAGAACCCCCACCTCAATGACATCACTAATAAAAGTTTTAACAATGTTTAAGCTGGTTTTAAGGAGGGCAGGTTGCAATTATTAGTTGTGTTTAACTATGTACACAGCTCATACAGACACGTGGAAGTGAGATGGGTGGGTGGATAGATAGATAGATAGATAGATAGATAGATAGATAGATAGATAGATAGATAGATAGATAGATAGATAGATAGATAGATAGATAGATAGATAGATAGATAGATAGA
>QLTV01001687.1:526138-547453 GCA_003457575.1 Thermophis baileyi | reverse complement strand
CGCTGGGGCTTCAGGAAGCTTCCCTGAAGCCTCCGGAGTGCAAAAAACAGCCCAACGGCAAACCGGAAGTGCGTTTTTCCGAACGTCCGGTTTGCCCGTTGGGCCGTTTTTTGCACTCCGGGGCTTCAGGACGCTTCCCTGAAGCCTCCGGAGGGCAAAACGGCCTTCCCCAAGGCCGAAAATCAGCTGGCCAGCGCGCACATGCGCTCTGCAGCTGACATAGGGCAATGCCTTGCATGCCCTCTGATATGGCTCCGCGTGCCACCTATGGCACGCGTGCCATAGGTTCGCCATCACTGCCCTACCCCATTTCACACAAATGACTGTCTAATCTCTTCTTAAAAACTTCCAGTATTGGAGCATTTGCAACTTTTGGAGGCAAGTCATTCCACTGGTTGATTGTTCTCACTGTCAGGAAATTCCTCCTTAGTTCTAGGTTGCTTCTCTCCTTGATTGGTTTCCATCCATTGCTTCTTGTCCTGCCTTCTGGTCAGGGGTGAAATTCAGCAGGTTCTGACAGGTTCTGGAGAACCGGTAGCGGAAATTTTGAATAGTTCGAAGAATCAGCAAATACCACCTCTGGCTGGCCCCAGAGTGGGGTGGAAATGGAGAGTTTGCAATATCCTTCCCCCAGAAGTGGCACCAAGCCACACCACGCCCACCCGAAATTTTGAGTAGTTCGGAGAGCCGGTAAATACCACCTCTGACTGGTCCCGCCCCCATCTATTCTCTGCCTCCCAAGTACCAGCTGATCGGGAGGAAATCGGGATTTTGCAGTAACCTTCCCCTGGAGTGGGGTGGGAATGGAGATTTTACAGTATCCTTACCACACCACGCCCACCAAACCACGCCCACAGAACCGGTAGTAAAAAAAAATGGATTTCACCACTGCTTCTGGTGCTTTGGAAAATAGGTTGACCCCCTCTTCTTTGTGGCAGCCCCTTAGATATTGGAAGACTGCTATCTTGTCACTCCGAGTCCTTTTCATTAAACTGGACATATCCAGTTCCAGCAACCGTTCTTTATATGCTTTAGCCTCCAGTCCCCTAATCATCTTTGTTGCTCTTCTCTGCACTCTTTCTAGAGTATGAACATCTTTTTTACATCGTGGTGACCAAAACTAGATGAATAGTTTGACTCCTTCTTCTTTGTGGCAACCTCTGAGATATCAGAACACCACTATTATGTCACCTCTAGTCCTTCTTTTCATTAAACTAGACATACCCAATTCTAGCAACCGTTCTTTATATGTTTTAGCCTCCAGTCCCCTAATCATCTTTGTTGCTCTTCTCTACATTCTTTCTAGAGTATGAACATCTTTTTTACATCGTGGTGACCAAAACTGGATGCAGTATTCCAAGTGTGGTCTTACTAAGCATTATAAAGCGGTATTAACACTTCACGTGATCTTGATTCTATCCCTCTGTTAATGCAGTCTAGGACTGTTCCAATGGCCAGCACCAAACCTATGGTCATATTATCACATTTTGCACACTTGGCAACCAGCCTTCATTTACAACCATTTGTAGCATCCTGTGATCAGAATTTACAACATCTTTTCTGAAAAAACGGTATTCCGGTTTTCAGCAAAAAAATGCCCCTTCGCACACAATGGGCTCGCTTAATGACTGCAGATTTACTTTATGACCATGGTGATTTGCTTAATGATTGCTGCAAAAAGAGAGTTGTAAAAATCAGCTTGGTTTCAGGATGCCCCATTTTATGACTGTCATGATTTACGACCACAACGGGCAGGTTCCATTATGGGTGTAAGTCGAAGACCCATACATTTCAATCAGAGCCACCGCATAATGTGAATGGTGGACTTAAGCAAGAGCAATATATTCTTATTGGAAAATAAACTGATTTATGGTTGCCATGTTCACACAAATTCCTTAGGTCAGGGAAAGAAATTGTATTTTCGCATTGTAAAGGGGATTGTTGTTAATTTTGGTTTTCCTTTTATGGCTGGTTAGGACTGAAGGTGGTGTGAAAGCAGAAAATGGGTTAATTCAGGATCCAGGCTAAGCGTGTTGTGTGAATACAACCTATATGGGGGGAAAGCTGAGGAACTGTAACAACTGCAACAAATTAACATGCTGGGAAACGTTTGCACATTTTCCCCTCTCACACACACTGTCACAACACACTCACCCACGTCCTTATTCACTCTGCAAACTGCTTGGGTTGCAAACAGCTGCAGTTACCATAGGATTCCGTAACACGAAAGTATGTGGCTGGATTCACACACGTTACTCAACCTGGTTACAAACTGTTTGGAATTGTGCTATACCTTGGATACCTTGTGCTAAACCTCAGCAACCCCGCTCAGACGCAGAGACCTAAAACTTGAACCAAGATTGTACAGGTAGTCCTCAACTTAACAACAGTTCATTTAGTGACTGTTCAAAGTTACCACGGCACGGGGGGGGGGAAAGAGACTTATGACCATTTTTCACACTTATGACTGTTGCAGCATCGCCATGGTCACGTGATTTACATCCGGATGCTTGACAACTGATTAATATTTACAACGGCTGCATCGTCCCAGAGTCATGTGATCATCTTTTGCAAACTTCTGGCAAGCAACATCAAGGGGGAAGCCAGATTCACTTAACAACCGGGTTACTTATTTAACAACCACAGTGATTCACTTAACAAATGTGGCAAGATGGAGGCCAAACTCACTTAACCGATTTCTCGCTTAGCAACTTAAATTCGGGGCTCCATTGGGGTCGAGGGCTACCTGCACAGTAAAAAGTTTAGCTGCAGCTGCCGAAAGGCAGGTATTGTACAACTCTGTCCCCACAACACACAATGGAGCCCCTCACCCATCCAGGAATGGGTTCTACTTACCTTCCCTACCGGTTCGCATCGCGTCGGAAGTGCGCGTTTTGCACGCACGCGCTCGCTTCGCTCGCACACGCACCCCCATCACGTTGCACAAATGACCCTCTGTGCATGCGCAGAAGCCTCTGCGCATGCGCAGAGGGTTCTTTGCAAGCCCCTTCCAAGGAGCAGTGACCGGAAAACCGGTTCGGGAGCGTGGCCAGCCAGCCATCGCTGCTGGTTCGGCGAGCGGGGGGAAATTTCCGCCACCGGTACGGGAGAACCGGTCCGAACCGGCAGCAGCCCACCACTGCACTCATCCCGTCTCCTGTGGGCCTAAGCCAGAGGTCTTCAAACTTGGCAACTTTAAGACTTGTGGACTTCAACTCCCAGAATTCTCCAGCCAGCATAGCTGGCTGGAGAATTCTGGGAGTTGAAGTCCACAAGTCTTAAAGTTGCCAAATTTGAAGACCTCTGGCCTAAGCAGCAGGGAAGCCATTCAGTGGAGCAACCTCAACGGTCTGAAAGCCTTCATCGCTTTGTCCAGGATGACCCACGAACACAAGGAATCACCAGGAAAGCTAAGACAACTTGGCTTTTTGTTGTTCAATTACTAAGTCGTGTTCGACTCTTTGCGACCTCATGGACCATAGCAATAGCAATAGCAATAGCACTTCGACTTATATACCGCTTCATAGTGCTTTACAGCCCTCTCTAAGCGGTTCACAGAGTCAGCATATTGCCCCCAACAATCTGGGTCCTCATTTTACCCACCTCGGAAGGATGGAAGGCTGAGTCAACCTTGAGCCGGTGAGATTTGAACCGCCGAACTGCAGCTAGCAGTCAGCTGAAGTAGCCTGCAGTGCTGCACTCTAACCACTGCGCCACCTCGGCTCTTCATAGAAGAGCCTCGGCTCTCCACCTCGCCACCTCATAGGACCCCCTGTCCTCCCCTAGCTCCCAAATTCCTGTTCATTGCATCCATGACTCTATCTAACCATCTCACCCTCTGCTGTCCCCATCTCCTTCTGCCTTGCAGCTTTCCCCACCATCAGGGTCTTCTCCAATGAGTCCTCTCTTCTCATTAGGCAGCCAAAGTATTTGAGCTTCAGCTTCAGGATGTGTCCTTCCAAAGGGTTGACTTCAGTGGTGGGATTCAAATTTTTTTTACTACCGGTTCTGTGTGTGTGGCTTGGTGGGCGTGGTGTGGCTTGGTGGGCGTGGCAGGGGAAGGTTACTGCAAAATCCCCATTTCCTCCCGATCAGCTGGGACTCAGGAGGCAGAGAATAGATGGGGGCGGGGCCAGCCAGAGGTGGTATTTACCGGTTCTCCGAACTACTCAAAATTTCTGCTACCGGTTCTCCAGAACTGGTCAGAACCTGCTGAAACCCACCTCTGGTTGACTTCCTTTAGGATTGACCGATTTGATCTCCTTGCAGACTGCAGCCAAATTCAGCCATTGAGATGCCAATCAACGTGGAAGATGGCAGCTTTAGGGATTCCCATGACACAAGTGTCTGCCAGAGTTAGCTTAGCCTCATGAGTGACCGTGCTGCTTGGAGCTAATTTTAACAATTGAGTGATCTGTTTAATGACCAGAGCAACTCATCCATCCATCTCGACATTCCAATCACATATGATTTCCCCCCCCCGCCCTCGATTGGGTTTTAAACATGTTGTGGGAAGAGGACCTGGGGTATCCCCTCTGCATATCTCTTTTCATCCCCTCTGCATATCTCAGCCCTGACAGGAGCCCCCTTCTTACCTTCTCAGCTTGGATGACAATGCAGTAGTTGTAGGAAGTCACCACGATATCTTGAGGTTCAAACTGGCTGAGATCCGTGATGACCTGGTATTTGTTCCCGCTGGCCACCACGTTGCTGCTGCCCAAGGCTGAGGAATGGACTGATGGAGGGGACCCTGGGAAGGGAGCAAAGAGAGGGGTGTGTTTTGTGTGTGTGAGAAAGAGGGGGGGAGGGAGGGAGGGAGAGAGAGAGAGGGAGAGAGAGAGAGAGGGAGAATGCGAGAGAATGCGAGAGTATGTGAGAGAACACCTTCAGGTTGCCTGGACATGTTCCCGCAGCTTTTTTGGCAAGTTTTTTTGGGATGTAGTTTGCCATTGCCTCCTTTCTAGGGCTGAGAGAGTGGCTGGCCCCAAATCGTCAACTGGCTTTGTGCCTAAGGCAGGTCTAGAACTCAGCATCTCCCAGTTTTCAGCACGATGCCTTCATTACTACACCAAGCTGCCTCTGGGGCTCCTGTACCTGAGCTGCAACATTGCAAGGGACCCCCTAGTGGTGGGAAAGAGTTTTTGGTATCATCCTGCTGCCCTCTAGTGGTGAGGTGGGTTTTTGCAATCCAGTACTGTAATAACCAAGCTTAATGCTTCCTAGTATTCCCCCCCCCCCAAGATCAGCCAAGATTGGCTACCTGCTGTCATTTGCTGTATTTAAAAAAGGGGGTGGGGTTAATTAAGGGTTTTTTGAGGGATCTCCAGCCATTAATTTTGGAAGATCCACCCCAAGGAAGCAGCTTCTTGCTTAACCCTAACCCTGTCTTGCCTCCTGTGTTTTCAGGGTTGTAACTGAGCACGTTTCGATGTCCAGAAACTGAATTTCAGTGATGGTTCATTCAATGCTCATAATTAAGTCAGATGCATTCATCCATCACAATGGGCTTAATTGGATTTACTCTTGGATGTGTGTTCCATGAAGCCTATTAATTCATAATACATGTCCTTATACAAGTAGTCCTTGACTTATGACCACAATTGACCCCCAAATTTCCATTGCTTCCTCTTAGAAAGGTTGCAAATTGTGATCACATGACCCGGGATGCTGCAACCGTCATAAATTCATGCCAGTTGCCAAGTGCCTGCCGTTTTGATCGCATGACCATCAAGGATGTTGCAACAGTCATAAGTGTGAAACAACGGTCATAAATCACTTTTTTCAGTACTGTTGCAACTTTGAATGGTCACTAAATGAATGGCTGTAAGTCGAGGACTACCTATATGTATTACAAGACTCCTTCCCAAATGGGTTAATTCAAGAATCTGGTAAGAGCCGTGGTGGTGCAGTGGTTAGGATGCAGTACTGCAGGCTACTTCTGCTGACTGCCGGCTGCCAGCAGTTTACCAGTTCGATTCTGACCGGCTCAAGGTGGATTCAGCCTTCCATCCTTCCGAGGTTGGTAAAATGAGGACCCAGACAATATGCTCTGCAAACCACTTAGAGAGGGCTGTAAAGCACTGTGAAGCGGCATATAAGTCTAAGTGCTATTGCTATTGCTAAGCAGATCATGTTAAGCAAGCACACATAATAGAATAGCAACCAGTTATTGCTCATACAATGCTGGAAATAAGAAAACAGTATTCTCTTGGTCCAATTTTTGTTCATCTAAGGGTAGGGATGAGCAATCAACCTTGGTCTAGCCCCACCTTGCCTCTGAAGTCCAAGGGTGAGGTGGAACAGACCGTGCACTTGAGCTCCTCCACCCCAAAAGGCTCTCACTCACCTGAATACCCATAGGGCTCCTGAGTTCTCCCTGCCCCAAAGATCCCATGGGGAGGGTCCAGGAGGGGCTCGAAGCGATGTTTGCTCGGCGTGTAGGTGCTGATGTGCTCGGAGCGGAAGGTGGAGGAAGAGCTCACCGAAGACATGGCCCTTGGGGGTGCCCAGCGGCTGCTGGATGTGCGCAAGGCTCTGCGTGAAGAGGCAGGAGGAGAGGGCACGTCCTTGGGCAGGAGAAGCCGAGATGCCCATAATTGGCTTTTTGCAATGTCCTTTGCGTCCCACACGCTGGAATGCAAGATAAGGAAGGCTGCCGTTTCAGCCCCTGGGAGAAACAGAGCAGAGAGACACCCTTCCTAATCCAGGAAAGAAGCAACCTGGAATTAAGGAGAAACTGCCACCAAGGAGAACAATTAACCAGTGGAACAGTTTGCCACCAGAAATGGTAGGTGCTCCATCCCTGGAGGCTTTTAAGAAGAGACTGGACAGCCACTTGTCTGGAATGGTATAGGGTCTCCTGCTTGAACAGGGGGTTGGACTAGAAGACCTCCAAGGTCCCTTCCAGCTCTATTCTGATGATTCTACCTTCTCCAAGTCACCTGCATTTGGATGGCTTCTGCCGCAAAATGACAGGTCTGGCTGGAAACAGAGAAGCTGCTTAGAAACCAGAAGAAAATGTCTCCCTGTCAGCCTCCAAGATTAATACAGGGAGGTAGGTTCATTTAATGACCATTCAAAGTTGCAACGGCACTGAAAAAAAGTGACTTATGATCGTTTTTCACACTTAGGACCGTCGCAGCATCCCCATGGTCACGTGATCCAAATTCAGACGCATGGCCATTGACTCATATTTATGACCGTTGTAGTGTCCCGAGGGTCATGAGATCCCCTTTGGGTGACTTTCTGACAAGCAAAATCCAGGGGGAAACCAGATTCACTTAACTATTGTGTTACTCACTTAACGACTGTGGTGATTCACTCAGCAACTGTGGCAAAATCCATTTAGCCACTGTCTTGCTTAGCAACAGAAATGTTGGGGTCAGTTGTGGTCATAAATCGAGGACTACCTGCATTTTGCAGGGAGCAAGGACAGGTGAGAAGTCCGGATTGAAGAAAGAGGCTGCCCCTTTCTTACAACAGCATTGAAAAACGTGGCTTATCGTGTTTCACACATATGACCATTGCAGCATCCCGATCAAAATTCAGACACTTGGCCATTGACTCATATTTATGACGGTTGCAGTGTCCCGGGGTCATGTGATCCAGAGGTGGGTTCCTCCCGGTTTGGACCAGTTCACCCGAACCGGTAGCGACCCGCTGGTGACATCACGGTGACGTCACGGAACCAGTTCGGTCGGTGCCGGTCCGTGGGCGCTGCCATCTTTTTTTTGGATTTTTTTTTTTTGGAAAAAAAAATGGGGGGGGTTTTTTTTAAAAAAATTTTCTTCTGCGCATACGCAGAAGCCGAGTTTACGGCACTGCGCATGTGTCACCATCTTGTTTTCGGCTTTTTAAAAAAAATTATTTTTCGGCACTCCGCATGCACGCGCGCGCAAAGCACTTGCATGGCCATGCGGCACGGCCACGCGGCGCGGGAGGCAGCGAACCAGCAGCGAGGTAAGTTAGAACCCACCCCTTTGGGTGACCTTCTGACCAGCAAAGACAAGGGGGAAACCAGATTCACTTAACTAATGTTACTCACTTAACAACTGTGGTGATTCACTTAGCAACTGTGCCAAGAAAGGTCTTAAAATGGGGCAAAATCCATGTAACCGCTGTCTTGCTTAGCAACAGAAATGTTCGGCTCAATTGTGATTGGAAATCGAGGACTACCTGTATGGAGCAGGCCCCTAATCCTTATCAGGTATGTCAAAAGGCTTCTAGGAACAGAGAGGAGGGGGAGGGGGTCCCCCAGAGTTTGGTAGTAACCAGCCCAGCATCCCTTTCTGGTAGCCAAACTTTGTAGATTTGACAGCCTAACAATTTCTGGAGGCACAATGATATTTCATCCAGGTTTTGTAGGGGAAGCTGCTATAGACAGTCCTGGTTGTGGATTTCAGAAGTGGGAAAATAATAGCATGCCTACCCTATAGGTAGCTCAGCTATAGGTAGCTGAGCTTGTCGATCTGAAGGTCGGCAGTTCAGCGGTTCGAATCCCTAGTGCCGCGTAACGGGGTGAGCTCCCGTTACGTGTCCCAGCTTCTGCCAACCTAGCAGTTCGAAAGCACATAAAAAATGCAAGTAGAAAAATAGGGACCACCTTTGGTGGGAAGGTAACAGCGTTCCGTGTGCCTTTGGCGTTTAGTCATGCCGGCCATATGACCACGGAGACGTCTTCGGACAGCGCTGGCTCTTCGGCTTTGAAACGGAGATGAGCAGCGCCCCCTAGAGTCGGGAACGACTAGCACATATGTGCGAGGGGAACCTTTACCTTTTTACCTTTAGTTCTCACCTTACGACTACAGTTGGGATCAGAATCTCCATTGCTAAGCAAGGAGATTGTTAAGCGAGACATGCTTGATTTTATGACTTTTTTTTTTTGGCCACACTTGTTAAGCGAATGACTGCCGTTGTTAAGTGAATCGCACGGTCATTAAGTGAATCCGGCTTCTCCCAATGACTTTGCTATTTGGAAGCCGGCTGGGAAGGTCGTAAATGGTGAACACATGACCCCAGGATACTGCAACCATGGTAAATACATGCCAGTTGCCAAGCGACTGAATTTTGATCACGTGGGGATAGCAATAGCAATAGCACTTAGACTTATATACGGCTTCATAGTGCTTTACAGCCCTCTCTAAGCGGTTCACAGAGTCAGCATATTGCCCCCAACAATCTGGGTCCTCATTTTACCCACCTCGGAAGGATGGAAGGCTGAGTCAACCTTGAGCCTGGTGAGATTCGAACTGCCAAATTGCAGGCAGCCGATAGTCAGCAGAAGTGGCCTGCAGTACACTGCGCCACAGAGGCTCACCGGAGATGCTGCCACAAGACCGGGTTATAAGTCGACTCCCAGAATTCCCCAGCTAGTGCAAGTTGGGCAACCATGTTCCAGAATATGGGATGAGGTAGCAGTAGCAGCAACCGAGATGGCTCCTTTTACATGTACTCCAGCAGCATTCATACAAGACATCTCACCTGGTTGCTGAACAAACCACTTGAGTGATTTTACTTCAAGGAAAACTTTTCTCTTCCGGGGGTGGGATGGGGGGGGTCATTTCTTTGCTAATATGGGGGCTTTCTTAGATTAAAAGGGGTGGAGAGGGGATTCTCCCTACAGTCAGAAGGCGCTTCCATGGTTATGTGGCCAGCATGGCTATACACCAAGGTGCATGGAATGCATCAGTTAAGAAACAGTCTGTTTTAATGTATTTAAATTTAGTAGCTGGAGCAGTTGTTGTGCAGTGAGCCAGGACACACAGTTGTGGTTGATTGATTAGAGAAGGCTGGCTCCTGTGTGAGGCAATCTGTGCTGAATGGAATGGAATGGAATGGAATGGAGAAGACCTCCAAGGTCCCTTCCAGCTCTATTCTGATTCTGAGGGGGGTTTTGTCAATGCGGATGGTGTTCAAGGGGTATTGTTCAAGGGGTGCTCCAGGATTAGATTGGAGAGGAGAGGAGAGGAGAGGAGAGGAGAGGAGAGGAGAGAAAATAGAAAATAATAAAAAATAGAAAATAATAGAAAATAGAAAATAATAGAAAATAGAATAGAAGATGGAAGGGACCCTGGAGTCACTTATCTGAAATTGTATAGGTTCTTCTGCCTGAGCAGGGGGTTTGACTAGAAGACCTCCACGGTCCCTTCCACCTCTATAATTCTATTAGATTCTGAGTGCAAACTATGAAGACCATTCCAAATGCATGGAGATTTAATCTTTGAACTTCTTTACTTTTCTGANTCTATTCCATTCCATTCCATTCCATTCCATTCCATTCCATTCCATTCCATTCTATCTTCTATTTTCTATTTTCTCTTCTATTTTTTCTATTCCATTCTTTTTTTTCCTATTCTATTCTGTTCTATTAATTTCTATTCTGTAGGTGTGGAGCAGGAGTTTCGCTTTCCCCCCCGCCTTTTTTCTTCTGTGTGCCCTGTGTGTTCTGTGATTTACCTCAGGATGCTCCTGTTTGCCTGAGTACCTTGTTTGCTGTAAATATGGATGTAAAATGTATTTATTGATATAAAACTACAAGTTCGTGTCAGTGTCTCTGACTTCATTTGGACACCTGCTGCACAATTCCCTGACACCTTCCCTCTCTTAGTCACCCCCCATTTCTCACACAGTGACCAGCAGAAAGACCAAACATCCTTCCTCTTTTATTTATGCCCGGTTTCCCATTTTTGAGCTACAGAGTTTGGGTTTACGCGGCAGTGGTGGGATTGAATTTTTTTTACTACCGGTTCTGTGGGCGTGGCTTGGTGGGCGTGGCTTGGTGGGCATGGCAGGGGAAGGATACTGCAATATCCCCATTTCCTCCCGATCAGCTGGGACTCGGGAGGCAGAGAATAGATGGGGGCGGGGCCAGTCAGAGGTGGTATTTACCGGTTCTCCGAACTACTCAACATTTCCGCTACCGGTTCTCCAGAACTGGTCAGAACCTGCTGAAACCCACCTCTGGTACGCGGGCTCTACAAACAACGAGGAGTGGATCTCAGAGACAACCGATTGTGGCTTATGAGTTGCAATGGGAAACGGGACAGGCGGAGGAAATAAGTAAACCGATGACCAGAAAGTTGACATATGAATGCCATTTAATGTTAATTACACGGAAAGGAAATCGAATGTAATTTTCATCCTGGCTCCACCCACTCTGGGGAATGCAACATTTGCAGGCCATTGGAAAGCCAAGCGGGGGGGGGGGCTTTCAGTTGCAGACGGATGCCCGTGGATGAGGGCCCCCGAAGTCAAGATGATGGACCAAATGTCAGGATGACAATCATCACAGTTGTCATCTTGACATTTTTGGACCATAACTGGTGGACATCTCTGCTTGCAGAGCTTCGATTGCAGACAACACAAGCACAGCTCCCTTAGGCATGGATGTGGGAAGTGTCAAATCCACCAGCCTCAGACAAACTGAATTCCGGTACATTAAAAAAAAGAAGAAGAACAAAAGCAGATACCAAACACTCACACTAGATACAGATAGTCCTTGAGTTACGACCGCAATTGAGCCCCAAATTTCTGTTGTTAAGTGAGACAGTTGTTAAGTGAGTTTTGCCCCATTTTATACCGCCTTTCTTGCCACAGGTGTTTAATGAATCGCCGCAGTTGATAAGTTAGTAACGCGGTTGTTAAGTGAATCTGGCTTTCCCCATTGGTTTTGCTTGTTGCAAAAGTGGCAAAAGGAGATCACGTGAACTTGGGACACAGCAACAGTCGTAAGTACGAGTCCGTGGCCAAGCGTCTGAATTTTGATTCACGTGATCAGGGGGAGGCTCCAAAGGTCGTAAGTGTGAAAAACGGCGCCATAAGTCACTTTTTTTCCAGTGCCGTGGCAACTTTGAACGGTCACGAGATGTTGTAAGTCGAGGACTACCTGGACTCCGAAAGACATCCAGGAAGGCAGGGATGGGAAGAAACAAAGCTGTCGGAAGCAAGGCACAAAACAGAAGGAGCAAAACACAGCCCGATCAGGTAGAACCACCTTTTTAATGAATTTACAGATACAAAGAAAACGAAACAGACAATCGTACCAGGCCGGGCTATACATCAGGAACAAATCGGGTGAGAAATAGTGACACACAGAAACAATACTGTGCATTTGGACTGGGACACAGGAAGTGCAAGGATCAGAGAGGTTGGGAGGAAGGAGTAAAGAAGAGGGCGATGCCCTAGGCTTCTTCGGGCATCAAGGGGGAGGCAAGACAGGGGTCCGCGCAGAGATTTTTTGGGGGTGGTGGTAGGGAGGGGTACGTGCGACAGTGCCACCGAATGGACTGGTGTTGCACAGACGATGCAGGAGAAGACGGGCTTAGCGAGGGAGGTTCTTGAATGAGGCATGTTGTTTTCGTTCCCTCCCCCATTGCACCCTACTTCCTAGTGGCCTTCGGGTCTTCCGGTGAAGAGCCCCTACTCACCCATGAACACCTGACTTGGTCTTGCGGCACTTCAGGTGGATGAGTCATGGTGAGACTCAACTCTCCTACCATCCCTGAGCCGATCGAAAGATCCTCAGCTTTACCAGATGGTTGGAAAAGAAACCACCTTTCCAATCCCCATGAAATCTCAGAGTCCCTGGAATAACTGGGGCACTAAGCCCTCCCCACGACTAGTTATTTAACCACCGTGACTAGTTGATTTATCCGAGACTTCCCCCAACATCATCCCTGCACTCTGCTCTCTGCAACCTCTCCTTCCTTAGAAGAACGTCAACTGTGGTGATAGACCAGTCCGTGAGGGTCCATCCCTGCACTCTGCTCTCTGCAACCTCTCCTTCCTTAGAAGAACGTCAACTGTGGTGATAGACCAGTCCGTGAAAGTCACATTCTTTCTTCTCAGATCAAAAGAACTATTTGGGACAACCTGCTCTGAAGCCAATGAGAAGGGGCTGCCACAAAGAAAAGGGGGCCAACCTATTTTCCAAAGGACCTGAAGGCAGAACAAGAAGCAATGGATGGAAACCAGTCGAGGAGGGGGACCAACTTAGAACCAAGGAGAAATTTCTTGACAGTGAGAACAATTAATCAGTGGAACGGCTTGTCTTCAGAAGTTGTGGGGGGATCCAGCACTGGAAGTTTTTAAGAAGAAATTGGACAACCGCTTGTCTGAAATAGTATAGGGTCTCCTGCTTGAGCAGAGGGGTGGATTAGAAGACCTCCAAGGTCCTTTTCCAACACTGTTATTCTGTTGTTCAGCTCTGAATTGTACAAAATTCAGTAATTCCACCTTGTGGAAACTGTAATTTACAAAGAATTGGGCAATGGCCAGAATAAAACTAGGAAGAACTAATCTCCAATGTCTTTCTAAGACAGGCTTCCCAAACTTTTTCCTACATTACACAAAACCTCTTTTCAGAAAGTTCTTTTTACTGTTGATCAGAGAGTCCTTAGTTCAAGGCGGGGTGAAATCCAGCAGGTTCTGACAGGTTCTGGAGAACCGGTAGTGGGAATTTTGAGTAGTATGGAGAACTGGTAGCGGAAATTTTGAGTAGTTCGGAGAACAGGCAAATACCACCTCTGGCTGGCCCCAGAGTGGGGTGGGAATGGAGATTTTGCAATATCCTTCCCCTGGAGTGGGGTAGGAATGGAGATTTTGCAGTATCCTTCCCCTGGAGTGGGGTGGGAATGGGGATTTTGCAATATCCTTCCCCTGGAGTGGGGTGGGAATGGGGATTTTAGTAATAGCAATAGCACTTAGACTTATATACCGCTTTACAGTGCTTTACAGCCCTCTCTAAGCGGTTCACAGCGTCAGCATATTGCCCCCAACACATCCTTCCCACGCCACGCCCACCAAGCCACGCCCACTAAGCCACACCACGCCCACCAAGCCATGCCCACAGAACCAGTAGTAAAAAAAAATTGGATTTCACCACTGGTTCGAGGTCCCTTGTTATGACTGGGTAAGAGGTTTGTGTGTCATTACTCAAAGTAAAACCACTTCTACCCAAGTTTGAGTAATTTAGCCAAGTTTGGGAAGCACTGTGCTAGAAGTCGAGATTGCATCTACGGTCCAGTCAAGGGGGGTCTTCAGGATGTGACCTCAAAAGTCAAGAAGGCAGCTGCTTGTGTTTATGTCCATGTGGTCAGAAAAATCACGATGGCAGCTGCAAGGACATAAACAAATCGGATCTTCAATAACAGCAAGGTTGCCGTCTTGAATTTTATGACCATAACCCTGCAGACAGCACTGTTGTTCAAATCTTTTTATCCAAATCAGATGCATGAATATTGGCTTTCCTTCACCCGGTGCTCTCTATAGCAGGGATCTCCAACCTTGGCAATTTTAAGACTTTGCGGACTTCAACTCCCAGAATTTCTCAGCCAACATGGCTGGCTGAAGAATTCTGGGAGTTGAAGTTCACAACTCTTAAAGTTGCCAAGGTTGGAGACCTCTGCTCTATAGAGTTTGGAGTTGGGGAACCTAACTCCCCCAAATTCCCAACCAAGCGAGGTCAAAGTCCTTGTTATCTCAAGATTCAAAGGAGGCCCGATCCCAGCAAACCATGATGCAGATAAGACCATCAGCACCCTCTCTGAAATGACAAAACACAGGTGACATCATTGCGGCTTGTGCCAAACTGGTTGGTGATGTTGCACCATCCAAATTCGCTTAACATAGGCCTGGAGAAGAGGCGAGGCCAGAAGAGGCCATATGGAAGAGAGACACTCGTGTTTCTCGACCTCAACCACTTTAAGATGCGTGGACGTCAACTCCCAGAATGCCTCAGCCAGCCAAGCTTGGGAATTGACGTCCACGCATCTTAAAGTGGCTGAGGTCGAGAAACACTACCTTAGGGCAAAGGGGAGCAGGATAAAGATCATAATATTCCCAACCCAGGTGGGCCACGGTGGGAGAGCAGAGCAGGGGACAGGGCCACCCTAAGGAAATCCATCCATGTAGGGGCACCAAATCCCAAAAAGACAGAACCTGGAGACACACGTACAAAACTATAGAAAAGATCTAGAACAAGGTCATGTGGACTCACTCGTGCTCTCTGATTCCTTTCCGAAGAGATGGGGGAGGGGGGAAATGGAGCATATAAGCACACACCGGGGCACCCCCACCCCCCCCCATCCTC
Organism: Thermophis baileyi; assembly: GCA_003457575.1. Classification (NCBI taxonomy): domain Eukaryota; kingdom Metazoa; phylum Chordata; class Lepidosauria; order Squamata; family Dipsadidae; genus Thermophis; species Thermophis baileyi. The sequence continues at coordinate 532,365 of QLTV01001687.1, read as the reverse complement.
CCCCACTTTCTTCCAATGAGTCCACAGTATAAAATCTGAGACAATAAACCCTCGGGGCCGGGCTGGATATTTTTTTTCTTTTCTTTTTTTTAAAAAAAAGCATAACAAATCACACATCCTTGTTGCATTTCACGTCCCGTTTCAGCTCTTTGCCACAAACCACAGGAGCCGGGATGGGAAAGGGGACATACAGGTCATCTCGAAAGTCTGTCGAGTTTCGTAGTCTGAAGAAGAGAAATGATTTTCGGCTTGAAAGAGCGTTAGCCATGCCACCTGGACAGCAAATGAGGGCACCTCTGGTTCCCGGGGCACCACGATTGGGTTTCGCCCGATGTTCCCAAGCCCCCCCCCCCCGAGTTGTGATGACTCCCACCAGCGTCGCCCTTCTTCCGATAGTTTGCTCGGCGTCTTCACCCTGCCCCGAAATACATTCCCATGCAAAGGAAACAAAACAGGCCACGAGAGAAAGAGAGATAAAATGCAGCAGGCAAAACCCACAAAGCCACTAAGCAGCTCCTCAGGCTTTAATGGTGGCATCGGATGGCACGGTGGAGCTCAGGAAGGCCTGGGAGGGGAGCTTTCGAACCCGCCACTCCTGCCCATGCTGCCTCCCTTCATCCAAAGGGGGAGGAACCGTCCCGTTGAGACAACTGATGGGCCGTGGAGCTGGGTGGACGAAAGGTGCCACGGAGCGGGGCAAAATGGCAGGTGAAGCATGCCACGGAACGGAAGGGGATTCACGGCTCTTCAGCATCCTCCTCCTCCTCCGGCTCTTCTTCGACCTCATCATCTTCGTTGTCGTCGAGCGAAACCACGCCGGAGGAGGCCACGTCGGAGACTTTTCTCCGGACCTGGCAGCTGTCCCCATGGACTTTGTAGTCCTTGCACGGAAGACCCTCCTCCTCCGTGGGCGAGAGGCAGGACTCGGTGAAGGACATGGAGTACATAGAGTCCTGGCACTCCAGTTGTGCCAGGCTCCGGAAGGCACATTCTCCGGCAGTCTGTGTGGGCAACTTGGAAATCAGCATGTCCTCCCCGCCGGACACGGACCCTAGCAGTTTGGCAGCAAGTTCGGAAGGGGAGCCCAACTCCTTGAGAAGGAAGCTGTCGTCAAGGCTGCAGAGGCTGGAGCACAAAGTCTCCGGGGAGATGGTGGACTGAGAGGAATCACTTTCCGGGTCGCAAGAACCTTGTCGGGAGCTCAGATGGCACAGGCGGCTGTGCAGGAAACCTTTCAAGAGGGTGTTGGTGGGGAGCTGGCCCACTGCGTCTGCAACACAACAACCAAGAGGAGGGAGGTTAGCAATGCAGCATTTCAATTCAATGCAAAGAAGGACCTGGGGTGACATGATAGCAGCGCTCCAATATTTGAGGGGCTGCCACAAAGAAGAGGAGGTCAAACTATTCTCCAAAGCACCTGAGGACAAAACAAGAAGTAATGGATGGAAACTCATCAAGGAGAGAACAGAGGTGGGTTCCTACTGGTTCTAACTGGTTCTTTAGAACCGTTAGTAACTCGGCAATGACGTCACAGAGCCGGTTCTGTCGGTGTCTCCATGGGCGCTGCCATCTTGGATTTTGCTTCTGCGCATGCGCGGAAGCTAATTTTTGCTTCTGCACATGCGCAGGAGCTATTTTTTGATTGCTGCGCACGCACGGCGCGACCCTGAGTGAACCAGCAGCAAAAGGATCCAGAACCCACCCTTGGGAGAGAACCAACCTAGAAATAACGAGGAATTTCATCACAGTTAAAACAATTATCCAGTGGAACAACTTTCCTCCAGAAGTTGTAGGTGCTCCAACATTGGAAGTTTTTAAGAAGAAATTGGACAGCCATTTGTCTGAAATGATACAGGGTTTCCTGCTTGAGCAGGGGTTGGGGTAGAAGATCTCCCAGGTCCTTTCCAACTCTGTTATTGTGTTATTATTATTTTAACAGCCTGGTCACCATCCTAAAAATCTCAAGGTTGGCTGCATCCCATAATATGTTGCCTGATCTTAGCCTCTCTTAAGAATAAATAAGGCCATTCAGAAATGTAGGATCTAACTTACAGCATTCCTGAGCTTGGAATATATCTCATAAATATATTTGGCTGGCAGCTTCACAGAACTTGGACAAAGGGGTATTTAGATTTCCAATCTAAACGGTTGTAGATCCAACAACAGCTTCTTTCTACAACAGCCTCTTTGGTCTGCTCCCTTCCAGTCAAACTAGACTAATGGTGAGAGTTGAATTTCAAAATGAGATTCGGGGAAGCTTTTTAGATTAGCACTGAAGGTGTTACCTAGATTGGGTAATGAAATGTCTACAAGAAAACAACCAAGCTCAGAGAACACCAAGGACCCCTCACTTCTCGATTATTTCCCCAAGTGAACCACCCTTGCTAATTTTGATGACATTGTGCTAATATTCTCATTTTTTCAAAACACCTTTGTTGGGAGGAAAATGCCTCCCGATGAGGATTCTTCCAGCCGGGAAACAACGCTTTGACACAACAACACCAACAATGCTACTACCCTTCAAAAAGACCTTAACTATGTGTCAGAATGGTCAAACAAGTGGCAACTTCAAATCTCATCCAACAAATGCTCTGTCTTACATATTGGCAAAAAAATAAAATAAAAATCAGAACATAAAATACAAACTGGATGGACACGACCTTGTAGACGACCCTCACTCTGTCAAAGACCTTGGAGTACTCTTCTCTAATGATCTAAGTGCCAGAGCCCACTGTAAGAACATTGCAAAAAAAGCATTAAGAGTTGTTAACCTAATCTTGCGAAGCTTCTTCTCCGGTAATATTGTACTGCTAACTAGAGCATACAAAACATTTGCTAGACCAATTCTTGAATACAGCTCATCTGTCTGGAACCCGCACTGCATATCGGACATTAATACAATTGAGAGAGTCCAGAGATATTTCACGAGAAGAGCTCTCCACTCCTCTGTTCGTAACAGAATACCTTATGCCACCAGGCTTGAAATCCTGGGCTTAGACAACTTAGAACTACGCCGCCTTCGCTCTGACCTAAGTGTAGTACAGGGGTGGGTTCTAACTTACCTCACTGCCGGTTTAATGTAAACCGCTCCAAACTCGATTGCAGGAAATACGACTTCAGCAACAGAGTGGTCAATGCCTGGAATGCACTACCCGACTCTGTGGTTTCATCCCCAAACCCCCAAAACTTTAACCTTAGACTATCAACTGTTGACCTCACCCCATTCCTAAGCGGTCTGTAAGGGGCGTGCATAAGCGCACCAGCGTGCCTACCGTCCTTGTCCTAATGTCCCCCTTTATTCGTATCCATTTCATGTATTAATAACCATGTTTCTACCTATATCTGTTATCTAATACATGCTTGACAAAAATAAATAAATAAAATAAAATAAAATAAATAAGTAAATGGAATAGTGACGCAAAGCTGCCGGAAAGAAGTCTTTTAATGGCAAGGAACCAAGACGAGTGACATTCAGCAAAGTTTCTTGGCTAGCTAGACTGACTGACATCAAAACATGAGTTTATATATTCTTTCTGAGTCTTTCAGCTGAACACATGCCTTCGATAATTAAATCCTGCATTTGGTGACGTTTTAATTCTATTTCTATTGATGGGATAATTTTCTTAGTTTGGCTTTGTCTGGAAGGAAAAAAAAGGTTTATCTCTGTTGAAAAGAAATGGAGTTGGGAAATTTGACTAGTTCCTGTGCCTTGTTTATTTAACAAAAGATGGTAATTGGTTTAACAAGATATGGCTATTGTGTTACGTGTCAGCCCCTGTGTTACACATCTGGCTACATAGTTGCTATATTCAGGTGGTTTTGTTAGTCTTTCTGGTTAGCCCCCCCTGGGGCTGTCAGTTCTGGAAATGAGTCAGACAAGGCTAGTGTTTTAGTTTGAAAGGATTTAAATTGTTGTGATTTAATCATTTGTATTTGATTTATTTGTATTGTGTTTGAATTATTTGCTGCCTCATGGTTTCTTCTTCTATCTGGGGAGGGGGGCTTCCTTCACCTTAAAACCACAACAATACACGAGCACACAATAGATACAAACTTAATGTAAACCGCTCCAAACTTGACTGCAGAAAATTCGACTTCAGCAACAGAGTGATCAATGCCTGGAATTCACTACCTGACTCTGTGGTTTCTTCCCCAAACCCCAAAAACTTTAACCTTAGACTGTCTACTGTCGACCTCACCCCATTCCTAAGAGGTCTGTAAGGGGCGTGCATAAGCGCACCAGCGTGCCTACCGTCCCTGTCCTACTGTCCTACTGTCCTCATCTATCTGTATTCACTTTGATTATGTTTATGTTTATACCTATACCAGCTATCTTGTACATGTTTGACAAACAAATAAATAAAATAAATAAAATAAAATAAAAACCACGAGCCAAGCTTACCAACATCCTCTTTTTTGGTGGGAATTTTGCCATAGCAAAGACCCACATCCCTATCAGGTACACAACCCACAACCAGAAAAGATTTAGGGGGGGGGGTCTCATCCAGGCACCTCCTCGGTCTCTTGCCCGCATATGATAGGGAGGATTAATTTGAATCCTCCTTAGATGTTACACTGCAGGGGTGGGTTCTAACTTGCCTCGCTGCCTGTTCGCTTCCTCCCACGCCGCACCGCTTGGCCGCTTTGCAGTGCAAAAAAATAAAAAATAAAATTAAAATTAAAAAAGCCGAAAACAAGATGGCAACGCATGTGCAGTGCCGGACACTCGGCTTCTGCGCATGCACAGAAGGAAAAACAAATCCCAAACTTTTTTTCAAAAAAAATTCAAAAAAAAAAAAAGCCAAAAACAAGATGGCGACCACATGCACAGTGCCGGAAACTCGGCTTTTGCACATGCTCAGAAGAAAAAAAAATTAAAAAAAATTTGGTTCAGTGACATCATCGTGATGTCACCAGCGGGCCGCTACCGGTTTGGGAGAACCGGTCCAAACCGGGAGGAACCCACCCCTGTTACACTGGCAGATTACAGCCGAACTTTCTTTGATATGTAAATGGACCCAGATTTGTCAGCAATTCATTGTAAGGAAAATAAAGCTTTTGTTTGCCCCCAAAGTATAGAGATTACACACTTTGTCAACACACATGTGGCCAACTTGGAGGGCTCTTTGTGGACACAAAAGCTTCTAAGAGGCCCAGAAGTCCTTCATGTGCAACTAGGGCAGGGGTGGGTTCTTTTGCTGCCGGTTTGCTCAGGGTCGCGCAGAAGCAAAATCCAAGATGGCGACGCCCACGGAGACACCAACAGAACTGGCTCCGTGACATCATCGCCGAGCTACTAACGGTTCTAAAGAACCGGTTAGAACCGGTAGGAACCCACCTCTGAACTAGGGGTGAGCAGCCGAGAGAAGGTGGATTTACAAGCTTCTCTGAAAGGGCAACTGGAACACTAATCAGAGTATCCAAGTGGTTAGATCCATATTTAGAGCTTTTCTCCGCTTGCACCATGCAAGTCCTTGAAATATCTTTATTTTATCTTTTTCCTACTATGTCCTCGTGAGGTTTTTTTTTTTTCTTTTGTCCTATCTCCAGCAGCCCATGAGTGAGAGGGCCGACTTAGTCATCATGAATTGGATTGAGAGAGTGCACCGTGACATGACGTGGCCCTCCAAAGGGGCCGAGCTGGCATGGTGATTGTGCAAAGCTTGGGTTGAGCATTTTGCAGGATGGGTCTCTCCTTCCTTCTCTTTGTCATATCCTCCTCCTCCTCCTCTCCTCCTCCTCCTCCTTCCTCCTCCTCTCCTCCTCCTCTCCTTCTCCTCTTCTTCCTCCCTCCTCCTCCTCCTGTCCTTCTCCTCCTCCCTCATCTCCTCCTCCTCTTCATCCCTCCTCCTCCTCCCCTCCTTTCTCCTCTTCTTCCTCCCTCCTCCTCCTTCTCATCTCCTCCTCCTTCTCTTCCTCCCTCCTCCCGCCCCCCCCCCCTTGAGACTGCTTTCTCAGTTAAGAGGAACTATAGGAAGAAAATGAAAACATTTTCTTGATAGCAGTGTTCCAATATCTCAGGGGATGCCACAAAGAAGAGGGAGTCAAACTATTCTCCAAAGCACCTGAGGGTAGAGCAAGAAGCAATGGGTGGAAACTAAGAGAAGCAACTTAGAACTAAGGAGAAATGTCCTGACTGTTAGAACAATTAATAAGTAGAACAACTTGCCTCCATGTGAATGCTCCAACACTTTAAGAAGAGATTGGACAACATTTGTCTGCACTGG
>QLTV01001687.1:500491-516931 GCA_003457575.1 Thermophis baileyi | reverse complement strand
TCTCTGTAAACCAGGGGTGGCTTCTAACTTACCTCGCTGCCGGTTGGCTTCCTCCCGTGCCGCGTGGCCACGCCTTGTGGGCGCGCGCGCGCTTTGCACGTGCACGCATGCGCAGTGCAAAAAACATAAAATTCAAAAACAAAAGCCGAAAACAAGATGGCGACGCATGCGCAGTGCCGGAAACTCGGCTGCTGCGCATGTGCAGAAGAAAAAAAAAACCTGGAAAAAAATTCAAAATTTTAAAAAAAAAGATGGTGGCGCCCATGTACCGGCACCGACAGAACCGGTTCCATGACGTCACTGTGACATCACCAGCAGGTCGCTACCAGTTCGGGTGAACCAGTCCGAACCAGGAGGAACCCACCTCTGCTTCCTATCTTTTAGCCTCCAGCCCCCACCTTGGCCACTGTTGGGATGATGCCCCCCCCCCTTCAGCCTCCCACAGCTTTCTTTAAAAGTTTCCTGGCTGCAGAAAATTTGCCTGACACCCATTCCCATTCCCTTTGCCTCTGCCTCCTTTTTACTCTCCCTTGCCTTGAGTCCATTGTTCCTTTCTCCCCCCACCCCCCACCCCACCCCAGGCAGCTAAAATGAAGGACAACCAAGTTGAAAAACTAGCCTCCTCTAATTAAGGGAGTACACTGGGGAATCAGCTCAACACATCAATCTTCATTTGTTACTTGACAGGCTGGGAAGGAAAAGGTGGAGCAGAAGAGAGACGGAGCCTGCCCCGGGAAAGCACAAAATAAAAATAAAAGACAACAAATCTACTGCATTTGGCAAGGTTTGAGCACCTCCCCCACCCCCGGCTCTTTCCCCGGGACTCTAGATAGAGCAGCTGACACAGAACAGCTTGGAGATAGATAAATCTGTATTGTGTGGGCATGTCATTGGACAGTCTGCCCACAATACCAGCATGACCGGAGTTTGTCAGGAAGGACCTTGGCTTGAGGTGACTTGAGGGAAAAAGGCTACGCAAGTGGAAATATTTCACCAGGAGCTCTTCCTAAGCCTTTGGGCATGAGGATTTATTTTATTTTATTTATTTGTTTGTCAAACATGTACAAGATAGCAGGTATAGGTATAAACATAAACATAATCAAAGTGAATACAGATAGATGACGACAATAGGACAGTAGGACAGGGACGGTAGGCACGCTGGTGCGCTTATGCACGCCCCTTACGGACCTCTTAGGAATGGGGTGAGGTCGACAGTAGACAGTCTAAGGTTAAAGTTCTTTGGGTTTGGGGAAGAAACCACAGAGTCAGGTAGTGAATTCCAGGCATTGATCACTCTGTTGCTGAAGTCGTATTTTCTGCAGTCGAGTTTGGAGCGGTTTACATTAAGTTTGTATCTATTGTGTGCTCGTGTATTGTTGTGGTTGAAGCTGAAGTAGTCATTAACAGGTAGGACATTGTGGCAGATAATTTTAGGAACTACATTTAGATCGGTTCTAAGGCGACGTAGTTCTAAGTTGTCTGTATTTTGAAGCTGGTTGAAACTTTGCAACGGCCAATGGTGTTTCTCTGACTCTTTACAGCAGGGGTGTCAAACTCAAGGCCTGCAGGCCGGATTCGGGCCATGGGGTGCTTAGAACTGGCCCGCAGGATGGCCCTGGAAACAGCGAAGGACCGCCCTGCGGTGCCTCTGCCAGAGAAAACTGAGCTCGGGGTGACCGCGCGCGGCTCGCCCAGGCTCCGTTTTCGGCTGCGATAGGCTCCTGCAGCCCTCTGGGGCAAAATTCACTTAACAAATGTCTCACATAACAACATAAATTTTGGAGTCAATTGTGGTCGTAAGTCGAGGACTACCTGTACCAGATGATCTGGACGGCTAAATCTCCCGCTCTGTTCACACCGTGACCATCTTTCCCATTTCTGATTTACATTATGTGCAAAACTCTAGATAGCCAGCAGGTGGCAGCAGTAGTTGCCTAAAACTAATTATATGCTTCCCGTCTAGTGGTGTACTGGAGGTTTGCAATCTAGATATTGGTGCCAACTGCGTAATAAGCAAGAAGCCCAACTTCCCATTTCTGATTTACACTATGTGCAAAACTTTAGATAACCAGCAGGTGGCAATAGTAGGTGTCTAAAACTAACTCCATGCTCCCCCTAGTGGTCTGGAATTTTGCAATCTTGGTGCCAACAGCAATAATAAGCCAGAAACCCAACTTCCTATTTCTAATTTACACTATGTGCAAAAATCTAGATAACCAGCAGATGGCGGCAGTAGTTGCCTAAAACTAATTCTATGTTGCCCTCTAGTGGTGGTCTGGAGTTTTGCAATCTAGATCTTGGTGCCAACTGCATAATAAGCAAGAAACCCAACTTCCCATCTGATTTACACTATGTGCAAAACTCCAGATAACCAGCAGATGGCAGATGTAGTTGCCTAAAACTAATTCTATGCTGCCCTCTAGTGGTGGTCTGGAGTTTTGCAATCTTGATGCCAGCAGCATAATAAGCAAAAAACCAGTGGTGAAATCCAATTTTTTTTACTACCGGTTCTGTGGGCGTGGCTTGGTGGGCGTGGTGTGGCTTGGTGGGCATGGCTTGGTGGGCGTGGCAGGGGAAGGATACTGCAAAATCTCTATTCCCACCCCACTCCAGGGGAAGGATACTGCAAAATCTCTATTCCCACCAGAATAGAGTTCGGACCGGCTCTATAGAACCGGTAGTGGGAATTTCCTCCTGCTCGGCGAACCAGCAGCGATGGCCGGCTGGACACGCCCCCGAATTGGGTCTCTCGGCCGCCATCTTTTTTTTGCTTCTGCGCATGTGCAGAAGCTTGGTTTTTAGCACTGCGCATGCGCTCGCGCTCGTGCGGCATGCACGCAAGGCATGCAAGGCGCACGCGCATGCACGGCACGTGAGGAAGCGAACCGGCAGCGAGATAAGTTAGAACCCACCCCTGATTCCCACCCCACTCCAGGGGAAGGATATTGCAAAATCTCCATTCCCACCCCACTCCGGGGCCAGCCAGAGGTGATATTTGCCAGTTCTCTGAACTACTCAAAATTTCCGCTACCAGTTCTCCGAACTACTCAAAATTTCCGCTACCAGTTCTCCAGAACCTGTCAGAACCTGCTGGATTTCACCCCTGCAAAAACCCCAAATTATACTGATAACACCTCCCTTTCTGGAGCCTGATCCAACCACAATCAAGATTAACAAGCAAGCAAGAATGAATAAACTTACATGAAAGCAATAAAAACAATACATACTATGTTATATTAACGATATGTTGCAAATCTCCTGGGTTCAAAATATACGGGAGTTCATTGCCTTCATGCACCACCTTGTAAAAAGATTTTTTTGGATTCACACAATACACTGAGATTAGACTAAAACAAAGAATCAAGGATCTGCCAGCACATTCGCACAGATGTGCGAATTCAAACAAATAAGGTTAACATTTGCCAGACTTAGTGTGTTGTGTATGCACAGCCACTAGGTCTTTAACTGAGTGGGTTAAATATGTTGTGTGAATGCAGTCACTCAGCAAGCACTACTGAATTTGCCCATTACCTGGCTTTGCATAACAGACTAGTTCAGTGTTTCTCAAAACTTGACAAATTTAAAGAGTTAAAATCCGCACATTTTAAAGTTGCCAAGTTTGAGAAACCCTGCATTAGACCATGATCTCCCATGTGGGCTGGGCTGGCATTACTAGCTGAGCCACAAAGTGTTAGCCCAGGTTTAAACTAACCAAGTTCAGGATGCAAAAGTCCTGAACTGACTTGATGATAATACTGAGGGTCATTCAGAGCCAGTTTGGTCTAGTAGTTAATGCATAAGACGAGAAACCAGGAGGCGGTGAGTTCTAGTCCTGCCTTAGGCATGAAGGCCAGTTTGGGTGACTTTAGACCTATCACCAGGGGCCGGTGAGTTCTAGTCCCGCCTCAGGCTTAAAGCTGGCTGGGTGAGTTTGGACCAATCACCAGGAGATGGTGAGTTCTAGTCCTGCCTCAGGCATGAAGGCCAGTTGGGTGACTTTGGACCAATCACCAGGAGATAGTGAGTTCTAATCCCACCTTAGGCATGAAGGCTGGCTGGATGACTTTGGTCCAGTCACACTCTCTTAGCTCAACCCACCTCACAGGGTGGTTGTTGGGGGGGGAAGAGGAGGAAAGGGGTATTAGGTGTGTTTGCAGCCTTGAGTTATTTATAAACAAAAATAAAAGCAGGATAAAAATCAAGTAAATAAAAGAGCACAATTCACGCATGTCTTTAAGAGGCAGAACTGCAGGCAAATAAGAAAGGCAGACAGATTCCCCCCCTCCTCCCAGCCAGGGATGGTTTACCCCAGTGTTTCTCAACCTCAGCCACTTTCAGCTATGTGGACTTCAACTCCCAGAATTCCCCAGAATGGCTGGTTGGGGAATTCTGGGAGTTGAAGTCCAAACAGCTTAAAGTTACTGAGGTTGAGAAACACTGGTCTACCGTCATAAAGCCTGGGCCAGGGGTGGGAGCTGCCTTCTCCATCCTGTCCTTATTTATCCCATGGAATGGCTATTCCTACCTGTCCTCTTCTCCCCTCAGCTGACAAGCTGTCAAAATGCAAGCAGTTCAGCCATTAAAGCCAATGCACAGCTTGGACGATGGCCATAACCCCTGATAACCCTTTGCTTTACAAAGCGGGATTTCTTCCCCCAAAAAATCAATTGCACGGGCCTTGCCAGGACCAAGGCTTTGGATTCAACTAAGGCAACATCTCTCTCCTGCCTCAGCTTAAGAAGGGCAGGGTAGGAGAGAGTTAAATTCTTCTCCGGCTTTCCCCCCCCCCCCAGTTTTGGAGTGACTCAGGTGCTGGCCTTGGTGAAGCTCGGCCATATAAGGACAAGCCAGCCTCTTCAGAATAATAGAATAACAGAGCTGGAAGGGACCTTGGAGGTCTTCTAGTCCAACCCCCTGCTCAAGCAGGAGACCCTATACCAGGGGTGTCAAACTCAAGGCCCGCGGGCCGGATTTGGCCCACGGGGTGCTTAAATCTGGCCCACGGGGCCGGCCTGGAAATATCAAAGGACCAGCCTGCAGTGCCTCTGCTGGCCAAAACGGGCCGCGGAGGTCCTGCAAGGCCCCTGCGCAGCCCGTTTTTGACCGGCACAGTACTGCTGCAGGCTGGGGAAGCCGAAAACGGGCTGCGCGGGGGCCTCGGAGAATTATAATGCTGATCCGGCCCTGGAAGAAATCCAGTTTGACACTCCTGCAATTTTGGACAATTGGCTGTCCAATCTCTTCTTTAAAAAGTTCCAGTGATGGAGCACCCAAAACTTCTGGAGGCAAGTCGTTCCACTGATTAATTGTTCTGTCAAGAAAGTTCTCCTTATTTCTAAGTTGGATCTCTCCTTGATTCGTTTCCACCCATTGCTTCTTGTCCTGCCTTCAGGTGCTTTGGAGAATAGCTTGACCCTTTCTTCTTTGTGGCAGCCTTTCAAATATTGGAACACTGCTATCATGTCAAGTTCAGCTTGCATAGAGAGAGAGAGAGAGGCAGGGAGGAAGAGGGGCAGAGCTGGTCCAAAATATAGGGCCCCCTAAGTCCCCTGACACACACACCCCATTCAAAGGCACCAAACTATTAAAAAAAAACCACCTTGGTGATTCAAGAGAAGAAACATTTCTCCAGGCACATGGTGACATTGTTCCGTCTCTCTGGGTGCCAATCGTTCAAACGTTGCCCAAAGCAGACCAGCCAACCGCAATGAAAACAAACCTCAGGGGTGAAATTGGCAGCTTTGCCCGGTGCCCAAAGCTTGGTTGATGTTTTGGGGTTTTTTTGTTTGTTTGTTTTTTAAAAAGAGAAGTGTCATTTTAACTGTGCTGTGGGTTTGGTTGCCAAGCTGCAGCTTCCAAAGAGATGCTTAAAAATAATGTAAAACAGCCTCATTCTTGGAAGTAAGATTTTGAACGGATGGAAAAGGAAGTGTGTGAACACCGCAGCATGAATGAGGTTCCTCTGGGCCCCTGTTCTGCTGGAGAGGGGCTTTAAAAAAATAATAATCAGGAGGCAGCTCACTCATTTTCATTCAGTGTATGCTCCAAACCTGGGGAAATTTCAGATGGGCTTGGATGGCCCATCAACTAAGCTGGGATAGAACTGTTGAGTAATCTATGCCGGTTGCATAGTGCAAATTGGCAGTTCAAATCTCACCAGGCTCAAGGTTGACTCAGCCTTCCATCCTTCCGAGGTGGGTAAAATGAGGACCCAGATTGTTGGGGGCAATATGCTGACTCTGTGAAGCACTGTAAAGCGGTATATAAGTCTAAGTGCTATTACTATTGCTATTAACAAGGGAGATCACAGCAGCAAAATGAAGCTACTCTGAAAAGCTAAAGAATCAGTTCTCAACAAATGAACCAGCAAACATGTGGAAAACTCTTAAAAATATCACTGGTTATGGCAAACCTCCTTCCCAGGCTGAAGGAAATCAACAACTGGCAGATGACCTGAACGTGTTTTACTGCAGGTTTGAAAGGAAACTACAGCCACCTATCTCCACAACCCCCATCTCAGACACACCAACAACAGCTAAGCCTTCTACAACCTACCCCATCCCATTGGGCCCACCACCTCTGGTGATTACAGGTGCAAGAGTGCAAGACCTATTTCACAGACAAAAGCCAGGAAAAGCTCCAGGCCCAGACAAGATAAGAGCCGAGGTGGCGCAGTGGTTAGAGTGCAGCACTGCAGGCTACTTCAGCTGACTGCTAGCTGCAGTTCGGCAGTTCAAATCTCACCAGCTCAAGGTTGACTCAGCCTTCCATCCTTCCGAGGTGGGTAAAATGAGGATCCAGATTGTTGGGGGCAATATGCTGACTCTGTAAACCGCTTAGAGACGGCTGTAAAGCACTGTGAAGCGGTATATAAGTCTAAGTGCTATTGCTATTGCTATTGCTATGGCTCAATGTGTTGTAGGAACCCAACCTTGTCTTTGTAGGTTGTGTGAACCAGACTTAAGGGTATGGTTAATGTACTTAGATACAGGATTTCATGATGAATGGATGTCCATAGGAAAGGCAAAGGGGTATCAAGTTGTGTGCATCATACACATAGTCCTCGACTTATAACCATTTGTTTAGTGACCATTCAAAGTTACAACGGCACTGCAAAAAGTGACTTATGATCGCTTTTCACACTTATGATCATTGCAGCATTCCCATGATCACGTGATCAAAATTCAGATGCTTGGCAATTGACTCATATTTATGACGGTTGCAATGTCCCGGGGTCACTTCAACCCCTTTTACGACCGTCTGACTAGCAAAGTCAACGGGGAAGCCAGATTCACTTAACAACCATGTTGTTAACTTATGAACTGCAGTGATTCATTTAACAACTGTGGCAAGAAAGGTTGTGAGATGGGGCGAAACTCAATAAATGTCTCACTTAGCAACAGAAATTTGGGGCTCCGTTGTGCTCGTAAGCTCAGGACTAAGACTTTGCTTATCCGAAACTGAAGTTGATCACATGATCCTGCAATGGTCGTGAATATGACAGAGTTGCCAAGTGACCAAATTTTGTTCACACGATTGTGGGGGATGCTGCAATGGTCATGTGAAAAACAGTCATAAGTCACCCAAAGGTGCTTCTTAAAGAAGCTTCTTCAGCTCTGACTGGATGGTGGGGAATGGAAGGATTTATTCTCCTTGCAGACAGCTGGTCCTTTGCATCCTTTTTAGAGGGTCCTTGAGGTTTGACAAACCTCCAAGTGGCCTCAATGACTCTCTAAAAGAATGCAAATGACGAATATAAATCTTTCCATTCCCCACCATCCAGTCAGAGCTGAAAAAGCTTTTTGGATGACAAGCGAAACGTCGTTGATTTGAACTCTTCCATACTGGCTGGGGGATTCTGGGAGTTGAAGTCCACATGTCTTAAAGTTGCCATTGCTGGACTACAGGCCCTTCAGTAACAGGGAGAAGGCTTAGGCCTAGATCTCTCTCCTCAAAACCTCTCTGTTGATTTGAACTCTTTCATACTGGCTGGGGAATTCTGGGAGTTGAAGTCCACATGTCTTAAAGTTGCCATTGTTGAGAAACTCGTCTGGCTGGGGAATTCTGGGAGTCGAAGTCCACATTCATTTTCATTTCATTTCATTTTATAAAATTTGTATGCCACCCAACTCCCGAAGGACTCTGGGCGAGTCTTCAAAGAAAAACAAGAAAGTCCAGTTGCCTCTTGAAAAAAATCACCTTTGGGACAACCATGACCTGGATGATTGAGAATCTGCATAGGTAGTCATAAATCCATTTTTTTCAGTGGTGTTGTAACCTTGAACGGTCACTAAATGGACTGTTGTAAGTCGAGGACTACCTGTATACAGTGGTACAGCCCAGCCTTTTTCCAAACCAGGGTTAAGGACAGACTGGTGCCAGCACACCTTATCCAAACATGATTTTGTCTGACCCCCATGGTGGGGCAGAGAGAGATGGAATAGCCCATCTACTTGGGAATTTACAGAAAAAGCAAAACATACATCACGACAACAAAACAATGCAATCTGTCACAATGACATCATAGTACATAGTAACCTGTTTCTAATCTAGTACCCTCCTAGATCTTGTGTTGGTCTACAAGTCTCTTTGTCCTCAAGGATAACCAGTATTCATGTAAATCAGAGGGGGAGAACTATGGCCCCCTGATGACTTGTGGACTTCAACCCCCAGAATTCCTGAGCCAGCATGGCTGACTTAGGAATTCTGGGAATTGAAGTCCACAAGTCATAAAAGGGCCATTGCTCTGTTCTTGCTATATACAGAAATTATATTCTGGGGACAGGACAGCCATAGTTCGCCACTCCTGATGTAAGTGAATGAAGTCACATCCGCCAAGGTTTCAGCTAAGGTGAAATGGAAGACTTTGGATTCCAGCAAGAAATTAACTACCCTGCATTGTCTGAATGGAAGTAAACACTAGCATTTGAGGCCATGATTTCCCGTGATTTAATGTAAGGTTTATATATTAATTTATTTCTATTTGCAAGCAAGTTCCCCTGTTATTCATCAGAACCACTCAGAAACAAAACGTAGCTAGGAACCAGCCTTAATGAACTAATTAAGTCTTAATGAACTTCCTCCCTACACTTACTTCTACTAGGATCTGATTAAGGTAGCAAATGAGCAGTGGGAAACATTTATAAAATATCCAGACAAAATCCAATTAAACAATCATGACTTTGACCTCCAAACACCAGCCTGGAATTCATTTCTCCTTTGTTTTGGTTCTATCTACCGGTAGCTCATTCCCTCGGCATCAGCCAACTTTGTCAAGCTAAGGTGAGCTATTTACAAAGCATATGTGGGCTCCAGTGAGGTTACATCCCCCCCCAAAAAAACAGGCACCAAAATAGCTGTATTTCTGAAGTATGAGTTTTAGACCATTTGGAGGGGCTGAAGGGAAGGTTTTAAGGGTGGCAATTGTAGCCAAATTGCTTCTTCGAAGGTTGCCACGTACATTTCCACTCTTAGACCGCTCACCAAAAGAACACTTAAAAATGGATGGGTCCAGTGGTGGGATCCTGCCGGTTTAACAACCGGTTCGGAGATTGCGCGCTTCGCACGCGTGCACAGTTTTACAAAAACTTACCTTCCGCGTTACTGCTAGGGGAGTAACACAGCTGAGGCGCGGCTCCAAACTTGACTGCAGAAAATACGACTTCAGCAACAGAGTGATCAATGCCTGGAATTCACTACCTGACTCTGTGGTTTCTTCCCCAAACCCAAAATACTTTAACCTTAGACTGTCTACTGTCGACCTCACCCCATTCCTAAGAGGTCTGTAAGGGGCGTGCATAAGCGCACCAGCGTGCCTACCGTCCCTGTCCTACTGTCCTATTGTCCTCATCTATCTGTATTCACCTTGATTATGTTTATGTTTATACCTATACCTGCTATCTTGTACATGTTTGACAAACAAACAAATAAATAAATAAAAATCTGCTCTGTTGCGCGAATCAGCTGAGAAGATATAGGTCAGTAAAGCGCAGGGGTGGGCAGGTCCACCTGATCGTCGGAGCGAACCAGTTCGCTCCCAGCTGATTGTCGGAGCTACCCGTTCACCAGAACCGGTCTGAACCGGTAGAGGAAGATATAGATCAGTAAAGCGCAGGGGTGGGCGGGCCCACCTGATTGTCGGAGCGAACCGGTTCGCTCCCAGCTGATCGTCGGAGCTACCGGTTCACCAGAACCGGTCCGAACTGGTAGAATCCCACCCCTGGCATGGGTCCCTTCTGGTGAGGTCATCAAATGGCCTCCTGAACTTCTCCAGAAGATCTGAAGGCTGAGAAGTTCCAGGAACAAAGCAGTTCAATAGCTGCGGATTCACCAGTTAAGTAATAAATCCGAGTACCGCATGAGCATATAGAAAATTGGCTTAATTGAATAAGCAATGGTTAACTTCGCCATGAGTAAGAATGTCAGGGGAAGCACAACCCATGTGCCTGTAAATCACCCCATCTGCCTCCCACTACTGGGCAGCTGCTAAGCAAAGATGGGTCTTTCCCCAAATGCACCACAAACCAGTGACTAAATATGGTTTACTACATACAGGGAAATATGCAGCTGTCAAACACAGGAAAGTATGGGTGCCTAGATTTGGTGCAAAACCAACACAAAGCACTAGATGGCAGAATAGAATAGAATAACAGAGTTGGAAGGGACCTTGGAGGTCTTCTAGTCCAACCCCCTGCTTAGGCAAGAAACCCTACACCACTTCAGACAAATGAAAAGAGAAAGAGAGAGAGAAAGGACTTCCAGATAGTATCAGCTTTGGCTCTTGCAGCTCAGATCTGACATTAAGTTTCTGGCGTAGTCTAGACCAGGGGTCTCCAACCTTGGCAATAGCAATAGCACTTAGACTTATATACCGCTTCATAGTGCTTTACAGCCCTCTCTAAGCGGTTTACAGAGTTAGCATATTGCCCCCAACAATCTGGGTCCTCATTTTACCCACCTCAGAAGGATGGAAGGCTGAGTCAACCTTGAGCCGGTGAGATTTGAACCGCCGAACTGCAGCTAGCAGTCAGCTGAAGTAGCCTGCAGTGCTGCACTCTAACCACTGCGCCACCTTGGCAACTTTAAGCCTGGCGGACTTCAACTCCCAGAATTCCCCAGCCAGCAAAGCTGTGTTTCTCAACCTTGGCAACATGGAGATGAGTGGACTTCAACTCCCAGAATTCCCCAACTAACATGTTGGCTGTGGAATTCTGGGAGTTGGAGTCTACACATGCTGGCTATGGAATTATGGGAGTTGAAGTCTACGCATGCTGGCTGTGGAATTATGGGAGTTGAAGTCTACGCATGCTGGCTGTGGGATTCTGGGAGTTGCAGTCCACACATCTTAATTGAGAAACACTGATCTAGCCTAGCTCCCACCCCCACCTGATTTCCCCTCCCTCGCAGTCCCACCTGCAGCAAACCTGGCCTCCTGTTCTCCTTCACTGAGATCCGAATAGGAGTTGAAGGTGCTTTCCAGGGTCACAGGAGAATCGATGGGTTTGCACCACCCCTTCCACTCGATCAGGTGGGCCACCCTGCCTTGCGCCATGGCGGTGGGCTTGGTCACATGGTCCTTCACCACCTGGGAAATACCTGCAACCGAACGAACAGGCAGCATTAGCTGGAGATGCCCTCGAGTTACTGAGATGGTGTCTCTTTCCCCTTTTAGGATGCTCCCCAACCTGTGAAGAATCCTGGTGACCATGAATTATGGCACTTGGAATTCTGATAATGAATATATTTCATGTTCTAAGGAACACTCGTTCTTCTAAAAGAGCTAAATCTGTGATTCATGGCTTGTTTTGAACTTCCTTCATCCCTTCTGTATGACTGACATGACCTTTGTTAATTAAAATATGTTTTTGTTTCTGCATGCATTCATATTTTTAATGTTTTCATATTTGCGATGAGGGCAGAGAGCAGTTGCTGGAAAGGAGAAAAGCTGTTTAATTTAGGAGGCTGTGGAGAAAGAGGTTTTAGGGCAGTGTTTTTCAATCTTAGCAACTTGAAGATGGGTGGACTTCAACTCCCAGAATTTGCCAGCCAGGGGAATTCTGGGAGTTGAAGTCCACCCATCTTCAAGTGGCCAAGTATGGAAAACACTGGCCTCATGGATCAGGTTGACCTACAAATAGGGAGATGATCGAAAAACTGCAGTGAGAGAAACAAAGCAACAATAGCAGGCTGAAACAAATACATATATGTACTTAAAACTTTTTAAATTACTAAAAAATAAACACAATGGTACAACACAATAAGTTTTATAAATAAGGGCACCAACCCTTAAGCTATTCGTATTTTTTCATGCACACACACACACACACACCCTTGGCAGAAATCTTTTTCACTTCAGAATATTTTCCAGTGCCCTTTTTAGTGTCCTGTTCATTTTGCTATTTGAGTCAGCCTGGATTCTTGGCAGCTTTACGGACAAATATATTCCGTTTTCTTAGCAAGATTTTCAAAAGTTGCTTGCCCTTGCTGTCTTCTTTCTAGGCCTGAAATAGAGAGTGATGGGCTCAAAGTCATCCAACTGGCTTCATGCCTAAGGCAGAACTAAAACTCATGGTTTCTAGTCCTTCAATCATGACACAAAATTGGCTCTCGCTCTCAGGGCGAAGCAACATGGGCCTTGTGATACCTGAAGGGTCTTTGGTGCTGTCTGAGCTTGCTAGTTTTCCTGCCGAGGTTTCATTACCCAAACTAAGTAACATCCTCATTGCTAGTCTTGTTATACTTGCCAAACAATATGGGTTACGCTGTACTTTATTTTACTTTATTTTGCTTTTTATGTTGGATCACAATCTTGTAAGAATGGAACGTAGAATTTTCCTCCCGTAGCACCTGAGTCGCTGTAACTTTCTGCCTGCGACATAAGAATTTTTTCAGTAACAAAGGATTACAGGCAGTTCTCGACTTACGACCACGACTAAGCCCAACATTTCTGTTGCTAAGTGAGACATTTGTCAAGTGAATTTTGCCCCATTTTGCATTTCCTTTTATAGTTTGTACAATAGGGAAAGTTCAAAGAAAAAGTTGATTGGTGAGAAAAAAACCCCTCATCCTGCTCCATGACCTCATGGAAATAAGGCATCCAATAATAGGTAAGCGTAAGAATTGAAAAGAGCATCGTATGTTGGAATAGAAAAAGAAAAAATAATTAGCATGGGAAGAAACCTCATGAGTCTTATAGGGTCCTTGTAAAAAGACACAGTTGCCTTCAATTGAAACAATTAGTACATACAAATACAATACAGTTACTCCTCAATCTACAATAGTTCATTTAGTGACCGTTTGAAGTTACAATGCCACTGAAAAAAGTGACTTATGACCGTTTTTCACATTTACGACCATTGCGGCATCCCCATGGTCATGTGATCAAAATTCGGATGCTTGACAACTGACTCACATTTATGACATTTGCAGTATCCCGGGGTTAGGGGATCCCCTTTTGCGAGCTTCTGACAAGCGAAGTCAATGGGGAAGCCAGATTCACTTGACAGCATTGTTGCTAACTTAACTTAGTACTAACTTACTAACTAACTTACTAACTTAACAACTGTCAAACTGCCGGGATTAGAAGATTCCAGCAGTTCAAATGAGTACAGATAGTCCTTGACTTACAACAGTTCACTTAGTGACCGTTAAGAGTTACAACAACACTGAAAAAAGTGACTTATGATCATTTTTCAGACTTATGACCATTGCAGCATTCCCATGGTCATGTGCTTTACATTCGGATGCTTGACACACATTTTTGACTGTTGCAGTGTCCCTGGGTCATGTGATCCCCTTTTGTAACCTTCTGACAAACAAAGTGAATGGGGTAACCAGATTCACTTAACAACCGAGTTACTAATTTAACAACTGCAATGATTCACTTAACAAATATGGCAAGAAAAGTCGTAAAATGGGGCAAAACTCACTTAACAAATGCCTCAGCAACATAAATTTTGGGCTCAATTGTGGTTGTAGGTTGAGGCCTATCTGTATAAAGATTTATTGCAAGCTTAAGGTCTCTACAAAAATCTGAACTACTAACGGTCAAGGGAAATTAGTGGGAGATAAGAATAGAAAGGAATTCAAGGTGGGCTGGACTTAGATCTCTTGTGGGCACCCAGAGACTCATGACTGATGATGCGTTTGACCTCTCCCTTGGGCTCAGCCTGGTTGTCTGCTACAACAACTGCAATGATTCACTTAAAAACTGTGGCAAGAAAGGTTGTAAAATGGGGCAAGATTTACTTAGCTAATGTCTCACTTAGCAACAGAAATGTTGGACTCAATTGTGGTCGTAAGTTGAGAAGTACCTGTCAAGATTGAAAAACACTTAAGCTTCTTGTGACTATTATTGCTTTTCAACTTGCCAAAGAACTGGGGGGAGGGAAGGGTGAAATGGAAAGCAGAAACTCCAGACTTCAACTGTGAGAGCCAAGGACACTTTTGCAGGTGGCCGCCAAGACATGAACTGTTATCAAAACAAAAGAACGCTTCCTAACTGGACAATGTGACCTGTATCATGGGAGGAGGGGTGAAACCTATTTCTTAACTATGCAGGGTTGCACGGGAAAATTTAGAGTTGGTTTTGCTTTCTTCAGT
Organism: Thermophis baileyi; assembly: GCA_003457575.1. Lineage (NCBI taxonomy): Eukaryota > Metazoa > Chordata > Lepidosauria > Squamata > Dipsadidae > Thermophis > Thermophis baileyi. The sequence goes on along the minus strand of QLTV01001687.1, from coordinate 502,330 downwards.
GCCGAAATGATGTACTCAATAAAGTTTTGCTTTGGGGATTTTAAAGTTCCTGAAAGTGCTTGCTTTTGTTGGGTTTGTTAGTCGGATGGATGACAGTACCCTTTTCACTACACCGTGTTAAAATAAACCAATATGTCTACTGTCGACTGTCTACTGTCTACTATCTACTGTCTACTGTCGACCTCACCCCATTCCTAAGAGGTCTGTAAGGGGCGTGCATAAGCGCACCAGCGTGCCTACCGTCCCTGTCCTACTGTCCTATTGTCCTCATCTATCTGTATTCACCTTGATTATGTTTATGTTTATACCTATACCTGCTATCTTGTACATGTTTGACAAACAAACAAATAAATAAAAAATAAATAAATAAATAAATAAATAAAATATTCAGACTGAATCTGAAATTCATCTAAGCACAGCCCCCAGAGCATTTCTTAAGCATTTTTTACCAAATTCAGATGGGTTCTACCTCTTTTTGACCTGCTACTTCACTTTCCCTTCAGTCATCAAATCTTGGCCAGACTCTTTCTGAGTCCCATTTCCTGGACTTGCACGGAGCACTAAATAACGGCCCCCTCTGAGCCATAAGCCAAACCTTGCTAAAGTTAAAACTCAGATGGTTGTGAGACTATGGCTGGCATCTTTTACATCTTACCGTGCAAGGAAGATCGAGCGAGGGCTGCAATTTCCTGAATGGTCAGCGCTCGCCGGGACTTGGGTAGCATTCCGATGGTGTCTTCAACATTTACCTGTGAAAGAGAAGAAACCAGAGGTCAATTAAGAAGGTTCACGTAGAAACTCCCCAGCGTGCCTCTAGATCAGAGGTGGGGAACGATGGCCCCTTTATGACTTGTGGACTTTAACTCCCAGAATTCCTGAGCCAGCTCAGGAATTCTGGGAGTTGAAGTCCACAAGTCATAAAGGGGCCATCATTCACACACCCTGCTCTTGATCGACAACTCAGCGTGAACCCGTTTGTGAGATAGTGTTGAAATTTGGATGGCTTTCCCATCCAATAGTAAATATTTGCAAGTTTTGCCTTCAAAACAGTTCCAACCAGAGGTGGTATTCAGCCGGTTCGGACCGGTTCGCCCGAACCGGTAGTGGAAATTGTGGGTGGAATCGTGGGTGGAATCGTGGGTGGGCGAAACTCACTTAACAAATGTCTCACTTAGCAACAGAAATGTTGGGCTCAATTGTGGTCATAAGTTGAGGACTACCTGTGTGTATGTATGTATATGCAGGTGTTTTTATATGTGTTCAGATATTCATCTTCCCAGAGAATTAAAAGCTCCAGGAATAATAATAAAGATTGGGGTGCTGTAGAATACAGATGATTGACTTCCAGCTACACATACAGTATGTCCTGTCTGATGAAGGTCAGACCCCCTTATATAGGTAGTCCTCAACTTACGACCAGTCGCAGAGTGACTGTTTGAAGTCACAACAGACCCCTCAAAAGATTCTTGTGTCCTGCTTCTGAAGTTCGTAACATTGAGTCAGTTAAGTGATGATCTGCTTCATGACATGATAGCAGTCTTCCGATATCTCAGGGGCTGCCACAAAGAAGAGGGAGTCAAGCTATTCTCCAAAGCACCTGAAGGCAAGAGAAGAAGCAACGGGTGGAAACTAATCAAGGAGAGAAGCAATCTAGAATTATGGAGAAATTTCAGATTTATAGATTAACAGAGTTGGAAGGGACCTTGTAGGTCATCTAGTCCAACCCCCCGCCCAAGCAGGAGACCCTATACCATTTCTGACAGATGGCAGTCCAGTCTCTTCTTGAAAACTTCCAGTGATGAAGCTCCCACAACTTCTGAAGGCAACTTCTGTTCCAGG
>QLTV01001687.1:490022-500384 GCA_003457575.1 Thermophis baileyi | reverse complement strand
ATGTTTTAGTCTCCAGTCCCCTAATCATCCTGGTTGCTCTTCTCTGCACTTTTTCTAGAGTCTCAACATCTTTTTTATAGCAATGGATGGAAACTAATCAAGGAGAGAAGCAACCTAAAACTAAGGAAAAATTTCCTGACAGTTAGAACAATTAATCAGTGGAACAGCTTGCCTCCAGAAGTTGTGAATGCTCCAACACTGGAAGTTTTTAAGAAGAGATTGGACAACCATTTGTCTGAAGTGGTGTAGGGTTTCCTGCCTAAGCAGGGGGTTGGACTAGATAGAAGACCTCCAAGGTCCCTTCCAACTCTGTTATTCTATTCTATAACTGTCGCAGAGGTGGGATTGAGCCGGTTCGGACCCATTCGGGCGAACCGGTAGTAGCAACCTGCGGGTGGGCCGGCCCAGGGGCGAAATGCTCCCAGTTCGCTCTTACCTGTCGGTCGCCGTAGAGCCATTCACCAAGGTAGCGCGAGGCACTGCCCACCCGCCTGGATGCCGCCATTTTAGTTCTTTTACCCTCTGCAAATGCACAGAACGCTTTGCGCATGTGCAGAGGGTAAAAGAACCCAAATGGCGGCGTCCGGGCGGTGTCCGGGCGGGTAGGCGGCACCTCGCGCTACCTTGGCGATCGGCTCTACGGCGACCGACAGGTAAGAGCGAACTGGGAGCATTTCACCCCTGGGCCGGCCCACCTGCCCAGGCGCAATCCTGTCCTATATTGCTGTGTTTTTGAGGCCGCATGCATGTGTGGATGGCGCGAGCGAGCGAGCGAATTGCTGTGTTTTGGACGTCGCACGCATGCGCTCACATTTCCGGTGCTGTGCGAACCAGTTGTGACATATGTGAAGCCCACCTCTCACTGTCAGGACTTACGACCGTAATTCGCAGGCTCCATTATGGTGGTAAGTCAAGGACTACCCATAGCCATTTGCCCTTGGCAATATCCCTTTTGAGATTTAGCTCCTTCCAAGAATAATAACCTTTCTCTTCTTCTTTGATCAGCCCCCCTCCAGTCGTCTCTTTTTCCCTCCTCTTAACTCCAAACGGGATCACCTTCTGAAGGGCACCAGCAGAAGAAAAGAAGGTCCATGACGTTCTTTATTAAATCCCACAGGCTTGGAATAATCAAACTCAACAAAAGATGATTCCTTGCCAAGCGATAAATACGGCATGATTGCTCCGCGTGAAATGGAGAAGTCAAGCCATCACCTGCTCTGCCTTCCCAGGCAAGCAAAAAATATTATAAGTTGGATTTAGACTACACGGTTCCATTTGGGGTTGGTTCGCTTTAACTTGGTTTTGTTTATTCCTTCTAGCAATTTTGGATGTTGCACAAGCCCAGCCTCAGGGTCAATCAGAATAGAGCTGGAAGGGACCTCGGAGGTCTTCTAGTCCAGGGGTCTCCAACCTTGGCAACTTTACGACTTGTGGACCAACTCCCAGAATTCCTCAGCCAGTTTTGCTGGCTGAGGAATTCTGGGAGTTGAAGTCCACAAGTCTTAAAGTTGCCAAGGTTGGAGACCTCCAATCCCTTGCTCAACCAGGAGGCTAAAGTAGGGTTTGAAAAGTTTGTTCCTTTGTATGCTATTAGAAGGCAACTTCTCTTGGCAGAATAGCTTGTTTCTTCCAGACGAGTGTATTACGTGAAGATGACAATTGTGTCTCATTGACACAGGTTTAGGAAATTGTCTTAACCTGGCACCCAAGCAATCAATCAGAACAGCACTGGAAGGGACCTTGGAGGTCTTCTATTTCAACCCCTTGCTCAATCAGGAGACCCTATACCATTTCAGACAAGCGACAGTCCAGATTCTTCTTAAAAACCTCCAGTGATGGAGCACCCACAACTTCTGGAGGCAAGCTGTTCCACTGGTTAATTGTCCTCACTGTTAGGAAGTTTCTCCTTAATTCAAGGTTGCTTCTCTCCTTGATTAGTTTCCATCTATTGCTTTTTGTCCTGCCCTCTGGTGCTTTGGAAAATAATTTGACCCCCTCTTCTTTGTGGCAGCCCCTCAAATACTGGAATTCTGCTATCATGTCTCGCCTAGTCCTTCTTTTCACTAGACCAAACATATACCCAATTCCTGCAACTGTTCTTCCTATATTTTAACCTCCAGTCCCCTAATCATCTTTGTTGCTCTTCTCGCCACTGTTTCTAGAGTTTCAAGATCTTTTTTACATCGTGGCGACCAAAACTGGATGCAGTATTCCAGGTGTGGTCTTACCAAGGCATTATAAAGGAGACACATATATTTGCCTTCATTGGCATGATATCGAATCGACCACAAGACGTTTTTCAAATTTCACCATAGAAACAGATGGCAAGTCCTGCAGTTTACAATTAAAGTGAACATACTATAGATTTGAAAGGGCTGGATTGAAGCCGCTTGCTGGAATAAGGAAACAAATTAAATAACATAAATCAAGGCTTTCAAGGCTGATGACCAACCAGGGAAAAAAAAAAAAAAAGAAGCAGACGGTTTATAAAGTTACAAAGAATAACTACTGTCTTGAAAACAGTCCTTAAAAAACCTCAAGACACTCAAAAAATTGGACAATACAGCTTGTCCTCAGACCTTACGACTACAATTGAACCCAAAGTGTCTGCTGCCAAGCAAGACAGTTGTTAAGTGAGTATTGCCCCATTTTACCACCTTTCCTGCCACAGTTGTTAAGTGAATCACTGCAGTTGTTAAGTGAGTAACACAGTTGTTAAATGAATCTGGCTTCCCCATTGAATTTGCTTGTCAGAAGGTCGCAAAAGAGGATCACGTGACCCTGGGATGCTGCCACCGTCATAAATAGGAACCAGTGGCCAAGCAGCCGAATTTTGATCACGTGACCACGGGGACGCTGCAAGGGTCGTAAGTGTGAAAAACAGTCATGTCATTTTTTTTCAGTGCCATTGTAACTTCGAACGGTCACTAAACTGTCATCAGGGGACAGTTGAAAGCGGTCTTCCACTCATCCCCCTCCCTGATTCTTACGCGGTGGTACGCCTCCCGTAGATCCAATTTTGTAAATATCCTCCCCTTTGCCAGGTGGGATAGCATGTCTTTCATAAGGGGTAGAGGCAGTGGTGAAATCCAATTTTTTTTACTACCGGTTCTGTGGGCGTGGCTTGGTGGGCGTGGTGTGGCTTGGTGGGCGTGGCAGGGGAAGGATACTGCAAAATCTCCATTCCCACCCCACTCCAGGGGAAGGATACTGCAAAATCCCCATTCCCTCCCCATTCTGGGGCCAGCCAGAGGTGGTATTTGCCAGTTCTCCGAACAACTCAAAATTTCCGCTACCTTTTTTCCGTACTACTCAAAATTTCCGCTACCGGTTCTCCAGAACCTGTCAGAACCTGCTGGATTTCACCCCTGGGTAGAAGGTACATGTTTTCCACGCACACCCCGTTGATGCCCTGGAAGTCCACACATAAGCGCATTGTTCCATCCTTCTTTTCTTTAAAGAGGACGGGGGCCATGATCCATGAGCGAGCGGGTTGAATGAAACCCCGGGCTAAGTTCTTATCTATGTATTTCCTCAGCTCATCCATCTCCTTCGGCGTCATGGCATACATTTTGGGTTTCGGTAACAGCCCTGGGGAGGATCTCAATCGCGCAGCCTGGTTGGACAAGTGTGGTCCTACTATCTGGTGGGAAGGTGGGTACCGGAAGTTAAGGATAGGAACAGGTCCTAGACCGCCCCCGCATGAACGGGCGAGGGGGGGACATGACCAATCCACTTCTGTGCAGTCCCCACCCCGAGTCACATTTCCGCAGGTCTACGACGACTTGGCGAAGGTCTTTGGTGAGAAGGAGAGCAACATGCTGCCCCCATATTGCCCCACCAACTGTGTGATTGAGATCCTCCCCGGGGCTAAGTTACCGAAACCCAAAATGTATGCCATGACGCCGAAGGAGATGGATGAGCTGAGGAAATACATAGATAAGAACTTAGCCCGGGGTTTCATTCAACCCGCTCGCTCATGGATCACAGCCCCTGTCCTCTTTAAAGAAAAGAAGGATGGAACAATGCGCTTATGTGTGGACTTCTGGGACATCAACGGGGTGTGCGTGGAAAACATGTACCCTCTACCCCTTATGAATGACATGCTATCCCACCTGGCAAAGGGGAGGATATTTACAAAATTGGATCTACGGGAGGCGTACTACCGTGTAAGAATCAGGGAGGGGGATGAATGGAAGACCACTTACAACTGTCCCCTGGGTAGTTTCCAATTCCGGGTGATGCCATTCGGCTTGCAGGGGGCACCAGCTGTATTTATGCAGCTAATCAATGATGTGTTACACGAGCACTTATATCAAGGGGTGCTCATGTATCTCGATGACATCCTCATTTACACCCGGACTATGGATGAGCACATCCAACTGGTTCAGCAGGTCTTGAAGAAGTTACTGGCTGCCAACCTGTACGTGAAGTTGACGAAGTGCGACTTCCATCAAACACGATTGGATTACCTGGGGTATCGTGTGTCCGGAACCAGGGTGAAGATGGACCCGACTAAAGTCCAGGCAGTTCTGGGCTGGCAGGCACCGATGACGCGCGAACAGTTGCAGAACTTCCTGGGGTTTGCCAATTTTTATCGGCAGTTCATCCCCTCGTTTGCTATGGTTGCCCTGCCGTTAATGGACCTTTTGAAAACAAAGCACACACAGACAAAGCCCTGACCGGGTCAACGGCTCTCCTGGACAGTGGAACGCCAGCGGGCATTTGAAGCCCTCAAATCCCTGTTCGCCAAGGAGCCGGTGCTGAAACAGGCCTTCGTAGTTCAAGCTGATGCCAGCAATGTAGCGGTAGCCACTGTTCTCCTCCAGGCAGGCGATCGGGGAGAGTTACAGCCATGTGCGTACACCTCCCGCAAACTGACCAAAACTGAATGGTGGTGGGCTATCTGGGAAAAAGAGGCTTTCGCCGTCCGGTGGGCCCTCATGACATGGCGCCATCTCCTGGAGGGTAGTACTGTGCCATTCAAGGTATGGACAGATCATAAGAACCTCGAGGCCCTCCAGGCCCCACAGTGGTTGTCACCCAAACAGGTGACTTCAATGTTTTCAGTTCATGTTGAAATACATCCCCGGGGGAAAGAACTTCCTGGCAGACACGTTGTCCTGGATGCTGCAATACAATAGTCACAGGGAGGAAGTGGTACACGCCATCATTCCCCCTGCACAGCAACAAGCTGTGCAGCTTTCTGCCCAGCAACCGGTCGTAAGTTCCGATGACCTGACCCGTCGTTTGCAAACTGAACTCATAATGGACCCTTGTTTCTTAGAGCACCGAACCCTGCTCACCCACCGGGATGGGGTCGCATGGAAAGGTAGTAAGCTGTATGTACCCCAATCCCTGAGACCACAAGTACTACAGAGGTGTCACGATGTGAAACAGGCCGGACATTTTGGATTCCTCAAAACCCTGCATTTAGCCAAACAACAGTTCTGGTGGCCCAGAATGCCACATGACATGGAGGACTACGTAAAAACCTGCCTAGCCTGCATGACCACAAAACCCTGCATAGGGAAGCCCCTTGGCCTCCTACAGTCCATGGCTGACTCCACCCGGCCATGGGAGGAGATAGCCATGCACTTCATTGTGGAGTTACTGGAGAGCAACGGCCAAACCGTCATATGGACAGTCGTCGATCTGTTCTCAAAACAGGCTCATTTTATACCCTGCCCTGGCTTGCCATCAGCACGGAAGCTGGCTAAACTGTTCCTCGTACACATATATCGCCTCCACAGTGCACCGCAGGGGATCATTTTGGATCGGGGGTCCAGTTGACGGCCAGATTTTGGCCGGAATTTGTCAGGATGCTGGGGTTATCTCAGGGGCTAAGCTCAGCATTCCACCCGAGTACCAATGGGGCCGCGGAGAGGGCCAATGCCATAGTGGAACGCTACCTGAGGTGCTATGTCACCTACCAACAGTCTAACTGGGCGGGTCTTCTACCCAATAATGCAGTCCATAGCAGCACCGGATATACCCCTTTCTGCGTGGTGCATGGGCAAGACTTCGTTCCAATACCTGAGTACCCAAGAGAGGCCCCTACTCTGACCAGTCCAAAGGAATGGGTAGACAACCTGCCAGGGGTGTGGGGAGCGGTGAAAGTGGCCCTGCAGAAAGCCACAGAGACCCAGAAGGTGCAGGCAGATAAAAAACAGAGTCCACAGAAGCCTTTCCAAGTGGGGGAGAGAATGTTTCTGTCAACCAAATATCTGAAACTGAAGGTCCCCTGCCGGAAGCTGGGCCCAAAATACCTGGGTCCATTCCCCATTGTGCAGGTGATCAACCCGGTAACGGTGGAGCTAAAGTTACCCTGACTGCTGGGTAAGGTTCACCCTATCTTTCACAGCAGTTTGCTGAAGCCGGTAAGGGAGGCCCACATCTGGGCATCTGCAGGTGCACCACCTGATCCAATAGAGGTGTGGGGGGGAGACCCATTATGAAATTGATGAGGTGCTGGATTCCCGGCTGCATTGGGGCCGGGTACAGTACTTGGTCCGCTGGAAAGGTTACCCCCTCAAGCCTCTTGGGTAGCAAAGAGAGAGGTGCATGCAGACAGGTTGCTTGCACGGTTTCACAGGAAGCATCCCAGCAAATCGGGTGGGGACGTAGGGAACCAAACATGCTAACGTGATGACTCACCGCCTTACTGTTGTCCAGGTGTGGCCCTGGTAGAGGGGAGCCGCCTGTCAAGCCGCAAGGCCCGGGGCTTGCCACATGGGGGCGGGAAGGAGCATGGGTGAAGGGGGGTGTCGGGAGCGCACCAGTGATGGGGGTGTCGGGACGGCTGCAGCAGCGACGCAGGAGGCCCAGCTGTAGTGCGGGAGACATGGCACAGATGATTGGCTCAGCTCAGTGGCCTCGTGGCGGCAGAGGCAGCAACGGAGCTCAGCTGCGAGGCGCGGAGGTGTGGCCAAGCAAAGAATGCACCGAGCAGCTGTTCCAGCCTGACAATCAGCTGGGCCAGAGCTTCGGCGCATGACAGCCACCAGGGCGAGGCTCGCACACAGGAGAGGCGTGGCTCGCCTATTTAAGGGCGCTGGGAGGCGGATGTTCTCAACGCTGACTTTGCATCAAACAGGCTTGCTTTAAACCAGACTTTACTGACTGCTGTTTTGCTGCTGAATGAACTCATTGCGTTCCAGAGTCCGGTTGAATAAACCCAGTTTGCATTCAAGCATGTGGCGTTTTTCCTACTGGTGTCGGTCCGGAGTTTGGACCTTTGAGAGAATGGTTGTAAGTCGAGGATTATCGAGGACTATCAAAGACTCCATGCCTTGAAGTATGGAGGTTTGATTTAAAAGTCATAACGAATAGCTATCTGGGTTGATTCCCCCCCCCATCAGTTGTCAGCTTCTTTTTCTCAAAGGCCTGAAATCAGGCAAGAGACGTTTCATCATTTAGTAAAGATTATGATACAATTGTGCCTCAAATTCTCAGTTGAGAAACTGAGAGATTATACATTTCGGAAAGGATTTCTTTCAAAGCACCTGTTCGTTCCTTTCCAGTGGGCTGTATACAAATATTATGAATATAACAGAGAATTTGGGTCTTTCCATTCTTCCAGGCCTTATAAATTATTTGTCCATACTTTGAATTTTTAAAGCCTTTTTTTCCCTCTGATTTACTTCTGGGCTATTTCTTTCCTTGGATGCTAATCACTGTGCTTTCCAAAAGCTCCTGTGCCTTGACCTTCATATTATAGGGATTTCAAAACCAGGCCTGGGAAAACAAATTATGACGGCGAAAAAATACCAACTGTGCCTTTAGTCTTTTGATTGTTTCAGTAATTCTTTACAGGGTCATAAAGTGTATTAGATGCTGGTATAAAAGAGAATAAACATGCGTGGAGGTAAGATTTTAGGAAGTTCTGGGTACAGCAACATATGGTAAATGGGCAAGAAATGCAATGTTATTAGACATTATGTTCCTTTCTATTCCTAGCCTCAGTGCTGGTAGGGAAGAGGTAATGCTATTACTGATGTGATCAAAATGCCACCATCCACACCTTTGTTTCTCAACTTCGGCTGTTTTAAGATGGGTGGACTTCAATTCCCAGAATTCCCCAGCTCAGTTGTATTACAGGTTTTGTTGTTGTTAGTTGCGAAGTTGTGTCCGACCCATCGTGACCCCATGGACAACGTTCCTCCAGGCCTTCCTGTCCTCTACCATCCTCTGGAGTCCATTTAAGCTCACGCCGACTGCTTCAGTGACTCCATCCAGCCACCTCGTTCTCTGTCATCCCCTTCTTCTTTTGCCCTCAATCGTTCCCAACATTAGGCTCTTCTCCAGTGAGTCCTTCCTTCTCATTAGGTGGCCAAAGTATTTGAGTTTCATCTTCAGGATCTGGCCTTCTAAAGAGCAGTCAGGGTTGATCTCCTCTAGGACTGACCAGTTTGGGACTCGCAGGAGTCTTCTCCAGCACCATAGTTAGAGCCATGTTTTTAAAACCTTTTCACAAAGAAAGCTAGCATAAGTGGAATTGGAACCCCTAGCTTTCTACCTGTGGGTAATGGTTTCTTATATTCAATGATGGCAGAGCTGATCTCAGAACTAAGCTACAGATTGTTGTTCTGTGCACAGCGAACTAGAAACTTGCCCTAGAGTAGTGTTTCACAACTTTGACAACTTTAAGATGTGTGGATTCAGCTCCCAGAATTCCACAGTTACCATATTTTAAGTTTTTGTGTCTAAAGCAGGACTAGAACTCACAATCTCCAGGTGACTGGCTGGCTCAAATTCACCCAGCCAGTTTTCATGCCGCAGGCACCGCTAGAATTCACAATTTATTAGGCACCAGGCTAGAAACCAGGAGACTGTGAATTCGAGTCTCGCTTGAGGCATGAAAGCCGGCTGGGTGACTTTGCGCCAATGACGGTCTCTCAGCTCTATCCACCTCACAGGGCTGTTGTTGAGGGGAAAAGAGGGAAGGAGTACTAGGCACGTTTGAATTATTTATGAAAATTATAATGATGGGAACAAAAATAAATGCAAATAAATAAAGGAATATCTTTACAAGTTCCTGTTAGAGGCAGGGGTTCGGTTTGTGCAACATATTTAATTAGTGACTTAACCTATTAAGGGGGAGGGGGGATTAGCACAGCACATTAAACCCCAAAAGGAACCCAACAGACTGGATTCACACAATCTGCCAGTCTGCCAAAAGAACCCCCAAAATTTCTATCCAAGGTTAGCCTTAAAGCAAGCTTAGTGTGTGTGTGTCGAGTGTCCGCAGCCACTGCCACCAGATCTGATTTTCAAAGTGTTGTGTGAATGCAGCCTTACACATGGAGCAAATCAACTCAGCAGCGGCAATAATTTGCAATTGGGAAGGCCTGAAGAAATATGAAAATCATTACATACAGAGTCACCCTGGACATATTTCTACCCTTACCTCTTTTTTGAGGGTGGGGGGGGTGCCTTTTGCAAAATTGGAAAGAGAGTAAAGGACGAAGATTACAGTCCCCCTAATGCACTACCCAGCTTCCTGCTTGTCCCTAAGACTTACCCCTTGCCTGCCCCACAGCGAGACTGGGAAGTGGGGGGTGCGGATGGTACACAGAAAGCTGCATCCATCATGGATACCACTCTGTAGGGCACCTTGAGGGGGGCACTCTCTCCACCTGCCCCATGTTTCAAAACAGCCACGGGGCCCTTCTCCACCGATCCTTCTTCGGCAGGCTTACCTTGGCCCCTTCCCACATCGCAGCAGCCCTCTTGGCTTGAAGCCGGGGGGGGGGGGCTTTTTCGGAAGCCGATCGGGGCTGGTAGCTTGCAACAAGGTGTATTTCCATGGCAACCAGTCACCACGGACCAATTTCTCCCAGGATACAGGCCGGGCTCTTTACTGACGTCAGTGCAGCACGGAAGGAGTGATAACACCGAGGCCTTTACAAGGCACTCCGAGAGTGGCGGGGACAACCTACGGGTTGGGGGGGGAGCAGCTCAGCTGCTTAATGTCCCCCCCCCATAATGGGAGCATCATCTCTTTCACAAAAAGAGCTAACCTGTCAGGAAGAAGGCGTGTCTGGGATGCCTTACATTGAGCAGCTAGTTTTCTACCTGTGGGGAATGGTTCTTTATGTTCAGTGATGGCAGAGCTGACCTCAGAACTAAAGTGAACAATTGCCCTTCTGTACATCGCAGTCTAGAAACATGCCTTAGACTAGACCAGGGGTCTCCAACCTCGACAATTTTAAGATGGGTGGACTTCAGCTCCCAGTATTCCCCATCTAAGGTATTTTAAGATGGGTGGATTTCAACTCCCAAAATTCCCCATCTAGGGTATTTTAAAATGGGTGGACTTCAGTTCCCAGAATTCCCCAGCCAGCATGCTTTAAGATAGGT
>QLTV01001687.1:452468-466915 GCA_003457575.1 Thermophis baileyi | reverse complement strand
GAAAAAGAGAGGAGAGGAGAGGAGAGAAGAGAAGAGAACAGAACACAACAGAACAGAACAGAACAGAAGAACAGAACAGAACAGAAGAACAGAACAGAACAAAATAGAAAATAGAATAGAATAGGAACAGAACAGAGAAGCGAAGATAAAAGAAGAGAAGAAAAGAGAAGAGAAGAGAAGAGAAGAGAAGAGAAGAGAAGAGAAGAGAAGAGAAGAGAAGAGAAGAGAATAATAGAACAGAAGAACAGAACAGAAGAACAGAACAGAACAAAATAGAAAATAGAATAGAATAGAATGGAATGGAATGGAATGGAATGGAAGTTTGTCACTTTAAATGTACACTAATCAGCATACATTAAAAAGAAATTTCATTGCATTCAGCTCTCAAAAGATAACCATTATGCACATTCCCCCCCCCCCCACACACACACATATATGACCCAGAGAAACATCACAATCTAGTTCGAATGTATTCATACACATGGTGAAAAAAAAGAATCCTGCGAGTGTACAAGACGGATGGCTGGCTGAAGGACAGATCTTCCCTGGCTACAAAGAGGAACCCAGAAGTTGTATTTGAGGGGCACATGACGTGGATTTTGTAACTTGTTAACTGATATAGTTACTTCGTGTTTAAATTTAAATTATTTTTCTCTCTTTTCATTACGGACTGGAATGTAGGAAAACGTTTTATCCTATTGCTGTATGGATTGATTGATAGCTTCTAACATTCCTAAACTGAAAGGGATGGATGGATGGACGGATGGACGGATGGAAACTTATCTCCTGTTAAGACAAAGTTTGTTATTGCTAAATGGCATCTGATTTATCTCTTCGTGAACTCCAAACAACCTTTTTCCATCAGACCTCATTTTAATGAACACGTGTGATATTATGGGATGCAAATATGTAACATGTTTCACTACATGTAATTGATTGACCATGCCAAGGGGAAGTTAATTTTGTCCTGTCCAATCACCTTTCCTCTTGCATTTTCTTTGATGTCTTAACTATAAAAGGGAATGTAAGATGTGTCTCGAGCAGGGGTGAAATGCTACTGGTTCGGCCCGGTCCGGGCGTACTGGTAGTGTCATCGTCCAGTGGTTCGGAGAACTGGTAGCAGTGGCAGCGTGAGGCTCCGCCCACCTGCCCACATGTCACCATTTTCTTTTTTTAACCCTCTGCGCATGTGCAAAGCATTCTGCGCATGCACAGAGGGTGAAAAAGCATGCGCGCACTTCTGAACCGGTAGGGAAGGTAAGTAGATTTCACCACTGGTCTCGAGGCTCTTCCTTTTCATAGGGAGATCCCATTTTATCAGGGTACCCTAATAAATTGCTTTTAATTGATCTTCCAACTCGGTTGCTTATTGGGAAAGGTAAACCTAGGCAGAACCTAGGGCCAGACTTGGCTATTAATTCAAACAACATATTTGGTCAGGCCAAGTAAAGACCTAGCATCCCCAACCTTGGTTAATTTCAATCTTGGTGAGGTTTTTTTTCCCCCTTTTTATTAGCATATTATGCAAAGCCAGTCTGGGAGCTGCCTGTTCCAAATTATATCAATTACATTATTTGAAATACATGTGATAGACTACAGATGTCATCCTGCATACATCTGAAATTCAAATTTGATTTGAAATGTGATTTGAAAAAAAAATGAAATCTAATGGTGAGAAAAGTAAGATTCTACATTTAGAATCAGAATTAGAATAAGAATCCTTTATTGGCCACATGTGATTAAATACACAAGGAATTTGTCTCTGGTGCATAAGCTCTCAGTGTACATACAACAATAGTGATAGATCATGATCATAGTCATTGTAAAAATACATTCATCATAAAACATTAGATACAACCAGAGGTGGGTTCCTCCCGGTTCGGACCGGCTCTATAGAACCAGTAGTAACTTGGCGGCCTGGGTCGCTAGAACCGGCAGCAACCCAGGCCTGCCACGCCCCGAACCGGTTCTTTCAGCAGCGCCATAGGCAGCGCCATCTTGTTTTTTGCTTCTGCGCATGCGCAGAAGCTTTTTTTAAGCACTGCGCATGCGCGAAGCACGCGCAAAGCGCCCGCACACCCGCGCGGTGCATCACTGAGCGAACCGGCAGTGAAGAAAAGCAGAACCCACCCCTGGATACAACACTTAATGATAGTCACGGATACTAAATAAGCAATCAACATAAATCATACTAGGATACTAATTAAACAATTTAAATCGTAAGATACAAGCAACAAGTTATAGTCATAAGAAGATAAGGAGATAGGTAATAGGGAAGATGAGAATAATGATGGTAATACTGGCTTTCCAGATAATTTGACAGTGTTGTGGGAATTAGTTGCTAAGCAGAGTGATGGCATGGAGGGGAAACTGTCCTTGTGTCTAGTTGTTCTGGTGTGCAGTGCTCTATAGTGTCGTTTTGAGGGTAGGAGTTGAAACAGTTTGTGTCCAGGATGTGAGGGTTCTGTAAATATTTTCACAGCCCTCTTTTTGACTCGTGCAGTATACAGGTCCTCAATGGAAGGCAGGTTGGTAGCAATTGTTTTTTCTGCAGTTCTAATTATCCATTTAGGCAATAAAAACCAAATGTACAGGTATAGAATAGGAGGTACCCGCCTCAATAGCACTAACTGTGAAAGGGATTTTGGAGTCCTAGTGGACAATCACTTGAATATGAGCCAGACGTGTGCAGCAGCTGCCAAAAAAGCCAATGCAATCCTAGGCTGCATTAACAGAGGGATAGAATCAAGATCATGTGAAGTGTTAGTACCCTTTATTCTGCCTTGGTAAGATCACACTTGGAATACTGCATCCAGTTTTGGTTGCCATGATATAAAAAAGATGTTGAGACTGTAGAAAGAATGCAGAGAAGAGCAACCAAGATGATTAGGGGACTGGAGGCTAAAACCTATGAAGAAGGGTTGCTGGAATTGGGTATGTCTAGCTTAATGAAAAGAAGGACTAGGGGTGACATTATAGCACTCTTCCAATATTTGAGGGGCTGCCACAAAAAAGAGGGGGTCAACCTATTCTCCAAAGCACCAGAAGGCAGGACAAGAAGCAACAGATGAGAACTTATCAAGGAGAGAAGCAACTTAGAACTAAGGAGAAACTTCCTGACAGTTAGAACAATTAACCAGTGGAACGACTTGCCTCCAGAAGTTGTGGGTGCTCCAACACAGGAGGTTTTTAAGAAGAGATTGGACAACAATTTGTCTGAAATGGTATCCTGTTTGAGCAGGGGGTGAGACTAAAAGACCTCCAAGGTCCCTTCCAACTCTGTTATTCTGTTATTCAGCTCTGGATTCTACAAGATTCAATAATCCCATTTTGTCCTTTGTGGGAAAGTTAAAATCTTTTGTAATATTTCCAGAAATGTCGAAACCGGAACAAAAAGAGTTTTACTTTTTTTTTTTTTTTTTTTGAGAAAGAAAAATTATGGGAAAAATGATTTTTTTTAAAAGCACTCCTTATCCCTCTCAAATATTTTTGGCCTTTTGGCGCCACAACTTGTGTGTATGATGCATAACACTGTTCGCCAAATCATCATGGTATCTGCTGCATTAAATTGAGAAGAGAAGTGGAGATGGCTAATTTTCCAAACAAAATATTAAATGAGTAAGAGCGGTAATTTGCAATAGCTCATGACAATGCTGTGACTAAAATAGAATTTGATATTCTAATTTTAGGAGTCTTAAAGAGAGTTGTGGAGGGCAAACCTTCTCCTCCCCTCTTCTTAATAACTGGGGAAGTGGTATACTTCTAAGTAAGTGGCTTATTTTAAAACAAAATATAATGCCCGTAAAGAGGGAATAAAAGAGAAGAGAATGACCAGCAACATGAGGGATAGACTCAGCAGCAATAGGGGGCGCCGTTGGAAAGAGTGAAGGACCAGATTCAAAACAAATTACCATGGAGAAAATCTATCTACATACAGTAAGAGCTGACACAAACTTGATGGCACACAATTAATGACAGCCACAAAAATCCAAAATACAGGCATACAGTAGGTAGACCTCAACTTACAACCATTCACTTAGTGACTGTTCAAAGTTATAACGGCAGCACTGAAAAAAGTGACTTATGGCCGCTTTTCACACTTATGACCATCCCCATGGTCAGGTGATCAAAATTCAGATGCTTGGCAAATGGCACCTATTTATGATGGGGTTGTGTGATCAGAGGTGGTATTCAGCCGGTTCAGACCGGTTCGGGCGAACCGGTAGTAGCGATCTGCAGGTGGACCCGCCCATCCGCCCTGGCGCTATGCCATCCTATTTAGGCATGTTTTGAAGCCGCGCACATGCATGCAACTGAAGCGAGCGTGCGCGCGCACTCACATTTGCGAACCGGTAGGGAAAGTAAGCTAATACCACCCCTGCGTGTGATCCCCTTTTGCGACCTTCTGACAAGCAACGTCAACGGGGAATCCAGATTCACTTAACAAGTGTCCCGGGGTCATGTGATCAGAGCTGGGGTGGTGCAGTGGTTAGAGTGCAGTATTGCAGACTAACTCTGCCGACTGCCAACAGTTCGATCCTGACCGGCTCAAGTTTGACTCAAACTTCCATCCTTCCGAGGTCGGTAAAATGAGGACCCAGATTGTTGGGGGCAATATGCTGACTCTGTAAACTGCTTAGAGAGGGCTGTAAAGCACTATGAAGCGGTATATAAGTCTAAGTGCTATGGCTATCATCTTTTGCGACCTTCTGACTAGCAAAGTCAGTGGGGAAGCCAGGTTCACTTAACAGCTGTGTAGCTAACTTAACGAGTGCAGTGATTCACTTAACAACTGTGGCAAGAAAGGTCGTAAGCTGGGGCAAAACTCACGTAATAGCTGTCTCCCTTAGCAACAGAAATTTTGGGCTCATTTGTGGTCGTAAGTCGAGGACTACCTGTATCGTTATATACAGCTCCTTTGAGGAAAATCTCTCAGCTAAATCAACTATCAAAGGTCTGAGGCCGGACCTGAGTAGAACTCAGCAAGAACTGAAGCAAGAACGCTCAGAAACCGTCAAGCCCCCAAAAAAACCCTTTAATCAGGCCGGAGCCTTGGTACTCAATGAGTGCGAGTTGAATGAGTCTGTTGCAAAGTCAGCGCTGGGAGCGTCCGCCTCCCAAGGCGCTTTATCGGCAAGGGTCCACGCCCTCCGGCTGGCTGGACACGCCCCTGCCCTGTAGCCACCATCCTGCATCCGTCCGAGGTCCCCGGAAGCACTGGGCGACATCCATGCATGGCGCCCGAGAAGCAGCGTCCGGATCCTCCGTCAGTCACAGCGGTGCTCCTTGCCAATCGCCGGCAAGCTCAGCTGGTGAGCGGGTGGGACATGGTCTCCCAGCAGCCCGACGGGCAGGTGGTTGGCACTGCCACCGTAGCTTTACTTGCCACTCACTTCACTTCACTCCAGTGGTGGGTTGCTCCCGGTTCGGACCAGTTCATAGAACCGGTAGCAGTGGCAGCGGGAGGCTCTGCCCATCCACCCAGGATGCTTCTGCGCATGCCTCCAGAAGTTGTGGGAGAAAAAGGAGAAAAATGTTTGGCTGATCTGGCCACCATCCCTGCACAAACCTACATGGCTGGAATGGTGCATTAGAAACCCTTCAGACATGCAAGCTGGGTTTTATTGGTGCCTCCTGTTTTCCGGATAGGCCTAAGTAGGCAAACCGTTTAATTCACCCAAACTCTTACAGGTAATAAAATGCATCCAAAATGCCCAAAGGGGAAAGCCCAGTCCCACCGTTTTTTGGCCCACGGTTATGTAAGCTGTAGGTTGTTCTAAATTTTAAATAATTATCAAAAGCTTTTTCTGGCGTGGGTTCTCTCTTTCCAAGACCTATTCGGAAGCAATGTAGGAGTTAGCTGGCTTTGTCTCTTGAGCTGGCAGTATCCCCACCAGGGAGGGAGGGTGAAGTGACGCTTGCCGTATGAATGCCAACTGGTTGGCACAAAGGAAGGAGGAAGAGGAAACTGTGTTATTTAACTGACCCATATCGTTCAGCCAATTCGGAGACCGGTGCCTTCCTCAATATTTCATAATGAAGTATTACTCAAGCTGAGAGAGGGGGGGAGGGAGAGAGAGAGAAAGAGAGGGAGGGAGAGAGGGAGGGAGGGAGGGAGGGAGGGAGAGAGAGAGAAAGAGAGAGAGGGAGGGAGAGGAAGAAAGGGATGGAGAGAGGGAGAGAGAAAGAGAGAGAAAGAGAGGGAATGGGAGGGAGGGAGAGAGAGAAAAAGAGAGAAAGAGAGAGGGAGGAAGGGATGGAGAAAAAGAGAGAGTGGGGAGGAAGGGAGGGGGAGAGAGAGGGGGGCATTAAAAGTTCCCCCAAAGAATTGAAAATGTGACTTTGGAAAAGGCGTGAAAGTATTATTAAGGAAGGACTTGCAAAGAAAATTATGCAAGGCTTTTCCCCCCAGAAGGTCATGTCTAAATTCCTTTTACAGTTAATTCTTTATGTTAGAGCAGGGGTGTCAAACTCGATTTCATTGAGAGCCACATCAGGGTTGTGTTTGACCTCAGGGGGCTGGGGTGGGCGTGGCCAGGGTGGGCGTGGCCAGCTCGACATCACTCCTGTCAGGGGCGCCTGTGATGGCCCGAGCCTTCTGCCAGTGAAAACGGACTCCCGAGCTCCATTTTCACTGGCAGAGGGTTGCAAGAGGCCATGGCAGCTGAAAACGGAGCTCGGGAGCCCATTTTCTCTGGCAGAAGCACCGTGGGCTGGTCCTTCACTGTTTCCAGGGCGGCCCTGCAGGCCAGATCTAAGTTCCCCGTGGGCCGAATCCGGCCCCCGGGCGTTGAGTTTGACACCCCTGTGTTAGAGCAAACCTAGAATAGACTTCGGCATTTTATTGGCCCTTTGGCTGTCCCTGTCTGGCCCACGTGAGGTCAATCAGAAATTAGAAATCAAATATCAATTTGATGCAGCTAACCAAAACCCTATAATTTACTGCTTTTTATAAAATGGTAAAATTAATATTGAGCAGAATTAAGTTCAGCCTATTGGTTCAGCTCTCCATAACAGTTCCAGTTTTCCATGTGGTCCGTTG
Source organism: Thermophis baileyi (assembly GCA_003457575.1). NCBI lineage: Eukaryota > Metazoa > Chordata > Lepidosauria > Squamata > Dipsadidae > Thermophis > Thermophis baileyi. The sequence continues at coordinate 459,873 of QLTV01001687.1, read as the reverse complement.
AGAAAATGAATTGCCCCACCCCTGAGTTATAACTCCAGGTAGTCCTCAGGTTATGACCACAATTGAGACCAAAATTTCTGTTGCTAAGCGATACTGTTGTTAAGTGAGTGTTGCCCCATTTTATGACCTCTCTTGGGACAGTTGTTAAGTGAATCACTGCAATTGTTAAGTTAGTTGCACGATTGTTAAGCGAATCTGGCTTCCCCCATTGACTTTGCTTGTCAGAAGGTCACAAAAGGGGATCAGATGACCCCGGGAGACTGCAACTGTGATAAATATGAATTAATTGCCAAGCATCTGAATTTTGATCATGTGACCCTGTGGATGCTGTAAGTGTGAAAAATGGTCATAATTCACTTTTTTCAGTGCTGTTGTAACTTTGTATGATCACTAAACAACTCTTAAGTCAAGCAGTACCTGTACTAAATCTAGGCTGCAAAACCCTATATGACCACTAGGAGACAAAGTGTTAAGTATTTTCTGTATCTCTTTGCTGTCCTCTGGTGGCCATGAATGGCAGGGTTCATCCAAAATGTTAAGCTAGCCATTCTAAATAAATTCCTGTAGATTTACAGTGGTACTTTGGTCTTCATCATTCATTGGTATCAAATCAGTGGTGGTATTCAGCCGGTTTGCACCGGTTTGGGCGAACCGGTTGTTAACTTTTTGCACAGTTCGGCGAACTGGATGATCCCACCACTGGCTGGCCCCGCCCCTCACCCCACCCCTCGCCGTCACTCCTCGCCTGGCCTGAGAAGGTAAGGGCGACGGCGGGGGCAAGAGATTCACTCTGGGTGGGGCTGGAAATCTCCACTGTAGAGGGTGGTAGAAGAAGTGGTGCAAGGAGTAGTGCAGCCCTCGCCGGCCGGAGCGAGGTAATGGCACTGTTGCGGCAAGGTGGGGCGGCACAGGCGGGCCGAAGCAGTGGTGGTGATGGCCGGAGCCTTAGTGCAGGAGCGAAGCGCCCCTGTACTTGCCTTTGTGCAGCAACAGCATTCTGACTTCATCACGATACATTTGCGCTCAAGGCAGCCCTCGCCTCCCGCTGCTTCGGGCTCAGAGCTGTAAGCCGCGTCTGGGAAGCACTGCGGCGGAGAGAAGTGGCCGGGTCTGATTCTCCGGCACCTCATCTCTTGCTGGGTCTTGCTGCCTGACAGTCAGGATTTTTAAAAAGATTTTTGCAGCAGGAAACGGCGGACGGCTACTTCCGGCCTTTGTTGGTACAGCTGGGCACACACGCCTCGATCGCTTGGGGAGCCGCGCGACCTGCTCTCCACCTCGAGACAATGGCCTGCCATGTTCACTGCCGCGGCCGCCTCATGGCCTGCCCACTCACCCGACCCAGAACCGGTTGTTAAATTACTTGAATCGCATCACTGTATCAAATACACTGAGTACCAAACAAATTTTTCCCATAAGGAATAATATCGAGAATCACAAGACAGCCGACATCAATAAGTTCTAATCTTGTGCATTGAGTACCAAACAAATAATGAGTACCCAGGACCACACTTTCGCTTCAAAATCCATTGAGAACCAAATTCGATGAGTTTCAAAGCAGTTGAGTACCAAGCTACCACTGTAATTATTTTTATTTGTTTGTTACTAAGATATGTATGCTGCGTCAATCAAGCAAATCTAAGTGGCTTGCAAGAATAATAAAACATCCTAAAGCATCCTTATTCTCCAAAGCACCCGAGGGCAGGACAAGAAGCAATGGAGGGAAACTCATCAAGGAGAGAAGCAACCTAGAACTAAGGAGAAATTTCCTGACAGAATAATTAATCAGTGGAATGCTTGCCTCCAGAAGTTGTGGGTGCTCCAACACTGGATGTTTTTAAGAAGAGAATGGACAGTCACTTGTCTGAAATGGTATAGGGTTTCCTGCCTGAACAGGGGGTTGGACTAGAAGACCTCCAATGTCCCTTCCACCTCTGTTATTCTATTCTGTTCTATCCTCAAGTGTTGTCAAAAAAGTCAAAATGTCAGCTGCAGCCACACAATCAAAGCTCCACTTCTTTTTTTTAGTAAAAGATGAAGGACTCGCTTGTGGCTTTCATTGTGATTTTTTTGCCTTTCGAGTAGATGCCGCTGAAAACATACAACAGAAATAAACAGCAATGAACTCTTTACAGCTGTAACACTTACTCCAAATAACTCAGGAAAGCATAGTAAATTCTAGCACCAGATATCCCCTAGGTATCTAACGCCACAACTCTAATTCCCAAAACTGCGTAGATAATATTATTTAAAAAAAACTTTCTAAAGATTAATAACAAGGATGCGCTTCAATGAATACTAACCACGATCCGACCAGTTTCTCTCGGACAGCAACTCTGACAGTTCCTAGCCTGCTTCTTATAAAAGCTGCAGATGAAACCTGTTTTAGCACAATGTGTGAACGCAACCACAATCAACCACTCACAATGCCCTCGAGGCTGAATTGATTGATTTAGATTGACTGTTCTCCATCAATACAAAGAGTTTTTTCCTGGTTGCTGAACTGAAGTGTTTTTCATCCCTCCTTCAGCCAGTCAAAACCTACACCAGCATGAAATGAGCTACAATCCCTATATATGGAGTCCTCAACTTACAATAGTTCATTTAGTGACTGTTCAAAGTTACAACGGCACTGAAAAAAAGGGACTTATGACCGTTGCAAGATCCCCATGGTCATGTGATCAAAATTCAGGTGCTTGGAAACTGCTTCATACTTATGACGGTTGCAATGCCCCGGGGTCACGTAATCCCCTTTTGCGACCTTGTGACAAGCGAATTCTATGGGGAAGGCAGATTCACTTAAAAACCATGTTACTTACCTAAAAACTACAGTGATTCACTTAACAACTGTAGCAAGAAAGATCGTAAAATGGGGCAAAAGTCACTTAACTCATGTCTCATTTAGCAACAGAAATTTTGGGCTCAATTGTGGTCAAATAGTCGAGGACTACCTGTATTGTTATAAGTTTCTAATATACAGCTCCTTTGAGGAAAAACTTACAGATAATTCAACAATTGCAGGTGTCATAAAGGCCCAGCAGCTGCATTTACGAAACCTGGTAAAACCTCACTTAAAAACTGTCTCTCTTAGCAACAGAAATTTTGGGGTCAATTGTGGTCATAAGTCAAGGACTACCTGTATTGTCTTGATTGTCTCCATCACTGCAGTACCCTTCAAGGCATTTGAGGTGGGGACAAATATTCAATCTTGTATGCCTTCCGGATGCCCTTTAGACAGTGTCCAAACACTGAGGGAAAGAATTCTTTTAACCCAAGAAAAATCAAGAATGACTTTCACACATGGGTTGGGATGAGATGAAGAAGGCAACATCCTGAGGACACCACAGACGATAAAGATGGGCAAGGTATGGGCAGATATACAGGAAGGGACTATATCAGTTCCAGGATTAAATGATTGGGATCTTCAGCTCAGGATATCCTGCAATGAACCTCAAGCTTGCCTTCAGAAGTTGTGGGTGCTCCATCAACTGGAGGTTTTTAAGAAGAGACTGGACAGCCACTTGTCTGAAATAGTATAGGGTCTCCTGCTTGAGCAGGGGGTTGGACTAGAAGACCTCCAAGGTCCCTTCTAATTCTGTTATTCTGCTATTCATGTTCTCCGATCAGGCGGAACCCTTCAGTGCTCATCCTTCGTCTGAATGGGAAACTGGCCAGAAACATTTGACATTTTCATAAGGGTCCTCACTTTAGGAGGGGATGCCAAACCAAAGCCAGTAAGTTAAAGTAGTATTTATTAAATTATTTTGATATAATAAACGTGTGGGGGTTTTTGAAACCTCATGAAGGCGTTTGGTGAGCTGAAGGATAGGATAGGATAGGATAGGATAGGATAGGATAGGATAGGATAGGATAGGATAGGATAGGATAGGATAGGATAGGATAGAATGAGAGGAGAGGAGAGGAGAGGAGAGGAGAGGAGAGACCGAAATCTCTCTCCATGCCATGGAAATGCGAATGCTGCGCTGGATATCGGGCACCTCCCTTCTTGACCACATCACAAATGACACCATACCATGCTTGTATCCTTACGATTTATATTAATATTGATTGTTTCCTGATTGCTTACTTGTACCCTATGACAATCATTAAGTGTTGTACCTTATGATTCTTGACGAATGTATCTTGTCTTTTTATGTACACTGAGAGCATATGCACCAAAGACAAATTCCTTGTGTGTCCAATCACACTTGGCCAATAAAGAACTCAATAGAATAGAATAGAATAGAATAGAATAGAATAGAATAGAATAGAATAGAATAGAATAGAATAGAATAGAATAGAATAGAATAGAATAGAATAGAATAGAATAGAATAGAATAGAATAGAATAGAATAGAATAGCATTCTATTCTCTATTCTATTTTCTCCTCTTCTCTTCACTTCTCTGATGCATAAGCTGTGAGTGTGCATACAAACAACAAAGTGATAAATCATAAATCATAAGATACAATCATCAATCATAAAATCCAAAGAACCAAGTGATAAATCATAAGATACCACTAAGAAAAGGTGATAGGAAAGATGAGAAGGATAACAGCAATACTTCAGTTTGCTAGAGTTTGGGGATCCGTACCGTAGATTTCCCATTAAGTTTTAACTCGTAGACATCCCATTAAGAAGAAGCCCCGTCTGCAAAGCATCCCAAACCCCAAAGGAAACTGGGAATTTTCTATTTAAGGGAGAGAGGGAGGAGGGAGCATCACAACACGCACCACTCCAGCGAAAGTCACCAAAGACCCAGCCAATTTCCGCCACCGCTGCACAGCCGCTCTCTGCTCCGCTCTAAACTTACTGTAGATTCTTAAAGAATGGGAAAGGAGTGTTTTAACTCCCCCCCCCAGAACAAAAAGCTGAAAGGCCTTTTGAAACCCCCCCATAGGGAAATGGAGACCCCAGCAGGTCTTCTACAGAATGGCTTTTGATTTCCTTTGGATAGGACAGAACGGGTTGCGCTGCCCTTTAGAAGCTGCAAGGAGCCCAAACCGACGCAAGAACGAGGAACCAGAATGACGTCGCAGAATGGAAGTCAGTTTTCCCAGCGACTTTGGGACGTGGGAAAGCCACCACCCGGATTCCCACAACATCCTTCTGTAGAAAGTTAGCACCCACCAAAGTTAGAAGAATGAAATATTTTTGAGAAATATGGAAAGGGCAGGATAGAATATTTCCCCTAGAAGAGAAAGGAAAATCCTAAGGGAGACAGAAACTCAGAGCCCCAGCTCCCTGCCCCCCCCCAAGCAGATACTAAACTGAGGCCAGCTTTTAGAAATGCAGATTTGGTAGTCCATTACTCCCTGCAAGAAGGTCTGAACAAAGGTAGGATTAGCCCTCAGCCATAATAGGAATTGCCCAACAAGCCCCTTCATTGCATCAGCCAAACTTCAACCAAACTTCTCAGACAACCTACAGAGCCAGCTATGACCCCTGCATAGCCCCATGGGAGTCTTACAACAGCCAATAGAATACATGTTCTTGCACAGGAACAGGAAGCTCAAGTTCAAAGCCCAAGAGAAGGTATAAAAACCCCTCACTCTCAACTCCATGTGGTCAGCTGCCCAGAATCACACGTGCTTGGTGGTTCTGCTTCATCACTAAACCATCTTTCCAATCAGCCTCCATGTTTCCAGTGTCTTTCGCCCAGCTTGGAAATGAACCAGATGGATATTTCTTCCAACACTTAACTAAGCCAGATAATGAATCAGGATCAGGGGTGGGTTCTAACTTACCTCGCTGCCGGTTTGCTCCCTCCTGCGCCGCGTGGCTGTGCCTCATGGGTGCGCACACGCAAAGCACACGCGCGCATGCGCAGTGCTGAATTTTTAAAAAAAAAATTCCCCCCAAAAAGCCGAAAACAAGATGTCGATGCATGCGCAGTGCCGGAAACTCGGCTTCTGCGCATGCGCAGAAGAAAAAAAAAATTAAAAAATTCAAAAAAAATTCCCCCCCCCACAAAAAAATTCCCAAAAAAAGATGGCGGCGCCCACGGACTGGCACGGACCGAACCGGATCCATGACGTCACCGTGACGTCACCAGCGGGTTGCTACCGGTTTGGGTGAACCGGTCTGAACCAGGAGGAACCCACCTCTGATCAGGATGTCCGCCCTGGGTGGGGTTTTTTTACAGGGCTTTGGGATGATGGGAGGTTGTGGTGCATGCTATGGTTTACAGCCAGGAAATGGGTTAGCTCAAAAACAAGTTAAATGTTTGTGTGAATGCAGCATGCTGAGATTAAAAGGCTGTGCATGCACAATCTGGTGTGAGGGCTTGGGGATGTCGTCACGAATCCAAGTTCTCTGGGGAGTCCATTGGGGAGAAGATTGCTACAATCTGACTTCTAATTCTGATTTAGCTTTTTCTTACCCCTAATTTCCCAGCTGTATGTAGCCCCCTTCTTACTCTCTATTGGGGTGTCCACAAGATATAGTAAAAAAAAGATTAGATGGCATCGACCATGGTATAATCAATGCTCTATGGTGCATATAAAACAGCAGGTAGCTTTGGGGGTGGGGGTTGGCCATATCTTGAAGACACCCCCACACACACCTGCCTTCCCAGTGAAGAATTTCTCAAAACTTCACCCAAGAGGGCCATTTGCAATTGTTTGTAACAGAATAATGAAGTTGGAAGGGACCTTGGAGGTCTTCTAGTCCAACCCCCTGCTCAGGCAGGAAACCCTATACCATTTCAGTCAAACGGTTGTCCAATCTCTTCTTAAAAACCTCCAGTATTGGAGCACCCACAACCTCTGGAGGCAAGTCATTCCACTGATTAATTGTTCTACCTGTCAGGATATTTCTCCTTAGTTCTAGGTTGGTTCTGTCCTTGATTAGTTTCCATCCATTGCTTCTTGTCCTGCCTTCTGGTGCTTTGGATAATAAGTCAATCCCCTCTTCTTTGTGGCAGCCCCTGAGATATTGGAACACTGTTATCTTGTCACCCCACTGATCCCAAGGGCTTAATGAGAACACAATCCATGTGCGAAACCCAAGTCATTTCCACACTGGCTTAATTCATTCTGTCATCTTAAACCAAGTCCAGTCAAGATCTAAAAACTGCCTCTGTACAACATTCCGCCCAGAGTCCTTCGGGAGTTGGGTGGCATATAAATTTTATAAAATAAATAAATAATAAAATAAATGCTCAGGTTTAACCTGGGTTTAGAATTATTTCGTCCATCTCCTAGTGCCCTTAGTTTCAGTTTTAGTACAGTTTTTAATAATCAATTAATCTGGGTAGTTTTAATGCTTTAATATTACTTTTTTACTTGTTTTATAACTTGTAAGCTGCCCAGAGTCACCTTGTAAGGGAGATGGGTGGCAGAAGAAGGAAGGAAGGAAGGAAGGAAGGAAGGAAGGAAGGAAGGAAGGAAGGAAGGAAGGAAGGA
>QLTV01001687.1:435438-451543 GCA_003457575.1 Thermophis baileyi | reverse complement strand
AGGAAGGAAGGAAGGAAGGAAGGAAGGAAGGAAGGAAGGAAGGAAGGAATTTTATGGCTTCTCGTGTTTGCCAACTCAGGCGTTATTGTTAAACTTTATCATTCAAAGTTCTGTACTGTAGGAACCCAGAAAATATTAAATACATTGTGTATCATGTGAACCCCGCATTCTGTGCACAGGTAATCCTCGATTTACAACAGTTCATTTAGTGACCGTTCGAAGCTACAACGTCACTGAAAAAAGTACCACACTTACGACCATTGCAGTGGTCACGTGATCAAAATTCGGATGTTTGGTAACTGGTTCATTTTTATGACGGTTGCTGTGTCCCAAAGTCACGTGATCCCCTTTTGCGACCTTCCGACAAGCAAAGCCAATGGGGGAACGAGAGTCACTTAACAACCGTGTTACTAACTTTACAACTGCACAGATTGACTTAACGACTGTAGTAAGAAAGGTTGTAAAATTGGGCAAAATTCACTCAGCAACTATCTTAGTTAGCAACAGAGATTTGGGGCTCAATTGTGGTCGTCAGTCAAAGACTACCTGCGTAGCTAAAAGAAGAAATTATTCTGGTTCTGGTTTTTAGGGATGGCCTAAAAACAGTATCTCCCTGTGCATTTTAAAAGAGCTTGCTGAGAGTGGCTCTCTATGGGATTTCTAGAGTATGCCATGACTCCAGGGGATTGGAGTTACTCTAGTATCAGGCTACCTCATTGGTGTTCCTGCTTGCTTCCCATCGATTCAACCTCCATGAAAGTGTTGTGGCCCGCCAGCTGCCAGCGGAGCTGGCGGCAGACTCGGACGACGAGGAGGAGGAACTTGGGCCAGTGCTGGAGTCTGGGGAAGGCTCTGATGGATGTTCTGCGTCGGACGCAGAGATAGAGCCAGGGCTGTCCGACATTTCCCAGCCACCGGAGAGGCAGCTGCCTTTGGAGGCTGATATGAGTGAGGAAGAAGAACAGCTGGGGCCTGTTCCAGATGCACGTATGTGCAGAACCGTTAGGAGAGGTGAACAACGGAGGACAAGGAGTCGACTCGGGAAGCAAAGCACACGTGGACGTTGAATGGCCCCTCCCTGGCTGGGGAATAAATAGAAGGAAAGGGGAGTGGTTGTCGTAGGAGACAACAGTTCATATTTCTGAAGATTTTGGCTCATTGCGTTTCGTGCCACAAAGACTGCTTGCCAGAACTTAACTTGCAGCCTTTCGGCTGGGAACTCACAGCCTTGAAATTATCGCAAGGAACTGATAAGGTCTGTTACTGCTGTTAACTCCTTGAAGGACTATTGGCTGGACTTTTCGGTGGGTGAATGCAATTAATTCACAAGAGGTAAATAAAGAGGGGTTTTTCGTGACCAGGAGTCCGTTTCTGGCTTCTGCTAAGGGCTGGGTCAGAACAGAAGGAACCAAATGTTCACTGAGCCAGAGAGCGGGCATGCCTAATGCATCCACATGGTTAAACAAACCACCATGGCCTACCTCTACATTTTGTTCTTTCTCCCAAATTTCCAGGTAGTGGCTGCAGGACCGAAGGGAAAGGATGGCAGGGAAAGACCTGAGTTCACACATCATGTGAAGCTACAGTCTTATTAACTGTGGTTTATTGATTTGACCACAATAGATGGTCTAAGCCAAAGCCAAACAAGCCAGCTTTTGGATTAGCATCTGTTTGAGCTCAAGTCATCTCTTTAATACAGGTAGTCCTCAACTTAGAACCATTCACTTAGTGACCATTTGAAGTTACAACGGCACTGGTAAAAGTGACCAGTTTTTGCACTTATGGCCATTGCAGCATCCCCAGGGTCACGTGATCAAAATTTGGGCACATGGCAACTGGCATGTTTTTATGACGGTTGCACACGTGATCACTTTTTGTGACCTTCCCAGCAAAGTCAATGGGGGAAGCCAGATTTGTTTTAACAACCGCATGTTTCACTTAATGACCGCAGTGATTGCTTAGCGACTGTGGCAAAAAGGTTCATAAGTGCAACTGACTTAACAACTATCTTGCTTAGCAGCGGAAATGTTGGACTCAATTGTGGTCGTAAGTAGAGGACTCCCTGCATTGCCAAAGTACTGGATATTAGAAGGGAGTGAAATTAAAGCTGGGGTGTGCAGAATTACAGTACAAGCAGTCCTCGACTTACGACCACAACCGAGCCCAAAATTTCCTTTGCTAAGTGAGACAGTTGGTAAGTGAGTTTGGGTCCCATTTTACGACCTTTCTTGCCACAGTTGTTAAGTGAATCACTGCAGTTATTAAACCAGTAAGACGGTCGTTAAGTGAATCTGGCTTCCCCGTTGACTTTGCTTGTCAGAAGGTCGCAAAAGGGGATCACGTGACCCCGGGATACTGCAACCGTCGTAAATATGAGCCAGTTGCCAAGCATCCAAATTCTGATCACATGACCATGGGGATGCTGCAATGGTCATAAGTGTGAAAACCGGTCATAAGTCACATTTTTCAGTGCCGTTGTAAATTCGAACGGTCACTAAATGAACTGTTGTAAGTCAGGGACTACCTGTAGCTAGAAATTGCCTCCCTCTAGCCTCCAATCTGGGCTCCAAGAATCCAGATCGCTGCTAAATGGCAGGAGAAATTTCTCTGCATCTTGTTGCTATTCAGATTTGCGTGCTCAGCGCTCCGTGGTATTGCTCATTCTGGAACAATTAGTCCAGAGTTGGTTTAAATTCGGCAAAACATCCTTTTGACACATAATTGGGATTTTTTCTGTTTACTTCTTATCGCTCACAGCTGGGCCTTTGGTGGTGAAGGAATAACTTCCCTGAATTGCCTCAAGGCTTTGTTTCTGTTTTAGAGGAGAAAATAATTCTGTTTTTCTCTCTTATTTTTTTCCCCAAAGAAGTACAGTAAAAAAAAAAAAAATCTTCCCAACAGAACCAAAAAAAAAAAAGAGAGAGAGAGAGAGAGAGAGAGAAAGAAACTGAGATGATCAAGGGAGATTATTGAATGCATAAATAGGAAGCTATTTGCGACTTCAACACTAGACGTAATCCGTAGATGGTAATCGTGCAACATGCTTAACCTGATTACTGAATTTCTTTTTTTTTTTCCTGGGATTTTTGCACAATGCACTGGATAACGGTAACCACGACAGCGAACCTTGCTTAGCCAATTATACAAATGTAGCTACTCCGTGTTGACCTGATCTCATTAAGCATATTATGTGAACGCAGGCAGGGATGCACGTAACAGGCAGGACTACAAAAACCCCTGTAGAAAGCTTTTCGGGGCTGCCCAACTGACAATGCAATAATCTTGATTGCAGAAAATACGACTTCTGCAATAGAGTAGTAAACGTCTGGAACACTTTACCTGATCCTGTTGTTAGTTTCTCTAACCCCCATACCTTTTACCTTAAACTGTCTACCGTGGACCTTACACGTTTCTTAAGAGGACCCTAAGGGGGCGTGCATAAGCGCACCAGCGTGCCTACCGTCCCTGTCCTACTGTACCCATTTGTATGTACTCATTTTATGTGTTTATGGCTAGGCTTTGCTTCTTTATATCCATTTATTTGTGCCATTTTTTCATGTGTCCTGTTTCCTTGCACTGGTTGACAAATGAAATAAATAAATGCAATTGCTCTTGAGCATTCCATCCACACCAAGCGTTTCCATTTGGAGATATTTATTTAGATGACGGCAGGACAATATTGAAAGTGTTCGGTTGTGCGGAACTGCTAACACGCATTGTTTGGGTCCTCGCCGACAAGCGAAGCAAAAAAAAAAAAAAAAAGGAGCCAATCCAAAACAAAGCTTTTTACTAGCCAAGCGACTTCGACGTTCACGGGGACAAGAGGACATCTTAGAGAAGACGAGCAGACGAAGCTAATGCGTTTGGACAGAGTGCGCCGGAAGGCAAAAGCCATCTCTTGTCCCGATTGTCAGCAACCAGTCAGATGCTGAAAGAAACCTATCAGCTGGGGGGCTTGTGGCGCTTCGGCCTCAGAGAAAGCCAACCCCAAGAGGTTAAAAATAGAAGTCCCCCCTCCCCAAATTGATGCCACGTCTTCAATTAAGATTAGAGATTAACAGAGTTGGAAGGGACCTTGTAGGTCATCTAGTCCAACCCCCCACCCAAGCAGGAGACCCTACACCATTTTTGACAGGTGGCAGTCCGGTCTCTTCTTGAAAGCCTCCAGTGATGAAGGTCCCACAACTTCCGAAGGCAACGTCTGTTCCATTGGTTGATTGTTCTCACTGTCAGAAAATTTCTCCTTATTTCCAGGTTGAATCTCTCCTTGATCAGTTTCCATCCATTATTCCTTGTCTGGCCTTCGGGTGCTTTGGAAAACAGCTTGCCCCCTCCTCTCTGTGGCACCCTAGATTTCCCAAATGTCTTCAACAAATGTACTGTCTCTCCTTCATCAGCTAACATGGACAACGTTCACACCCTTTTAATCATCCTTCCTAATATTCATCCTCCATTCCCCTCACCATCTTTGTTGCTCTTCTCTGCACTCTTTCTAGAGTCTCAACATCTCTTTTTATAGTATGGAGACCAAAACTGGATGCAGTACTCTAGGTGTGGTCTTACTAAGGCTTTATAGAGTGGTATGTGTGTATGAGTTTTTAGTTGTTTTTTAAATGTTTTTAATATGTTTCTTTTTAATAGTTTTTTTATATTTTAATAATGTTTTTTATTGTTGTAAGCCGCCCAGAGTCCTCCGGGAGTTGGGCGGCATAGAAATATAAATAAACTTTAAACTTTAAACTTTATTAGCACCTCACACGATCCACCTTGCCAGCTCTCCTGAGGGCCTCCTTTGGCTCTCCAACTATTGGGCCAAAGGAGAAGAACATGCCCTGTGCAAATCCGGCATTCCACCCAGAATGGATCTGCTCCAAAAATCCATCCAAGCTTTGATGGGTTTTTTTTTTTGAGCTGACCAGATGGGGCTGGGCTGGATGGAATCGTGAACTGGACTCAGGATCAAATGTTGACTTCGTACATCGCTAACTTTGGTTCGCTGTTCAAAGCAACCGTTCCACCAAACAAAACATGAAGCGTGACTCCAACTGAGAAGAATCTAGGACAGGGGTGGACAACTACTTTAAGACCTATGGACTTCAACTCCCAGAATTCCTGAGCCAGCCACGTTACTTCGGGAATTCTGGGAGTTGAAGTCCATAGGTCTTAAAGTTGCCATAGTTACCCGCCTCTGATCTAGGAGCTGTCATTCCCAACACAGCCACGCCCACTTTGCTCTAGAAATTGTCCTACAATTATTAATGTGTTGCAATGAACGATTATGTAGTTCTAACAAATCTGCTCATCAAGGCTTCAGCAGAGGATAGCTCTCAGCAATTTTTTCCTGTTATTTTTTCCCCAAAATTAAAATGATGCATGTAGATGGGGTGGGTGAGAATAATGTTCATTTGAAAACAAGAAATACAAACGTCCACAATACAGAATATAGAATAACAAAAGTGGAGGTGTCTAGGGAGGTTCTCAGTCATCCAGGTCAGGCTGTCCCAAAGGTGCTTTTTTTCAAGAGGCAACTGGACTTTCTGGTTTTTCTTTGAAAACGTTTCGCTTCTCATCCAAGAGGCTTTAGCTCTGACTGGATGGTGGGGAATGGAAGGATTTATACTCCTTGCAGACTCCTTGCATTCTTTTAGTGGGTCGTTAAGATCACCTGGAGGTTTAACTGTGTCATCAGGGCATGGGTAGGTTCTGGCTTACCTCGCTGCCGGTTCGCTTCCTCATGCGCCACGCGGGCGTGCGTGCATGTGCAGTGCTAAAACCCCAGTTTCTGCACATGCGCAGAAGCAAAAAACAAGATGGTGGCGCCTACAGCAGCGCCTAGAACCAGTTCGGGGGCGTGTCCAGCCTGTCATCTCTGCCGGCTTGGTGAGCGGGGGGAAATTCCCGCTACCGGTTCTATAGAGCAAGTCCAAACCGGCAGGAACCCACCTCTGCATCAGAGTCACCTTTGCACCACTCAGGTGACCCTGATGACACAGATAAACCAGGGGTGGGCTTCAAAAATTTTAGCAAGGGGTTCTCTGCCCGGATGCTGGGTGGGCGTGGCCATGGTGGGCGTGGCCTAGTTGGCCTCCTGCACCACGACGGGGGGGGGCGTTTTTGCCCTCCCCGGGCTCCGGAGGCTTTCCTCGAGCCTCCGGAAGGGCGAAAACGGTCTCCCCATGCTCTGGAGGCCCTCTTCCTGAAATTCCGGTAGACCCATTTTTCGCCCTCCCCGAGCCTCCCCGCGCGCCCTGTACTTACCTGGCATCTGAAACGGGCCACGTGGAGAGTCCAGGGAGGGGAGGGGAGGGGCGGGATGGGCGCGGCCAGCCAGTAGTGGGATTTGGGGGTTCTCCAAACTGCACAGAATCTTAGCTAGAGGTTCTCCTGAACCCCTGCGAACCCCCAGCAGCCCACCCCTGAGATAAACCTCCAGGTGGCCTCAACGACCCTCTAAAAAGGATGCAAATGACCAGCTGTCTGCAAGGAGTATAAATCCTTCCATTCCCCACCATCTGGTCAGAGCTGAAGAAGCTTCTTGGACGAGAAGTGAAACGTTTTCAAAGAAAAACCAGAAAGTCCAGTTACCTCTTGAAAAAAGCACCTTTGGGACAACAGAATTGGAAGAGACTTTGGAGGTCTTCTAATCGAGTCCAACCCCCTGCTCATGCAGGAGACCCTAAACTATTCCAGACAAATGGCTCTCCATACTCTCCTTGAAAACTTCCAGCAATGCAGCACCCACAACTTCAGGAGACAAGCCGTTCCACTGGTTAATTTTTTTTCCTCACTGTCAGGAAATATCTCCTTAGTTCTAGGTTGGGTCTCTCCTTGCACAATTTCCACCCATTGCTTCTTGTTGCCCTCCTCCTTCCTGTGACAGCCCCTCAGATATTGGAAGATTACTATCGTGTCACCCCCTAATGCACACATTACAAAACACCAAAAGCTTCTGGGCCAGGAAATCTGAGCTGCAGAATCTTCTTCAGCTCCACCTGGCTATCTGAGGAGCATAACAGGCTTCTCACCACCTGCCCATCTGCCTCGAGATTTCTGTCCTAAAAAGACCGTGGAAAGCCTAGAGACACAGGGTTCCTTTCCAAGCGCTTTGAGAAAGCAAGCCAATTTCCTTGCTAAGCGTTTGAGCAAGTTTCTAGCTCTCATGCCGGTTGGCAGAAAGCCTCTCTTGCCCTGCCAGTATTTATTTCCTGCACCGAAGTTTCCTGCTGGCACGAAATGAGCATCTTCCCCCCCCCCCGCTTTAATTTCCGATTTGGAAAAGAAACGAGACAGCGCGGATTCCACTTTAAAAAAAAACACCAAAAACCACGGAAAATGCTAAGGCCCCGTTTGAATTTTTTTTAATGATCGATCAACTCTCAAGCAAGGTTTTTCAATTTCTTTGTCCCGGTCGAGAACGAGCGTGGTAGGATACAGAAAATGCATCTTTGGCAATAGTCTTAACCGAATAAATCCTCCTGAAGACATTTAATCCTTATTACAGCATCAGAGCCTGGGCTTATGGCCCAATCCTGTATTTATTACGAAGTAAAATCTGTTAGATTCCGTTATGCTGACCTGCCAATTAAGCCTGCAATAGATTTGCCGATTTTCGGTTGCAATCTGAAACATTTTTCCTAGGAAGTAAACACGGGGGGGGGGGGGGAATTCAGCCAGTGTGCATTTTTCTGATTAAACCAACATAGCGTGGGGATTTCAGAACTGAAAAGTCACTGCTTGAAAATGTGCCTCCGGTATACATTCAGTAGCATGCATTCTGTGTTATGTACTCATAAAATGCTTAACCAGGAATGTTATGGACCTAGTGACTGCATTCCCACTAAAGCTTGGTTAGATTTAATGTGGGGGTTTAATGTGTTGTGCGAACTCAACTTGCCCTGTGACTCTGTCAGGGCATTGTGCCGATGGATTAATTCCTTAATCGGGGTAAGATATTAAATGAATATCGTTTATCTCCAGCCCAGGATATCATCATCATTACCTTTATCTGATCTAAACGATGATAAGCTATATTAGGAAACTTAATATATAAAATACGTTCATTGAGATATAAAAGACATTCAGGACAAGCAGCTCAATCAAATGGCTTCAAGTCATTTCAATATCGAATATTTTCCTGCTTAAGGCAAGACAACAAAATTCCGAATCTATTTTAAAACATTTTTTTTAAAGAAGTCTGGAACATATCTATATATTCTATTTTCACTCATTCAGACATAAAACCCAATGAATTGGAAGCAGTTAAAACTCATTAACAAGAACAAAAAAAATCAAGGAACAAACAAAACACCCCATCTCGGCACAAAAATCAGTTTGAAAGTTAAAAGTCTGATTAAATAAAACGTTCTTTGTCTTTCGGCAGAAAGTCATCGTGAAAGTTAAGCTTGTTTCCTTTGGCAAGGAGTTCTGCAGGCTCTTGAGGATGGGAAAAGAGAAAGAATACAGGTAGTCCTAACTTACAACAGCTCATTCAAAGTTACAACGGCACTGAAAAAATTGACTTATGACTGTTTTTCACACTCACAATGATTGCAGCATCGCCCTGATCATGCGATCAATATTCAGGCACTTGGTAACTGACTCATATTTATGACGGTTGCAGTGTCCCAAGGTCATGTGATCCCTTTTGCGACCTTCTGACAAACAAAGTCAACGGGGAAGCCAGAGTCACTTAACAACCATGTTCCTAACTTAACAACTGCAGTGATTCACTTAATAATGGGGGCAAGAAAGATCGTGAAATGGGGCAAAACTCACTTAACAACCATCTTTCTTAGCAATGTTAAGTGGTCGTAAGTGAAGGATTACCTGGAGTTTCCAAGGTTGATAAGAGTGAATCAATTTTTTTCAATTGCCAGAATCCATACTTCTTGGTCATCACTTCAACCAAGATCTGGAGGAGTTTTTCTTAAAACTTTTCACAGATTTTTAACAGATTAACAGAGTTGGAAGGGACCTTGTAGGTCATCTAGTCCAACCCCCCCGCCCAAGCAGAAGATCCTACACCATTTCTGACAAATGGCAGTCCAATCTCTTCTTGAAAGTCTCAAGTGATGAAGCGCCCACAACTTCCGAAGGCAACTTCTGTTCCATTGGTTGATTGTTCTCACTGTCAGAAAGTTCCTCCTTATTTCTAGGTTGACTCTCTCCTTGTTCAGTTTCCATCCATTATTCCTTGTCTGGCCTTCGGGTGCTTTGGAGAATAGGTTGACTCCCTCCTCTCTGTGGCAGCCCCTCAAATACTGGAAGACAGCTATCATGTCTCCCCTGGTCCTTCTCTTCGCTAGACTAGCCATGCCCAGTTCCTGCAACCGTTCTTCATATGTTTTAGCCTCCAGTCCCCTAATCATCCTGGTTGCTCTTCTCTGCACTCTTTCTAGAGTCTCAACATCTCTTCTTATAGTGTGGTGACCAAAACTGGATGAAGTATTCAAGGGAGCATTGCTGGACATGAGGCCCCATTGGACAGCAGTACTTTCATCTTGCCTGGCACCGGCAGGCCAATTACAAAAGTGAGGCTATTGAGTTCTACAGCATCGTTGTTTTTGAGATCCCCGTCCGTGTGACATTCAGAAATCCAAAATCTCTCTACAAATTGTAAGCTTCCCTTGCTGATTTCCCGGGGGGGGGGTTGCTACAAGGACCAGCTCAAAAGCAGAGATGAAAGGGAAGGAAGAACTTCTTCTCTGAACAACGGATTGGGTTACCATGAGGATATTCCTCAGTTCTGGGATCTGGAAGTCGTAGCCACGGAGGCTGAAGCCAAAAGGATAAGAGAATCAAACTCTCCGCCTTTGAATTACCAAAGGACAAGACAGTCTGTATGTTAAACTGAGGACCCAGATTGTTGGGGGGCAAATATGCTGACTCTGTAAACCGCTTAGAGAGGGCTGTAAAGCAGGGGTCCCCAACCTTGGCAACTTTAAGACTTGTGGACTTCAACTCCCAGAATTCCTCAGCCAGCCCTGCTGTCTGAGGAATTCTGGGAGTTGAAGTCCACAAGTCTTAAAGTTGCCAAGGTTGGAGACCCCTGCTGGCTGAGGAATTCTGGGAGTTGAAGTCCACAAGTCTTAAAGTTGCCAAGATTGGAGACCCCTGCTGTAAAGCACTGTGAAGCGGTATATAAGTCCTAGTGCTATTGCTATTCTGTGTGGGCCTAGGTTCAATTCCTTGCTTTAAAATGGAATCAAACTCATGAAAGGGAAGAAAGTGTATGTTCAGGTAGTCCTCGACTTACGACCACAATTGAGCCCAACTTTTCTGTTGCAAAGCACGACGGTTGTTAAGTGAGTTTTGCCCCGTTTTATGACCTTTCTCACCGCAGTTGTAAAGCGAATCACAGCAGCTGTTAGTAACATGGTTGCTAAGTGGATCTGGCTTCCCCGCTGACTTTGCCAGAAGGCCGCAAAAAATGATTGCGTGACCCCCACCCCAAACTGTCATAAGTATGAGTCCGTGGCCAAGCATCTGATTTTGATCATGTGACCATGGGCATGCTGCAACGGTGGTAAGTGTTTAAAAATGGTCACAAGTCACTTTTTTCAATGTCATGGTAATGTCAAACGGTCACTAAACAAAACAAATGGTTATAAGTCAAGGACAACCTATTATTCAGTAGCCTAATCTTTCTTATTTTCCTCCCTCCCTGCCTGTCTGCCTTCCTATTTCACACACACACACACACACACACACACACACACACACACACACACACACACACACACACAGAGTATAATTTGGGTGTGCTTTTTGTGTTTTTACCTATTGGGGATTATTATTATTATTATTTTTTGCTTTATTCTTAAAGCAAATTCTTTCTAGGGTTTTCTTGTTTTCTGTTCCTTTGTTATTTCCTCTTTATGTAGTTTAGTATAGTGAAGTGGTTTGTTGCCTTCACCATATTCCCCCCCCCATATAATAGGTTTCTTTAAAGAACTGTACATGTAAAATGAATTGCCACATACAGTAACTCTCTTGGTATAGTTACAGCTATTCCGTTCGTATATACCGGTATTCAAAAGTAATAACTAGCGTCTTTCAAGAAATGTTAACTGTAACGTTTTTAAAGTTGAAAGAAAGAAAAATAATAATAATAATAGTTCATCATAGCCATGGTTTGAATATGTCTTGCTCTTTCCATTACTTGATTGCTTGGCATGAGTATTTTAAACCAAATTGCAGAATATTATAAAAGAAGAAAGATTCCAAAGGATCTTTGCATAAACCTGGTATTTATCCATACCGATAAATAACTCAGTTCCAGTGCATTGTCTCAGTTCTGCTTTTCCCGACTGGACATCCTCCAGTAGGGCAGGGACTACAATTCCCAGAGATCTTTGCCTGTTTCCAGTCCCATCCTCTTTTCCCACCTAGAATAAGTTTATGTGCAGAAGGGAGAATATTGACAAGAGTACATTACCACCCAATAGAATGATGTAGCTATACAGGTCTCATACAGGTAGTCCTCGACTTATGACCATTTGTCTCACAACCGTTTGAAGTTACGACGGCACTGAAAAAAGTGATTTACAACCAGTCCTTGGAGTTACTACCAATTGCAGCATTCCCCACGATCATGTGATCAAAATTTGGGCACTTGGCAACTGCTATGTATTTACAATGGTTGCAGCATCACATCTTAACATGTTCATGATGCATAAAGAAGTTTTTATGGTATCCACCAACTCACCGAAGAAGAGTAAGAAGCACCTGCAGCTTAAATTTAAAAAATGGTCTGGATTGAGAGAAAGATTTCCTGACCAGCACTTGAGTTTTTTTTTCTTCTAAGATTGACCACTGAGATACTCAGGATGTAAGTATGAAACAAGTTGGGAATTGATAAACGAGAATATTTGTAGCTCGGAATTGAACTGCGGGGTTTTTGGTGCTCTCTGAGCTTTATTGTTTTCTTGCAGACCTTTCATTGCCATACTAGGTAACACGATCAGTGCTGGTGATGTTACCTAATGTTTGGTAATAAAACACAACCAAGCTCAGAGACCACCAAGGATCTCAAAGTTAGGAATTTTTTATCCCGCGTATCAAAACATAACAGCCGTGAACTGACCAAGCTGAACATCTGATGGATACAAAGACAGGCTAGATTTTTGTGGACATTCACATCAGCAGTGGGTTGCTACCGGTACGGTACGGTTCTACGAACCGGTAGCGGCGGTGGTGGGAGGCTCCGCCCACCTGCCCCAGACGCTTCTGCGCATGAGCAGAAGTGTGGCGCGCACGCCCAAGCGTACACGCGAACCGGTAGCGATGGGATTTAGAACCCATCACTGATTCACATGCAGGGCATGAGATCAACCATCGTAGGAACCACTGTTTAGAGGCACACCATCTCTGATATCATCTCTGATACCATAAGTAACAATCTTGACTAGTAGCTATTGATAGTCATCTCCTCTATGAATCATCCATCTTGGGTTTGTCTAGTCTAGGGAAAAGAAGGACAAGGGGTGACGTGGTAGCAGTCTTCCAATAGTTGAGGGGCTGCCACAAAGAAGAGGGGGGTCAACTTATTTTCCAAAGCACCAGAAGGCAAGACAAGGGGGAAAAAATGGATGGAAACTAAACAAAGAGAGAAGCAACCTGGGATTAAGGAGAAACTTCCTAACAGTGAGGACAATTAACCAGTGGAACAGAAGTTGCCTCCAGAAGTTGTGGGTGCTCCAATACTGGAGGTTTTTAAGAAGAGACTGGACAGTCACTTGTCTGGCATGGTGACAGGATCTCCTGCTTGGGCAAGGGGCTGGATTAGAAGATCTCCGAGGTCCCCTTCCAACTCTGAAATTTCTGAAATCTCAGTTGCCACTCTTGTGCCTTGTACTTGTGATTTCCGTCATGTGATTTCATTTTTTGTATGAAGAGAATTCCCCTTTGGTCTGTTCTCACTCTCCCACCACAGTGTGATGGGGGAAACAGACAGATTTGGGAGAACTCACTGAGACAGATGATATTCCGAAGAAATAGCATTAGGGAGAGGAGAATGTAGATAAGCATGGTGATGCCAAGCAGAAGGAACTTTCGGAGTGCAAGAGAACGTCTTGACAGACAGACAAACATGCCGATGCCAACTGCAAAAAGACCAGTCTTCAAGCTTAAACCACGCAGGCGGTATTTTAGCACAGATAACTACGCAGCACAGATGAATGCTATTTAACCTGAGTTACCACAATGGATCCAGACTAGGGTGTCCCCCCCCCCAGAATTAAATAGACATGCTGCAGACACATCTCCTGATTAGTGAATGAACCCCTTTTATGGATGCACCCATCATTGAACAGTCTAGGTTGGCAGGAGCCACTAACCCTCATCCTTCTCTGGGTTTAAAATGAACCTTGCACCGTAAGCCTGGTGGGTTTGGAAGAACGATGCGTGTATGCTTGCGTATCAAAATAAGCAGGCAAGCTTGGCACGGCTTGTGGATGCATGCAGCCTGCAGGTCTTGAACCAACCTGACTAACTTGATCGTGTGAATGTTGCCATCGATGGCCAATAAACAAGATACGAAAACAATCCCTGCCTTTTCCTGGATCAACCACTAAATATCCAGAAAGGAAAATTCCTCTGACTTTGGATCATGCCTTAGAACAGGGGTCTCCAACCTTGGCAACTTTAAGCCTGGCGGACTTCAACTCTCAGAATTCCCCAGCCAGCTGGTTGGGGAATTCTGGGAGTTGAAGTCCGCCAGGCTTAAAGTTGCCAAGGTTGGAGACCCCTGCCTTAGAACACGCTGCAAAGGGCATGTGCACAAATGAATCTACGAGAGAAGAAAATCTCGGAGGGAAGGGGTTTCCCCCCCTCTCAAATGAGAAATGTTGAGGGATGGTAGGAGAGAGATCAACATTTATATGGTTGCTGTTGAGTTCAATTAAGCTATTACTACTAAGATCACCGTCTTTCTCTTTTACACGGAACTTGCCTCTCTGTTAAAACCTTGCACGCTCTCTGGTTTTCCATTCATAACTGAGAAGCTGTTCTCATAACCAAATTCTTTAAGTCCTCTTTGCTCCCCCACCCCCTCAGTTTTGGAATCCCATCACTAAAGAAGAGATTTGCACAGCAAGTCAATGTCTCCCCCCCTCCCCTGCTTTCTTTTTTTTAATGCCAGATGAAGATCTCTGGATCTTAGGCCGATTTTTGTTATTGTTGTTGTTGTTGTTCTGTTACATTATTAATTGCATAAGGATTGTCCAATCTGCATGTTGGGGATCTGCGCTAAGAAGGCTTAGTGGGTTTGAAGAATGGGATATTCAAGTGTAAGTAAACACTCATAGATACCCTATGCAATTATCTACGTTACAGGTTTCCTTCTTTCACCTTCCGGGCAAACTTTCTGCAACTGTTTCTAGGACTCTACTGTGCTCATTCTACACACGTCAACAGTGTAGAGTTACTCCAAGTAACTCAGAGGTAACTCCTGAGAGAAAAGAACCAGTTATTCTCAGTTCCAGAGCAGCCAGAGAAGGAGGCTGGTGTGTAATCAGTTACGAGGCATGTGCCAATAAGGAATTGAATATAATACTTCCAATTGGCATAGAACAGCTACTCCCTTCGTCAGACAGTGCCAGAGTTAGAGGGGACCCTTTCTGAGAGGTTTACTCATAACATACACACATCTTGCAAAGCCAGCCTTTTCTTTTGCATGCCTTCATTTTCACTTGCACTGTTGGGTTGGGAGAAGAATTGGCTGCGTCCACCCAACTCTCACTTGGTTACCTACAAAATACCCACTCTAAGCTAGGACCTCAACTCAGCTCGGAAGTACGGTTCAAAGCCTCCCTTTCTTTCTTTCTTCCTTCTTCCTTCCTTTTTGCACCCAGTTTGAGTAGAAAACCCAGTTTGCGAATCTTGTTAATCGGCTGGGGTTCTCCGCCCCCGCCCTTCCTTTCGCCTTTTTTTCTGCTTCTGGGATGGCAATTGATATTGGGGAGACGTGGGGGTGGGTGGGGTGGGGTAGAGACTGAAGGTCTGCTAAGGAGAACGGTTCCTTGGCAACCGCGAGTCTGCCCTAGCATGTTAATTGCGCCGGGCTTCGGCCGTAGCTGGCGACGCCGGGTGAGGCGGGAGGGCGGAGAGGGAGAAAGCGAACGAAGGAGAAAACAACCTACGAACTGCTGGAGAGCTGTGGGGCCATGCAGTCCCGCGAAAGCCAACCGTGCAATTGTCACTGTCCAAGAGCTGCGATACCCACGCCAGGAGGATCCAGGCAGGAAGCAGGAAACCCAACTGGGCTCGGCTGAGCGCATCCCGCCCACACACACACACAAACACACGCACAGATTCCCCTCAGGTCGTTCAGGTTCCTTGCTACCACCTCCTTCCCCCCCCCAATTCTCCACAGGGAGCACCCAGCATCTTCCCCCAGTCCATAGGGTGCCTGGTCCCGGTCCACGGGAAAACGCAGCCGCCTTCCTCCCCACCCCACCCCCCCACACTTTCCATAAACAATGAAGCCAGTCTTACCGATGGGGGTTTTGGAGCCAATACAGCCCATAATCGACGGGGGCAATTTAGGATGGAGGTAAACCGTTGCTCCAGACCGCAAACATTGCCACAATACCTCATGGGCCGGCAACTGGTAGGCAAACCGGGAGCCGGTGGATGACAGGAGGAGCCCCTCTTTCCTGGGAGGGTTTGAGCTGCTGATTTGCCGCGAATGCCAGAGAGGTAGGTTGAGAAAACACGGGGGCGCGCGGGCGCGCGCGCACTTTCACACACACACACACACACACAACCGCCAGCCTCCAGGAAGCGCGCTGGCTCGCTGTCTCCTCCCCGCTTCGGTTTCTGCCCCCCTCGACAAGCTGGCGTCTCGGGGACTTTGGGGTTGAGCCGCCTGCACGTTCGCCCACGTCACTGCTGGCAGCGCGAGTGGTGGGCGGGGGGGGGGAGAGAAAGAGGCGGGTTGGTTGACGGCTGAAACGGCGCTCTCGCTTTCAGCACTTTGGACAGCGGCGAGCGCACATGCCGGTTGCTTTCAGCACCTTGGACAGCGCCGGCGGCCCTGCAAACGGACTGTGGGAATTGAGGGTTCCTGAGCAAATCTATTTTGTGTCCGCGATGCGTCGGGTCG
>QLTV01001687.1:419876-429998 GCA_003457575.1 Thermophis baileyi | reverse complement strand
GCAAAAAAAGGGTCCCCCCCCCCCCCGACACAAGTGATGTCAAGCTGGCCACACCCACCCTGCCCGCCCGAGGACAAACACAACTCTGATGCAGCCCGCAATGAAATCGAGTTTGACACCCCTGGATTAGAGACATCACCCTTGCCAACAAAGGTCCGTATAGTCTGGTTTTCCCAGTCATCATGTATGGTTGTGAGAGCTGAACCATAAGAAAGGCTGAGAGTCAAAGAATTGATGCTTTCAAATTGTGTTGCTGGAGAAGACTGTTGAGAGTCTCTTGGACTGCGAGGAGATCAAAGCAGTCAATCCTAAAGGAAATCAACCCTGAATGTTCTTTAGAACAGGGGTCTCCAACCTTGGCAACTTTAAGACTTGTGGACTTCAACTCCCAGAGTTCCTCAGCCAGCTTTGCTGGCTGAGGAACTCTGGGAGTTGAAGTCCACAAGTCTTAAAGTTGCCAAGGCTGGAGACTCCTGCTTTAGAAGGACAGATCCTGAAGCTGAAACTTAAATATTTTGGCCACCCAATGAGAAGAGATGACTCATTGGAAAAGATCCTGATGTTGATGTTGGAAGAAAAATCCGTTCCAGTTCCATGCCGGGAGAAAGGCACTGGAAATAAGATGGAGGTTGACTGGCTGCAAGGAAAGAAGGTTTATTTGGTTTCCAGAAACTTCAGTGATAGCAGCAAATGTTTCTGGGGTGGCTGACCAAATGGCTGAGAGAATGGATGGATCTTTATAGGGTTCTGAGGTTTGGTGATTGAGATGCTCCAGGGGGTTGTGCAACGTAGTGAACCTTGTGTCTTTTGCTATTCCAATGGTGGTAGGTAAAACCTATTATGTCCGAAAGGTCCTGTCCTGTCCTTAGAATCTGGGTGGGGGGAATGTAAATTCTTAATCCCATCAGCTCCAGCTTTCTGTGGGAGCTATGGCTGAAGGCGTTTTATGAATAGATTGGCCCAGTCTTCCTGAAAGGATACCAAATCTCCATTCCAAAAGACCAGCCTCTTCTGCTTGAGGCCATTTTCCTATGGCAGGAAGACTGGAGGCTGCTTTCTGCCTTTAAGAAAATGTCTCTCCATTTCTCCTTTGGGGAAATATCCTACCCTGCCTCTTTTTAATATTAAGAACAAAGGATATTTTAATCTGGGGAGGAGGGGCCTTCCTACATTGGGAAAGATGGAAGGGAAAAGGAGAAGGAGACGGCAGAGAATTACATGGTTACATAGTGCCCTCAACACAATGAACATAAATTTGGCATACATTAAAACGAAATTCCGTTGCATTCAGCTCTGAAAGGATCACCACCTCCAATATACACTACATGAACACGACAAAATAAATAAATGAATAAATGTAAAATTATGCATATACCCACATATATTATATGACACGGAGACAAAACACAGTCTAGTTCAGATGTATACATGTACATGGTGAGAAAAACGAATCTTGCGAGTTTACCAGACGGACGGCATAGGGAGCAAAGCTGTTACAGAATCTGGTAGTCCTGCTAGAAATACTTCAAAACTTCCTCCCAGAGGGGAGCAACAGAAATAGATCGTAAAGTGGGTGTGCGGGGTCTCTAACAATGCTTTGAGCTCTAAGCACATAGCGCTTATAAGCAGCATCCTGAATAACGGGAAGCGAGCTTCCTATACTCTTCTCGGCTGTCCTTACCACTCTCTGTATGGACTTTCTACCTGTGGTCCAGTAGTGGGTTCTAAAACCCTTTACTACCGGTTCATGCGCGCGCGCGACACTTCTGCACATGCGCAGAAGTGACCCGGGCGGATGGGCGGAGCCTCCCGCCACCGCTGCTACCGGTTCTAAGAACCAGTCCGAACCGGGAGCAACCCACTGCAGCTGTGGTCCATGTGATCGCAAAGGGTCGGATATGATTTAGCAACTGAACAACAACCACAACAAAACAGTGATTCCTTAGCCCTCAGTAAAAGGACTGAGACCACAACAATAAAGTGGCAAACAATTATATGACAAAGAGAAAAGACGCATCAAGAATTAATTACATGACATTGCCTAGAGTCAGGGAAAGCCCCCAAGTCTGCAGTAAGGAATTAGCCAGGTCTAAGATTGATTAGATTAGATTAGATTAGATTAGATTAGATTAGATTAGATTAGATTAGATTAGATTAGATTAGATTAGATTAGATTAGATTAGATTAGATTAGATTAGATTAGATTAGATTAATAGAGTTGGAAGGGACCTTGTAGGTCATCTAGTCCAGCCCCCCGCTCAAGCAGGAGTCCCTACACCATTTCAGACAAATGGCAGTCCAATCTCCTCTTGAAAGTCTCAAGTGTTGGAGCTCTCACAACCTCCGAAGGCAAGCCGTTCCACTGGTTGATCGCTCTCACTGTCAGAAAGTTTCTCCTTATCTCCAGGTTGAATCTTTCCTTGGTCAGTTTCCATCCATTATTCCTTGTCTGGCCTTTTGGTGCCTTGGAAAACTGCCTGACCCCCTCCTCTCTGTGGTAGCCCCTCAAGTATTGGATTGTTTTAATTCTACCTGTTTTGCCTAAGGGTATTCAGACGTTTCTTTGAATGGAATGCTTTCACTTCTGCTTAATAAAAGATCCTTTTGAACTACATTGTCTCAGAAGTTCTCGCTTTCTTAAGTTAGACATAGAGGCGATCCTTACACTAAGACTCCAAGATCCCTCTCACAGTCGCTGCTATTGAGTGTGGTTTCACCCAGTTTATATGTATATTTTTGGTTTTTCTTACCTAAGTGTAGGACTTTACATTTCTCTACATTGAATTTCATTTTGTTAGATAGGACCCAGTGTTCAAGTCTGTCAAGATCCGTCTGGATCCTGAGCCTGTCCTCTGGGGTGTTAGCGATTCCTGCCAGCTTGGTATCATCTGCAAATTTGGTTAGTTCCCCTTCTATTCCCTCGTCTAGGTCATTTATGAAGATATTAAAGAGTACTGGGCCTAAGACAGAACCTTGTGGTACCCCACTGCTTACTTCTCTCCATTGAGGCTGGTGCCTTAATCTTTTTATTAACGCCGATCTACATCTTTTTTTTTTTAAATGATGATTTTAAGATGACAATTTTCCATGCTGCTTCCCAAAAAAGACAAGCCAGCATCTTATTATTTTCCTTCTTGCCTTGTAATTCGGCATCACTTTCAACTGAATCAGAGTTTCAAAGAGCGTCTCGAATCCCGATAACTTTCTTTCTATATAATTTTCTGCTGAGACGGGAAACATGATTGTAACATCAAAAACAAAGCTTTAATGTTTTTCTTTTTTTAAAAAAAAAATTACTGGTACTTGTAAAGAATTTTAAACTTCCACAATGTGAAACAGATGAAGGAACGGCCCCAACCCTTTTGAGTTAAGTACAAGTAAATTGGATGAATAAAATTTCTGTGTGTGTGTGTGTGTGTGTGTGTGTGTTTATGAGGACAACAGAAGGAATATGCATCAATGCATTATTTGGATTAATTTATCAGTTTACGACCACAACTGAGCCCAAAATTTCTGTTGCTCAGTGAGATATGTGTTAAGCGAGTTTTGCTCCATTTTATGACCTTTCTGGCCACAGTTGTTAAGCGAATCACTGCAGTTGTTAAGTCAGTAACATGGTTGTTAAGTGAATTTGGCTTCCCCATTCACTTTGCTTGTCAGAAGGTTGCAAAAGGGGATCATATGACCTTGGGACACTGTAACCGTCATAAATATGAGTCAGTTGCCAAGCGCCTGAATATTGATCATATGACCCTGGGGATGCTGCTGTGGTTGTAAGTGTGAAAAACAGTCTTAAGTCACTTTTTTCAGTGCCGTTGTAACTTTGAACGGTCCCTAACCGAACTGTTGTAAGTCGAGGACAACTGTATTTCTCTGGGAATGGAGAGACAAAAAGTACTGGTTTATTCATGTCCGAAGCATCACAATTAAAATAAGGTATATTATACGACATAACATTTAAAATATAAAATACAAGATTAAAATATGAACAAATTAAACAATTCCTGCCTAGAAACTAGCAACAGCATGGGAAACATGGTTAGAATGCAGCATTGCAGGCTAACTCTGCCGACTGCCAAGAGTTCGATATTGACCGACTCAAGGTTGACTCAGCCTTCCATCCTTCCAAGGTCGGTAAAATGAGGTCCCAGATTGTTGGGGGCAAATATGCTGACTCTGTAAACCGCTTAGAGAGGGCTGTAAAGCACCGTGAAGTGGTATATAAGTCTAAGTGCTATGGCTAGTGCTGTTAATTGAGTTCTGTTGCCATGAGGTCATCTAATGTACACTGATCAGGACACACAGAGAAGGTATACCTATGTGTTGTTGCTTGCATGTCACCACAATCACAAAGGGTAGAAGCCCCCGAATAGCCCCCTTGGATCAGAGTGTCTCTGGATTTTCTTGTGCAGTTCAATTCAATGATTTCCACACTTTTGCCAGACCCAGGGCCTCTGTTGGTTCCATCCAATGTTGGTTCTTTGTAGCTTTCCATAGGTCCTCTCTGCTTTCCAATTCTTCAAAGTCTTCCGTCAACCTAAGGAAGCTTTTTCCTGGATTTTAATCTATTCTGAGCTGGTTGTAGGCCATCGAGAGGGTGTTGTCTAGGCGTAGATGGTTTTTTTATTGCCTTCAAATGTTGTAAGCTCTATATCACGGGTGTCAAACTCGCGGCGTCACGTTGCCACCACGTGACGTATCCCGACGTTTTTCCCCTTCGAAGAAGTTGGGGCGGGCATGGCCTGCGTGTGACGCATCCGTCCCATGGGCTGCCAGTTTGACACCTCTGCTCCAGGGGTGGGTTCTAACTTACCTCGCTGCCGGTTTGCTTCCTCCTGCACTGCGTGGGCGCGCACACATGCGCAGTACAAAAAAATAAAAAAAATGGCAAAAACAAGATGGCAACGCATACGCAGTGCCGGAAACTCAGCTTCTGAGCATGCGCAGAAGAAAAAAAATTTTTTTTTCCAAAAAATAAAAAAAAATTCAAAAAAAAGATGGCGGCGCCCACGGACCGGCACCAACCAAACTGGATTGGTGATGTCATTGTGATGTCACCAGCGGGTCGCTACCAGTTCGGGAGAACCGGTCCGTAACCAGGAGGAACCCACCTCTGCTCTGCTCTATATAGAAGGCAGGGCAGGGCTGTTCTATGGTTCCAAAGATAAGGCAAAAAACACTCGGTTTAATTTACAAAGTAGATTTTTGTCAGCCATCAAGGAAAAAGTGTTAACACTCACTGGTTTTTTTCCAGGAAATGCTTACAATTGGCACATTCCCTTCAGGCTTAAACTGTCATCTACAAAGAATCAGGGCCATACGTTAAATTCAGCGGTGGGTTGCTACCGGTCCGGTCCGATTCTAAGAACCGGTAGCTGCAGCGGTGGGAGGCTCCGCCCACCTGCCCTGGACGCTTCTGTGCATGTGTAGAAGCAGCGCGCGCGTGCGAACCAGTAGCGATGGGATTTAGAACCCATCACTGGTTAAATTCCATTTAATTTGATTTATTGCTCAAGCCTACAGTATATGCCAGATTCTGGTCAACTAATGGTCAGTACTAAATTAATGGTAGATAAGAGTCAACGGAATTCGGGGAGAGCTGGATTTGGAACATTTGTGGATACTTAATGATTCCATACTGAGTCCTCTCTTGACTCCACCCTCAGTCTCTGCCTCTTCTCCCACAAAAACTCAATCGTGACTTTATTTATATTGTGTTCAGTTGTCTTTGAACATGCACTTAGTCATTTCTTAATAAACACTTTTGAATACAGCTACTTTTGTTGAGAAACTCAACAGATTTGATTCTTTTCTTCTTGTTGTTGTTAGTTGTGAAGTCGTGTCTGACCTATCGCGACCCCATGGACAACGTTCCTCCAGGCCTTCCTGTCCTCTACCATCCTGTGGAGTCCATTTAAGCTGACGCCTACTGCTTCAGTGACTCCATCCAGCCACCTCGTTCTCTGCCCTCCCCTTCTTCTTTTGCCCTCAATCTTTCCCAGCATTAGGTTCTTCTCCATTGAGTCCTTCCTTCTCATTAGGTGGCCAAAGTATTTGAGTTTCATCTTCAGGATCTGGCCTTCTAAAGAGCAGTCAGGGTTGGTCTCCTCTAGGACTGACCGGTTTGATCGCCTTGCAGTCCAAGGGACTCGCAGGAGTCTTCTCCAGCACCATAGTTCAAAGGCCTCAATTCTTTGGCGCTCGGCCTTTCTTATGGTCAATGTCTCGGCCATACATTGCAACTTTCAATGTCTCGGCCATACATTGCAACTGGGAAAACCATCGCCTTGACTATACATACTTTTGTTGGCAGAGTGATGTCTCTTTTCTTGTTGCATTCTTGTTAATGTATTACTCTGACCACAAGAAGAACATAAGAAGAGAAGAAAGTTGATGTACGTCTCGAAACTCAAATGAAAAAATCTTCATCTGCCATCTGCCACAATTGGGGTTTGTTGAATTTCACTTCTGTTGACCAAGAACCTCACTCTTTTAACAATAAACCCAAACCAATGTTCTCATAAACTCATCCCTGGGGAATAAGAAATGGAGATTGGCAAATAGATGCTCAAAGGTCTTGATCTAATTTTAACAATTGCTTCCAGGCACATAATCTGGATGTTCTTAGGAAATAAACTGAATGTTGTTCTCAAATAAGATTTGGGGGTGGGATGGAGGCCCGCGTATTGACAAATTCAGCTGAGGCAGTCAAGAATATGTGTCACTGATTCCTTCTCTCTATCCTACATGTACAAGGAGTTTTATGTTCTACTTATCATAGCTTCAGGAATATCCTAGTGAATTTCCAATGATCAACTAAAAGGACTGAAAGTCTATGGAGATTCTCAATCATTCAAGTCATGGTTGTCCCAAACGGAATGGGACAACTCACCACAGCCAACTTGCCATGACCAACTCGCCACGGGACAACTAGCTGCGGGACAATTCAATAATTCAATTTAGTTATTTGAAATAATTTTAAAATTGTTTTAATTTTTGTCATACACATTTCATTTTGTTCCCTCCTTTGGCATCCTTTCTTTAGTAATTCTATTCCACTATTTCTTCGATATTAGTGTAACTCTTGTCCCGTGGCGAGTTGGCCGCAGTGAGTCAGCCATGGTGAGTTGTCATAGACCTGTCCCAAAGGTTTATTTATTTATTTATTTATTTATAAAATTTATATGCCGCCCAACTCCCGAAGGTTGTCTCAAGACAATGTTTACACTCTGATTAGACTTAGACTTAGAATAAATTTATTGTCACTTGGAATGTACACTAATCGGCATACATTAAAATGAAATTTCGTTGCATTCAGCTCTGAAAGGGTCACTACCTCCAATATACAGTATATGAACAAAATAAATACATGAATAAATACAAAAATTATGCATATCCCCACATATTATATGACACAGAGAAACAACACAGTCTAGTTCGGATGTATACATGTACATGGCGAGAAAAATGAATCTTGCGTGTTTGCCAGATGGATGGCATAGGGAACAAAGCTGTTACTAGTCCTGCTAGAAATACTTTGAAACTTCCTCCCAGAGGGGAGCAATAGCAACAGACCATATAGTAGATGTGTGGGGTCTCTAACAATGCTTCGAGCTCTAAACACATAGAGCTTATAAACAGCATCCTGAATAACAGGAAGCGAGCTTCCTATACTCTTCTCGGCTGTCCTCACCACTCTCTGTATGGACTTTCTATCTGAGGCACTGCTGCCACCTGATTCTGTTTACTCTCTGATTCAGGGAACTCTGAGTTTACAGATAAACCCTCAAATGGCCTCATGACTCTCAGAGAGCTAACGACCAGATGAGTGCAAAGTATATAAATCCTTCTACTCCCTGCCAGTCAGTTAGAACTAAAGATGCTTCTTGGAGGAGAAGCAAAATGTTTTCAAAGGAAAAAAACGAAAAAAAGTCCAGTTGCTTTTTTGGAAAAATCACCTTTGGGACAAATGAAAGTAAACCTCTGTCTCATGCTTGCATAGTTAATAACAATCAATAAAATCAGTAGAACATACCTTTATGTATACGCAATTTTTCATCCAGGGCTCAAACTGCACGCACAATATTTACCTGAAACCCCAACTCTTAGAAAGAAGCTAGGCCGTCAAAGAACACGGAGGCTGGACACCATCAAAGCTAACCCCAGCCAGAGCATAGAACAACTCAAAGAAGTAGTGCAAGATCGAAAGATGTAGAGAGATCTGGACCACAGAATCGCCACAAGTCGGATACAACTGAATGGATAACATCATCATCATCATCATCACTAACTCTTAGACAGATTTGGCTGAGAGTGAGTGAGTAAGCCAGCATTTCTTAACCTTGGCTGCTGGCTTTTAACTCCCAGAATTCCCCAGCCAGCATAAGGAAATTGTAAATTCACCAGATTGACTTGGCTCTGCTTCAGCGTTTCTCAACCTTGGCAGCTTGAAAAATGTGTGGACTTCAACTCCCAGAATTCCCTAGCCAGCTAAAGTTGAAAAACACTGGACTAAGCCGGGTTCATTGTAACTTAGACTTTTTAGACTTTGAATAACTTTACTGTCACTTTGAATGTAGACGAATCGGCATACATTAAAATGAAATTTCGTTGCATACAGCTCTCAGAGGGTCACCCCCTCCAACATACGCTACAGAAACATGACTAAATTAATTAATTAATTAATTAATTAATTAATTAATTAATAACAAAATTATGCATATACCCACATACCCACCTATATTATATGACACAGAGAAACAACACAGTCTAGTTCGGATGTATACATGTACATGGCGAGAAAAAGGAATCTTGTGAGTTTACCAGATGGATGGCATTTCCACCAGTCATAAACCAAGGATAATGTGTAATCAAGATAAGGAAGTAAATCTTTAGCAGGGGGGGGGCTGCTTGTTTAGAGAAAACACAACACACAGGCTTTAGCTTCACAGAGCAGGGACACCCTATAAATTACCTCCTCGTGTTATTGTAACAGTGTGACTTGTCTATAAACCTGGAGAAGTTTATCGTCTTTCTCCTTGAGTAAATCAGCACAGCCAAATCTCCTTTAGACACAGGGAGGATGGCACATAGTCAAGAATACTGGTCTTGCCAACGTCGTGGAGATTTGGCTAAGACGCTGGGCTTGTTGGCTGGAAAGCCGGCAGCCCAGGTTCGAGACCCGAGCACCATGCGACGGGGTGAGTTCCCGTCCTCGCCTCAGCTCCTACCAACCTAGCCATTCGAAAGCACGCAACTGCGAGTAGATAAATAGGTACCACTTCATGAGAAGGTGAGGTCAAGGTGGCCACATGACCACAGAAATGTTTTCAGACAGCTCTGGCTCAATGGCCTTGAAACGGAGATGAGCACCGCTCCGTATAGTGGGCAACAACTCGCGGAGTAAAATCCGCAGGAACGCCTTTACCTAGCAGTTTTGACCTTTCTTCAGTGCGAGATGAGAAGAAAGCTGCATTGCCAAATGAAAACTAAGCAGCTTCATGCAGGTCTGCCAACTTTTACAGTCTCCTCTGCAGCTCACGGGGTTTATTGAATATATCTTCTAACGCAACTACGTGGTTAATCATAAAAGGATGGAGGTGCATCTTTGCAGTTTTCTGCTTGCCCCTGAGGGCCGGGTGTTGAGATCATCCTAATGGCCCTGGGGGGTTCCTGGTGATCTCCCACCTGTACACTAACCCATAGATATGATCTCCTGGGCTTCTCAAGATCAGCCAAGGTTAGCTGGATGCTATCTCGGATTCCAACCTGTCAGCTGTATTATTAGCCTCGTATGAACTAAGCCCCTCTAAGAAATGTCATCTTCAGCTTTGTGACAGCCGATGGCTTCTCCACAGTTACTACCAAGGGCAACTCAACGATGTCCCAACCCTGTTGTGACTTTGTTGTCACTGGGGAGGCCGAAGGAACCTCAGCTGAATCTACTGAAAACATTTTGGGATCCTTGTTTTTTTCAAGATGGAGGGGACGGGAAGGGAAGGGAAGGGAAGGGAAGGGGAGAAGGGAGCAGAGCGGAGCGAAGCAGAGGGGGAGATGAAAGAGGGGAGCAGAGGGAAAAGGAGAAGAAAAGGGAGGGGAGATGGAAGGGAAGGGAGGGAGGGA
>QLTV01001687.1:395831-406807 GCA_003457575.1 Thermophis baileyi | reverse complement strand
TCTCCATTCCCTCCCCACTCCTGGGGGAAGGATACTGCAAAATCTCCATTCCCTCCCCACTCCTGGGGGAAGGATACTGCAAAATCCCCATTCCCTCCCCACTCTGGGGCCAGCCAGAGGTGGAATTTGCCGGTTCTCCGAACTACTCAAATTTTCCGCTACCGGTTCTCCAGAACCTGTCAGAACCTGCTGGATTTCACCCCTGCTTTGGAGGTCTTCCAGTCCAACCCTCTGCTCAAGCAGGAGATCCTATACCAGGTTTGTCCTCCGAACTTGCTGCTTGGCTCCCGGACGTTTCTAGGTAACATCTTCAGTGGGATTTTGGGTGTTCGAAGCTAAAACGGCCCTGGAAAAAAAGTGACTTTATGATGGTTTTAACGCAATGATTGCCGCATGGTCACATGATCAAAATCTGGCCGCATTTATTTATGACGGTTGCAGTGTCCCGGGGTCATATGATTGACATTTGTAAACTTCCTAGCTGGCTTCCGACAAGTAAAGTCCATGAGGGAACCCAGATTCATTTAACAACTTCACAATTCACTTAACAACTGTAGTGGCAATGACGGTGGCAAGAAAGGTCATAAAAGGACTATCCGTGTGGTCTTGTACGTTGGTTTAACTTGTGACTGGGAGATGCCCAGAGCTGGTTAGAAGATGAGCGGTGATATAAATCGGGGGTCTCCAACCTTGGCAACTTTAAGACTTGTGGACTTCAACTCCCAGAATTCCTCAGCCAGCAAAGCTCCAAGGTTGGAGACCCCTGATATAAATGTTTAAAATCCATCGATGGACCACAATGGACACCGTAACTTGCATCACAATTTTGCCTGGGGCTAACTACAGGCTGACAATTCCCTGACAATGTCAGGACCCGCCTTTGATCATTCTGATTAAATCCCAGCTCCCACCACCACCACCACCAGGTATCACTGCAGCAGACCCTGGCACAGTTATGCCACGGTTATGCCACTAACTGGTAGAGTCACTAATCTCAGATGGGCAGGGGAAGGGCTGCCAGGTTCTGCCCATCATCTGATGTGCTGAATGAACTTGAAGGAAAAGAACAACATCGTGCACCAGGAAAGGAGTTGAGTCACCGGTCCCTTTGCTTTCAACGCATAGGCAATAAAGGCTGGCATTCGATTTTTATTTTTATTTTGGTTGAGACATTTTTTCCCCCCTGCCTTTGTTAGTTTTTACAAATAACTCAAGGTGGCGAACATGCCCAATAGTCCTTCCTCCTCCTATATTCCCCCAATGACAACCCTGTGAAGTGGGTTGGGCTGAGAAAGATGGACTGCCCCCAAGTCACCCAGCTGGCTTTCATGCCTAAGGTGGGACCAGAACTCACAGTCTCCTGGTGATTGGCCCAAAGTCACCCAGCCAGTTTTCATGCCTAAAGTGGGACTAGAACTCACAGACTCCTGGTGATTGGCCCAAAGGCATCCAACTAGTTTTCTTGCCTAAGGTGGAACTAGAACTCACAGTCTCCTGGTGATTGGCTCAAAGTCATCCAGCTATTTTCATGCCCAAGGCAGGATTAGAACTCATAGACTCCTGGTGATTGGTGAAAGTCATCCAGCCAGTTTCCGTGCCTAAGGTTAGGCTAGAACTCACAGTCACCCGGTGATTGGCACTCACCCTCACCCGGTGATTGGCCCAAAGTCATCCAGCTGGTTTTCATGCCTAAGGTTAGGCTAGAACTCACAGACTCCTGGTGATTGGCCCAAAGTCATCCAGCTGGTTTTCATGCCTAAGGTTAGGCTAGAACTCACAGTCACCTGGTGATTGGCACAAAGTCATCCAGCTGGTTTTCATGCCTAAGGTTAGGCTAGAACTCACAGACTCCTGGTGATTGGCCCAAAGGCATCCAACTAGTTTTCTTGCCTAAGGTGAAACTAGTACTCACAGTCTCCTGGTGATTGGCCCAATGTTACCCAACTAGTTTACATGTCTAAGGAGGAACTAGAACTCACAGTCTCCTGGTGATTGGCTCAAAGTCATCCAACTGGTTTTCATGCCTAAGGCAGGGCTAGAACTCACAGAGAGCGAGAGTGAAAAGGGGATGGTTCTGTGTGAGCGCCTGCCACTTGCACAAGTGGAACTGTGCATGCACACTCACCTGCCACTCTCGCAGCTCAGTTCTACAAAGACAATGGTTAGATAAAAGAAACCTGAGTCTGGGGTAGAACTGTAATCTGAGGGGGGGAAAACACATATTACATGAGATCTTCCCAGTGGTGAAATCCAATTTTTTTACTACCAGTTCTGTGGGCGTGGCTTGGTGAACATGGTGTGGCTTGGTGGGCGTGGCTTGGTGGGCGTGGTTTGGTGGGCGTGGCAGGGGAAGGATACTGCAAAATCTCCATTCCCACCCCACTCTGGGGCCAGCCAGAGGTGGTATTTGCCGGTTCTCCAAACTACTCAAAATTTCTGCTACCGGTTCTCCAGAACCTGTCAGAACCTGCTGGATTTCATCCCTGGACCTTCCCTAGTTTTCATGAATTTAAAGGGAAAGAGGAGGAAGGGTATTCCGACTTGCAAGATTCTGTTGCTCTTAGAGGTAATCCTCAATTTACAACCGTAATTGAACCCAAAATTTCTGTTGCTAAGCAAGACAGTTGTTAAGAGAGCCCTGTCCCATTTTACAACCTTTCTTGCAACAGTTGTTGAGTGAATCACGGCAGTTAAGTTAGTCACATGGTTGTGAAGTGAATCTGGCTTCCCCATTGACTTTGTTTCTCAGAAGATTGCAAAAGGGGATCACGTGACCCCGGGACACTGCAACGGCTATAAATATGGGTAAGTTGCCAAGTTTCTGAATTTTGATCACGTGATCATGGGGATGCTGCAACCGTTGTGTGAAAAACGGTCGTAAGTCATTTTTCAGTGCCGTTGTAATTTCAAATGGTCACTAAAAGAACTGTTATAAGTCAAGGACTACCCGTATGGACTTTCTTTTTAATATCAAGAGCAGTGGCTCTTATTGCCTTTGTACACCACCTTAAAATTTTGCAAGGCCCAGTCTCTCTGTCCCTCCTCCCAGCAAGTTTATCTACCTCAACTGATATGTTTTCAGTTCCAATTTTATCTCCTGACCTTATCAAGTTTGTCGTGTCTGGAGCAGATTGGGAGATGGGTTGTAGGATTAAAAGGAGGAGGGGTAGAAAGAGTGCAGAGAAAAGCAACCAGGATGATTAGGGGCAGTGGTGGGATCCTGCCGGTTTAACAACCGGTTCGGTGATCATGCAGTTTTACAAAAACTTACCTTCCGCGTTACTGCTAGGGGAGTAACACAGCTGAGGCGCGGCAATCTGCTCTGTTGCGCGAATCAGCTGAGAAGATATAGGTCAGTAAAGCGCAGGGGTGGGCAGGTCCACCTGATCGTCGGAGCGAACCAGTTCGCTCCCAGCTGATTGTCGGAGCTACCCGTTCACCAGAACCGGTCTGAACCGGTAGAATCCCACCCCTGATTAGGGGACTGGAGGCTAAAACATACGATGAACGGTTGCAGGACCTGGGCCTGGCTAGTCTAGCGAAGAGAAGGACCAGGGGAGACATGATAGCAGTGTTCCAATATTTGAGGGGCTGCCACAGAGAGGAGGGGGTCAAGCTGTTTTCCAAAGCATCTGAAGGCCAGACAAGGTATAATGGATGGAAACTGAACAAGGAGAGATTCAACCTAGAAATAAGGAGAAATTTTCTGACAGTGAGAACAATCAACCAATGGAACAGAAGTTGCCTTCGGAAGTTGTGGGAGCTTCATCACTGGAGGCTTTCAAGAAGAGACTGGACAGCCATTTGTCAGAAATGGTGTAGGGTCTCCTGCTTGGGCAGGAGGGGGGGTTGGACTAGATGACCTACAAGGTCCCTTCCAACTCTGTTAATCTGTATCTAATATATGGGTAAACCAGCCATACCTCAAATCTAGAGGAAATGGCTGTCTTTGGGGAAACTACAAAACGTGGGGAGATGGAACAGGATTTTGGAATCTGCAGTTACTGTATGCCTGGTTTGCTGGCTGAGCAAATTTTGCAACTATGCATTTTGAGTTTTTGTCTCCATCCGAGAAGCATCCTCTTTTAAGCGACAGGATGAAACAGGTGCTGGTAGTCATGGCATTAAGGGAAAAGGGAGGCTTTTTTGTTTAAATGCCCATCTGCAAAGAGAGGGAGGGTGGGAGGATGGGAAGGGAAAAATTTAGCTGATCATGTGTTGATATGGAAAATCTCCTTGGTACCCATCGGATGCTTTTCTAGAAAAAGTAATATAAATGCATCTTAATTTTAGTTACTTCACAGTAACTAGTTACTTGGTACAGGTTGGTCTTGAATTACAGGTTGGTATCGAATTACAACGATCCAATTAATGTTTCGAAGTCAGAATGGCACTGAAAAAGTGGCTTATTGCTGATCCTCGCACTTATGACTATCTCAGCATCCCCGTGATCACATGGTCAAAATTAGGATGCATGGCAACTGGCGTGTATTTGTGACAGTTGCAGCATCCTGGGGTCATGTGATCCAGGGGTGGATTCTGGATCCTTTTGCTGCCGGTTCGCACATGCACAGAAGCAAAATCCAAGATGGCAGCACCCACGGAGACACCGACGGAACCGGCTCCGTGATGTCATCGCCGAGTTACTAATGGTTCTAAAGAACCGGTTAGAACCGGTAGAAACCCACCTCTGACGTGATCCCTGTTTGCAACTTTCCAAGCTGGTTTCTGATAAGGAGTCAATGGAGGAAACTGGACTCTCTTAATGACGGCATGATTCACTTAACAACCATGGAGATTCGCTTAACCGCCGTGGCAAAAAAGGTCCTCAAATTGAATGTGGCTCACTTAACAACTGCCTTGCTTAGCAACAGAAATTCTGATCTCAATTGGGGTCGTAAGTTGAGGATTACCTGCAGGCAGATTCCTACCGAAATTTTAACTGAGACTGTGCACTTATTTACCTAAAAGATATAAAGAACGGTTGCTGGAACTGGAGATGCCTAGTTTAATGAAAAGAAGGATTAGGGGTGATGTGATAGCAGTGTTCCAATATTTGGGGAGCTGCCACAAAGAAGAAAGGGTCAAGCTATTCTCCAAAGCACCTGAAGGCAGGACAAGAAGCAATGGGTGGAAACTAATCAAGGAGAGAAACAACCTAGAACTTCTTAACAGTGAGAACAATTAATCAGTGGAACAACTTGC
Source organism: Thermophis baileyi (assembly GCA_003457575.1). Lineage (NCBI taxonomy): Eukaryota > Metazoa > Chordata > Lepidosauria > Squamata > Dipsadidae > Thermophis > Thermophis baileyi. Next base: position 401,602 of record QLTV01001687.1, on the reverse strand, counting down.
CTCCAGAAGTTGTGAATGCTCCAACACTGGAAGTTTTTAAGAAAAGATTGGGCAGCCATTTGTCTGAAATGGTATAAGGGATCCCCAAATCTCGGGCCTTGGCCCACTACTCGGGCGTGGTCCATTCGTAACCAGACTGCACAAGTGACAGGTGAGCGTGAATGCGCACTCAGCTCCACTCGCAGAAGTGGTAGGAACTGGTGCTTATAGCCCCTCTCACGCAAGCGGCGGGCACTTGCGCTCACCCAAATGCATCTGTGCCCGTGCGTGCCTGCCTGCCCCTCATGCAGAACCATCCCCTCGTCGCCCTCACCCGCACTAAGCCGCCAACCCCGAAAGGTTGGGCACCATCGGTAGAGTGTTTCCTGCCCGAGCACGGGGTTGGACTAGAAGACCTCCAAGGTCCCTTCCGACTCCGTTGTTCTGGGATTCCGTTGCTTAGGAAGAAGCCTCCCCCCCCCGCCTTGAATTCAATGGGATTCACTTCTGAGTAGATCTGGGTGGAGCAGCAGATCCAGGCTGCCACGGCCTCCCGGCAGAGAATATCGGATTAGCCTTGTGCCGTAGAGCAGCGTGTCCTCTGCAGTCTACAGGGGCAGCAACTGGAACTCAGAAAGGGCACCGTTGATTATTTATCCTCTTCGACCATCTCGGATGACTCACCAGCCTGCCTTCTCACGCGTCTAGCCTAAAGCAAATGTACAGTTTCTATTGAACTGCTTCAAGCTCACAAACAACTGTTGCAAAAAAACAAAAGATGCTCAACAGCCAAATGGTCATCCAGTCTCTTCTTTAAAATCCCCGTGTTGGAGCACGCACACATTTATCTGAAGACAAAAACCCACATCCCATACACACGCTGCATCGATGGTGACATTTAGATTCATCTATATTTGTTGGGGACGCGGTGGCTCAGTGGCTAAGACGCTGAGCTTGTCGATCAGAAAGGTCGGCAGTTCGGTGGTTCGAATCCCTAGTGCCGCGTAACGGAGTGAGCTCCCGTTACTTGTCCCAGCTTCTCCCAACCTAGCAGTTCGAAAGCATGTAAAAAATGCAAGTAGAAAAATAGGGACCACTTTGGTGGGAAGGTAACAGCGCTCCATGCGCCTTTGGCATTTAGTCATGCCTGCCACATGACCACGGAGACGTCTTCGGACAGCGCTGGCTCTTCGGCTTTGAAACAGAGATGAGCACCGCCCCCTAGAATCGGGAACAACTAGCACATATGTGGGGGGGATTTGTTGATTGCAACTCAGTGCTGTTTATTGTCAACCCTGAAGCTGACCTGACCAAAGCCATCTTGGAGCTTCCGTGTTGCCATACTAGAGCTGAGGGATAGGGAGGGGGGGATTAGAGATAGCTGGGGTTTTGTAGCCAAAACAAAATACTTTCTCTTGGGAACCAAGGACATTCTCACACCAGGGCAGAGGAAGGCGGAGTGATGTCACCAGACGACTAGACAGCGTCTTGATTGGACCATGTGACTGATTGGTTGGGGTTGAGGGAAAACTTTTAATTAGGTGAAAACTGCTGGAACCTTCAGAGTCAGTTTTCACCAGATCTGTGCCAATATGATATATCCAATAAAGCTATTCTTTGAGGAATTCACTTGCCTTGGAGTTTTGCTTGCTATTGGTCTATTACTTGGAACCCTGACATTTATTTTGTATTTGGGGTCTTATTGTATGTATTTCTGTTTTTCCCAGTTTCGCCTAATCCTGTTCCTTTAATAAAGCATGCAGATCTACGCACACAGTCTGTTTTATTGGTGGATAGGTGGGTTTAGCTACATGTCAAGCTGCACACAGAGTAACGTGTAGTGAGGACAGAATAGTGGACATGTGGCCAGCATGACTATATGCCGAGGCGCACAGAATGCTGTTACTTTCCCACCGAAGTGTTACCTATTTATCTACTCGCATTTACATGCTTTCGAACTGCTAGGTGGGCAGGAGCTGGAGCAAGGAACGGGAGCTCACCCCATTGGACAGTGCTCGGGTCACAAACTTAGCCTGACAGCTTTCCAGTTGGCAAACTCAGGGTCTTTACAGAATCAGCATATTGTCCCCCGACAAGCTGGGTCCACATTTTACTGACCTCGGAAGAATGGAAAGCTGAGTCAACCTTGAGCCGGTGAGAATCGAACTGCCAAACTGCTGGCAGTCAGCAGTCAGCAGAATTAGCCTGCAGTACTGCATTCTAACTACTGCGCCACCAACGGCTCTTCCTAACAAAAAGTCATAAAGTCGTAACAAGGGACATAGTACGATAAGCAACTTACAATGGCATTGAGAGACATTTTTTGAGAAATTGCATCGGAACCTTGCAGCTCTGAGCTCAGCTGTGTTGTCTGTTCTTAGGAACAGTCTGTTCCCAGATGAAGCTATTACAGAAAAGGGTTTCCAACAAAATCTGAGAACACGGGGGGGGGGGAAATGTCATTAGACAGGCATAAAAAAAAATGGACGAGTCTTTAAAAATTAAGAAGGAAAATTAAGAAGGAATGCCAATCCCAAGAGAGTAATTAGAATAATTCTTCTTACTGGTCTTACAAAAGAGGGGTTGGGTTTTTTTTTTAAGGTTTGAAGAATTTCGAGACAAAGATTGACACACATCTGAATGAAAGAGCAAGATTGTTTTACACAAAAGGAAAGAATACGAAGCTGGTTTATTCGATCAGGGTTAAAATGGGACATGTTGTTATTTTAGGTGGTTCGTTCTAGACTTGCTGACATCTAGACTGGAAAATGTTGTTCATTGGATTTGCAGTTAACATGGTGTTTAAGTCTTTCCCCCTACAATCACTTTATGTATTCTATTCCAACAGCCTCTAAATTGGCTTAATAATTAATTCTCTTTTCATTTAAAGTGAGAGATCTTTGCTCTCTTTAAGGGATATATTGCCCCTCCTGAAATATTAAACTTCAATCTTTCGTTTATGCTAGGACATCTACTATAAATAGGATTGTGCTAATATTTATTTGCTCTATTTTTTTTTTATTTTTTTAAGTTTGTATTATCTTTTTTATTATTGTAATTAAAACTTTGGATAATTTTTTTTTTAAATGAGGGTTTTTAAAAAATGTAATTGTCATTTAAAGTCCCCAAATAACCACTCTATTGGGGACTTATTTCATTTCGCGAAGAAAGAAACTAAGTTGAACATTGATTCCCCATTTAGGTGTTTTTCTTAGAAACCTTTCCATATCAATATCTCTGCTATGGACTTGCTACATGATGCAGAAATGGTGGGTAGATATGTTGTGTGAACATTATCCTGTTCACCTTCAAAGCACTTCTCCAATTTTGCCCAAGTGAAGACTGGAAAACAAGAGACTTAAAAGAATAACATAATCGACAAAACATACTACATAGAATAATAAAGTTGAAAGGGACCTTGGAGGTCTTCCAACCTCCTGCTGAAGCAGGAAACCCTATACCATTTCAGACAAATCCAGTCTCTTCTTAAAAACTTCCAGTGTTGGAGTTATTCACAACTTCTGGAAGCAAATTGTTTCACTGATTAATTGTTCTGAATGTCAGGAAATTTCTCCTTAGTTCTAAGTTGCTTCTCTCCTTGATTAGTTTCCATCTGTTGCTTCTTGTTCTGCCCTCAGGTGCTTTGGAGAATAGGTTGATTCCAGGGGTGGGTTCAGGATTTTCTTACTGCCGGTTCACTCAGGGACACGCCGTGTGGGCGGGTCGCGGGTGCGCACGAGCAGTACAAAAAAAAGTTTCTGTGAATGCGCAGAAGCAAAAAACAAGATGGCACCGCCTATGGCGCTGCCGAGAGAACCGACCTCGGGGCGTGGCAGGAATGGGTCGCTACCAGTTCCAGTGACCCACGCCGCCACATTACTAACGGTTCTATAGAATCGGTCCGAACCGGTAGGAACCCACCTCTGGTTGACTCCCTCTTCTTTATGGCAGCCCCTCAAATATTGGAACACTGCTCTCATATCACCTCTGTTCCTTCTTTTCATTAAACTAGACATACCCAATTCCTGCAACCGTTCCTCATATGTTTTAGCCTCCAGTCCCCTAATCATCTTGGTTGCTCTTCTCTCCACTCTTTCTAGAGTCTCACCCTCTTTTTTTTTTTACATCCTGGCAATCAAAACTGGATGCAATATTCCAAATGTGGTCTTACCAAGGCATTATAAAGTGGTACAATCACTTCACGTGATCTTGATTCTGTCCCTCTGTTAATATACCCTAGGACTTATTGCTAAAGTTATTGTGTAGTAAGCAACCCGTGACCCATTGGATCATAGTTTCAGAGATATTGCCTTATCTAAACAGAGAAACAAAATGACCAAGGATGAACTTTAAAAAAAACTGTGAGAATCAGAGCCGCTTTGATTTCCTGCTGGCTTCCCCATTGATTTTTCTCATAGGAATATAGCAGGCAGCATCATCAATGACAATCACATGACCTGATTGATTGCAGCAGTTTGGCAGCACTGAACTGGCCATAATTTTGCCAAATTTCAATCCCCCAGGAATGATGGGTCCTGGATTTTGGGCACATTCCGTAAATTAGCCCATCTGAGGTACGGTGATTCAAAAATGGTTGCCCTGTGGCTAACCGTTTTGAAGGTTACAATCAAACTGACAATCAAACAATCAAACTGACACAAAGGTTTTAGTAGATCCTACACTATAAAAGCCTGTTTGTCTCCCATCAGTACAAGTTCCAAATCATGTCTCAGCTAAAAATGTTGGTTTAGGAACAGCTTGTCATCGTGAGGTACAAAGACATGTAGAATTGGGTAAAGATCTATTACATATTCTGGCTATTTCGGCAATGCTGTATTTACGGGAATTATATTCCACGATGGTTTGAGGATGCAGCTGCTAAGCAAACAATACATCCAAATGAGGCTGAACAAATGCGACTGATCATTGTACCATTTTGTTTTTCCAAAAACACCCAATTGCTAATAATAGTCTGGGGAAAATTTCCAGGACTTGGGGAAAAGGCATCGCAATTTATTTTATTTTATTTTATTTTTGTAGCAATGCAAGAACGGTGGGAAAAGCTGACATCCAAAACATGGACACTGAACTGGCCCCCGTTTTAGATATTTCTCAATATATTCTTCACATATTAGCTGTTCTTGCGCCACTTACTTATTTATTTATCAATCATACAGGTGGTCCTTGACTTACGATCACAATGGAGCCCAACATTTCTGTTGCTAAGTGCTAAGTTCCGTTTGCCCCATTTTACGACCTTTCTTGTCATAGCTGTTAAGCGAATCACTGCAATGGTTCAGTCAGTAACCTGGTTAAATGAATCTGGCTTCCCATTGGCTTTCCTTGTCAGAAGGTCACAAAAGATGATCCCAGTACTCTAAAACCATCACAAATATGAATCAGTTGCTAAGCATCTGAATTTTGATCACAGGACCATGGGGATGCTGCAAAGGTCATGTGCAAAAAACGGTAATAAATCATTTTATTTATGATTTATTTATTTATGAGAAGGATCTTGGAGTTCTAGTGGACAACCATTTAAATATGAGCCAGCAGTGTGCAGCAGCTGCCAAAAAAGCCAACACAGTTCTAGGCTGCATAAACAGAGGGATAGAATCAAGATCAGGTGAAGTGTTAATACCATTTTATAATGCCTTGGTAAGGCCACACTTGGAATACTGCATTCAGTTTTGGTCGCCACGATATAAAAAAGATGTGGAGACTCTAGAAAGAGTGCAGAGAAAAGCAACAAAGATGATTAGGGGACTGGAGGCTAAAACATATGAAGAACG
>QLTV01001687.1:337083-349812 GCA_003457575.1 Thermophis baileyi | reverse complement strand
CCTTTGATAACAGTAAAGGCTTACAGACTACGGCGGAATGGCACACTGACATCATCAGGGCCCTGATAAACATAATGGAGGAGACCTGCTGTTCACTCAGGTTTACCTGGCAGGAGAGAGAGAGGAAAAAAAAAATGCTCAAAATGAGTGGTCAGAAATACAGGTATAGTCTTCAACTTACAACAGTTCATTTAGGGAATCGTTCGAAGTTAAGACGGCACCGAAAAAAGTGGCCGTTTTTCAGAGTTATGACCGTTCCAGCATCCCCACGGACACACGATCAAAATTCGGATGCTTGTCAACTGACTCATATTTATGACGGTTGCAGGGTCCCGGGGGGTCATGTGATCCCCTTTTGCAACCTTCTGACAAGCAAAGGAAACCAGATTCCCGTAACAACCGGGTTACTAATCTAACAACTGCAGTGATTCACTTAACAACGGTGGCAAGAAAGGCGTAAAATGGGGCAAAACTCGCTTAACGAATGTTTCACAGCGACAGAAATGTTGGGCTCAGTTATCGTCGTACGTTGAGGACTACCTGCATAGTGTCATGTTACAGCCTGGTCAGTTCTTAAACAGAAGGAAGGAACAAGGAAGACTGCCATGCTATCTCTCAGCAAAATGGCAGAAATGCCTAAGGCAGTGTTTCTCAACCTTGGCAACTTTTAAGACATGTGGACTTCAGTTCCCAGAATTCCCCAGCCAGCATAGCATAGAATTCTGGGAGTTGAAGTCCACATGTCTTAAAGTTGCCAAGATTGAGATAAACTGGCCTAAATATACAATACACTGAGATAAACTGGCCTAAAAATACAATATATTGATGGTAGGTTCAACCGCTTCCATCCTATGCCCAGAGGCTGCTGGTTTTTTGCACTGGGCTAACACTGCACCCTGCAGGGCTGATTCGTGGGAAACCACTCCTTCCTATTCAAGTGCAATTTCTCAAAAATTGTCATCAACTGTCCAGGGACCCTCACCCCTTCTGGTAAAAGTCAACGTTGAGCAGCTACCGCTATGGCCAGCACCTACATCCGGCGAAAATAACTTTGTCTCCAGGAACTGTGAACCACTCGCTTAGGTTAGGCCCTTCCATGGAAAAGATGCGCCTTTTTTCCTACATTCTGGTTAATTTAAATTTCCAGGCAGAGCAGAAAGAGATTACAGGGAGTCCTCGTCTTATGGCCACAATGGAGGCCGAAAATTTTGGTTGCTATTTAAGACAGTTGTCCAGTGGGTTTTGCCCCATTTGACGCTCTTTTTTTTTGCCGCAGTTATTAAGAGAATCACTGCAGTTGTTAAACGAACCATGTAAGTCGTTATGTGAATTTGCCTCCCCACATTGATTTAAGCTTATTGGAAGCTAGATGGGAAGATTACGAAACAGTGATCACATGACCCCCCAACAACCGTCATAAATATGAACCAGTTGCCAAATGCCAGAATTTTGATTACGTGACCACGGGGAGGCTGCAACGGTCATTAAGTGTGAAAAAGTCACCCTTTTCAGTGCCATTGTAATTTTGAATGGTCAGTACCCAAATGATTGTGTCAAGGACTACCTGTCATGCCCCCCCTCCCCCCGTCGGAGTCTGAATCAGAGACAGAAGACGAACAGCTGACAGAGAGCGGGAGAGTGGCTCCATTGGCTGTGGAGGAAACTGGGGAAGGGCAAAGTCAGGCTGGGCAGAGCAGGGGAGAGGTAGAACAAGGGAGAGGGGGTTCAGATGAAGACCAAGGCTCATCCCCTCCTCATCCTAGGGCACGCAGGGAAGAATGCAGAAGAGAGCAACGTGGGTTGTGTGGCTTACGAGGAAGGAAAGGGCCCCGATTCCCTTCACAAGACACACCTGGGGATGGAGTTTAAAGGAGAGGCAGTTGGGAGGGGCGTTTGTCGGGAACAAATGCTGAGTTCCTGGAGTGTTGTGTGCCAACGTTTGAACTTGCCAAGAATCCTTGCATTCCTGTGTGGCGTTCTGGACTGATTATCTGTAACTTTTGCTCCCTGAACTATTTGCTTTGTTCTTGTTTTGCTAGATAAATTTGGGATTTATTGCATGCAGCCTTGGTGAACAGCGCTCAGCCGAGGAGCATGAACCACCGTCTTCTGATGCAAGGGCTTGGAGAGTGCAGAGGAGGCGGGATCAGCTCAGACGGAGGAGGCCACTCACCAGGAGAGTGCCCCGCCCAGCTTCACCAGGCACACCTGGGGAATGAGACTTAAGGAGATGCTGTTTGGAGGGGCATTTGTCAGGAACAAACGCTGAGTTCCTGGAGTGTTGTGTGCCGACGTTTGAACTTGCCAAGAATCCTTGCATTCCTGTGTGGCATTCTGGACTGATTATCTGTATCTTTTGCCCCCTGAACTCCTTGCTTTGTTCTCGGTTTGCTAGATAAATTTGGGATTTATTGCCGTGCGGCCTTGGTGCAGACAGCGCTGGGCTGGACTAATTGCGACCAGAGGCTGTTTGAGGTTTGTTTGGGGGAGATTTGGAGCACTAAAAGGGCGGTTTGAACTGCCAGCTGTTTGTTATCTCTGTGCCGTGCCCTGGGTCATCACACTATCTGTAGTTGATTCTGCCGGTCCTTCCCACTCTGCCTCCCCCGTGGAAAAATAGAATTCTTTATTGGCGAAGTGTGATTTGTCTCCGGTGCATAAGCTCTCAGTATACACACAAACAGAGTGATGGGTCATAGATCACAATCATAGTTACAGTCATTAATCGTAAGATGCAAACAAGTGATAAATCATAAGATACTAATAGGAGAAGGAAATAGGAAACATGAGAAGATGAGAAGGATAATAGCAATAAAGGCTACTACAAGCTCCTGTCGCAAAGGATTTTCCTCACCTCAATCCAATCATATATTCTTTGGTTATTGGCATTTTCTTTTAATAGCTTATCTAGTTGCCTGCAGAGTTCTTCAGAGGTGAGCTCCTTCCGACTAGGAGCATCCGAACTATCGCCCATGGTATATTCGACTTTCTGGAAACAGAAACAAAAGGGGAGCAGATCTGGTTAGGATAGCAGGTGACAGGCACCATTGGATGTCTATGGAGATTACAGATTTACAGATTACCAGAGTTGGAAGGGACTTTATAGGTCATCTAGTCCAACCCCCCGCTCAGCAGGAGACCCTGCACCATTTCTGACAAATGGCAGTCCAATCTCTTCTTGAAAGTCTCGAGTGATGAAGCTCCCACAACCTCCGAAGGCAACTTCTGTTCCATTGGTTGATTGTTCTCACTGTCAGAAAATTCCTCCTTATTTCTAGGTTGAATCTCTCCTTGTTCAGTTTCCATCCGTTCTTCCTTCCCTGTTAGGAGATTTCTCCTTAGTTCTAGGTTGTTCTCTCAGTTAGTTTTCATCTGTTGTTTCTTATCTTGCCTTTTGGTGCTTTGGGAAATAGTTTGATTCCCCTTGTCTTTGTAGCAGTCCCTGAAATATTGGGACACTGCTATCATGTCTCCCCTGGTCCTTCTCTTCACTAGACTAGCCATGACCAGTTCCTGCAAATGCTCTTCGTATGTTTTAGTCTCCAGTCCCCTGATGTCTCAGTCATCCAAGTCATGGTTGTCCCAAAGGTGCTTTTTCAAGAGGCAACTGGACTTCCTGGTTTTTCTTTGAAGACGTTTTGCTTCTCATCCAGTCAGAGCTGAAGAAGCTTCTTGGATGAGAAGTGAAACGTCTTCAAAGAAAAACCAGAAAGTCCAGTTGCCTCTTGAAAAAAGCACTTTTGGGTGCCTGGTTCTTTTCATAGGCATTAGGGGTCAGTTGAGGGGGAGCTCCCCTTCTTAGGTTTGTTTTGTGCTTGCTTGCTAGTCTGTATTTCAGATTTTTTTTAACTTATATATTATTCATTTTTGTTAAGTTTTTTTCTTCTCTGTGATTTGCATGGTTATGAGGTGCACGCTCTGATTGTCTAGAGTTGAAATCTTGAAAGAGACATAAAAACAGACCACCCCCAAAAGAGTCACTTCCTTAATGGAAGCCAAGAAACTGAACATTTAAAACAAAACCATGTCAACTGCATTTAAAAAAAAAAATCCTGCTTGCCGTACTTACAATGCAATGTCATGTGACAACGTCACAAGTGACGAATAAATTTAATAAATAATATACAAATGCCAGCTTCAACAATGGTGAACTGGGCACAGGGGCCAGGTAGAGATGTAGCAAGTGTTCTGACCTAGGCTTCACCAAATCATGAAACAGACTCCTTATCCCGAAAAAACCCCTTTTTATTTGGATAATGTGAATTCCTAGCATTCACATCCAGCAAAGTCCCGGCAAACAGTCTTTCAAGGTTGAGTTGCAACCACAGACCTTATCAGTCCTTGGAGAGTTGCCAGGCCAATAGCTTCTTGATGCAATGCTGAACAAGGAAATACTTGGCAAGGAATCTCTGTGAGGCACCAAGCAAATCTTCACACTAATAAACGAACTAATTGTTTCCTGCAAACACCACTCCCCTTTCGCTCCTATTTATTCCCTATGGGAGGGGCCATTCAGCGTCCTCTTGTGCTTTTACTCCCGAGTCAACCTCTGTTTCTTAATTGTTCCCTTCTCCTGACAGCTCTGCGCATGCGCACATCGGGAACAGGCTCCAGCTGTTCTTCTGCCCCACTTATCTTTGACTCCGAAGGTAGCTGATAACTGTCGGACGGCCCTGGTCCCATCTCTGCCTCCGACGCAGAACACTCACCAGAGCCTTCCCCAGACTCCAGGAGTAGCCCATGTTCCTCCCCAACCTCCTCACTGCCTGAGTCTGCCGCCAGCTCTGCTGGCGGGCCACAACAGCAAGTTACACATTTGTCTGGAGAAAAGGGAAATTCACTTGCGAAAACTAGGACCTTGGAGCCTGTGAATGGCGAGCGATTTAGAACTGATAAAACGTAGCTCGCAATTCAAAAGAAACATCGTGGGCCCACTAACACTTGGCTCAGCACCTAGAGAATTGTGTTCTTCAAGCCTTCTAGAAAGCAAGCAGAGCAGAGGGAAGGGCTGTTCCAGAGGGAACGCACGACAGCAGAGGAGGCATCTCTCCTGGGACCTGCCAGATCAGGGGTCTCCAACCTTGGCAACTTTAAGAGTTGTGGACTTCAACTCCCAGAGTTCCTCAGCCAATGTAGCTGACTGGGGGATTCTGGGAGTTGAGTCTCCACATATCTTCAAGCAGCCAAGGTTGAGAAACACTGCTCTAAGCCACAACACACACTCTCTCTCTCCCTCTTTCTCCTGATCCAACACTTTAGCTAATACTGGGACCCCTGGTGGCACAGAAGTTAAAAGTGCAGTATTGCAGGCAAACTCTGCCCAGAGTCTAAAGTTCGATCCTGCTGGGCTCAAGGTTGACTCAGCCTCCCATCCTTCCGAAGTTGGTAAAATGAGTACCCAGATTGTCGGGGGGGGGGGGGTAAATATGCTGACTCTGTAAATTGTTCCGAGATGCTGTAAACCCTGATGGAGCAATATATAAATCTAAATGTTATTGTTATTGCTATTGCTACTGCTATACCCCAAAATGTGATCAAGTGTTTATGCCTTCCTTGTCAGACAGCCATAAGCATCCTATGGGAATAATATTGCTGGACTTTACCCTACTTCAGGTGAGCAATGAGGAAGCAGAAGGCTTAAAAGCAGAGTTTTAATCTTAAATTTTCTGCCGTTTGGATACTATCACCAACCTTACTACCCAGCACTTTCTCCTTACCTGCTCTGTGATGAACTTATTGATGTCCTGGTTCTCCGGCAGGAACTCTTTCCAACTCAGTCCACCTTCTCTCCATAATGTTCCTGCCTTCTTGTGGCTCTACAGAGGAGAGAGACAATCCTTGCACCATTTTGCGTACAACCTCCCTGAGCAAGGACATCCGTCCCCCTGCTTTGTCACGAAGCCTACACTGAAGGAGACCCCATAGCTTTACACCCAATATAGTCACGAACCTCAGATGCTGTGAATTTGTATTGTGTGTTTGGGGCAATAGACTCAAAACAGCATCTATATCTAAGGTCTAAAGTATCATAGGTGGGTAATTTCTTCGCTTAATTCTAGAAGGACAGGTAGTTCTTGACTTACAATCGTTTGTTTAGTGAATCCTTAACGCTACAATAGTGCCGAAAAAAGTGACTTGCAAGCAATCCTTCCACATTTACGACACTGCAGCATCCTTTAGTCATGTGATCAAAATTCAGGTGCTTGGCAACCGGCCTGTATTTACGATGGTTGCAGCATCCCAGGGTTGTGGGATTGCCATTTGTGACCTTCCCACCTGGCTTTCAACAAGCACATGGGGGAAGCTGAAATGGCAACTTAACTACTTAGAGCCGAGGTGGCGCAGTGGTTAGAGTGCAGCACTGCAGGCTACTTCAGCTGACTGCTAGCTGCAGTTCGGCGGTTCAAATCTCACCGGCTCAAGGTTGACTCAGCCTTCCATCCTTCCGAGGTGGGTAAAATGAGGACCCAGATTGTTGGGGGCAATATGCTGACTCTGTGAACCGCTTAGAGAGGGCTGTAAAGCACTGTAAAGTGGTATATAAGTCTAAGTGCTATTGCTATTGCTACTTTGTGATTCATTTAACCACCACCTTGGTTGTCAACAAAAACTCTGACCCCAATAGTGGTCCTAAACTCAAGGGGTACCTGTCCATCATCCATCAAGAAGGCCCTGCTATCAACTCCCACCAAACCCCCTGCTCCAAGCTCACAGCTCTTCTCTAGATGGTGGAAAGACTGAGTTAGATGTCATTTTGGATCAAGTGAACCAAAAGCTGCAAAATACGGAGCATCCTAGAGGCCGATTGATCTGAATGGGCTTCTCCTAGGTAACCCAATGGTGCTAAGGCAGCTAAGCGAACAGGTGACCCACAACAGGCAGTCGTCTCACTCCTTCACAGAGGCGGTTAAGTAGATGGTTGCTTGCAGGGGAACATACCATTCCTTTGCAAAGTAGGCCCAGGATTTCCACTAATAGAGTTGTGGCCTTGCCAATAGGGACTAGAGGCTTGGCGATCTCCCTGAAGGAAGAAAAAAAAAAAAAGCAGAAGGGGGAAAGAAGGTCATACAACAGAACAGGAAGCAGGAGCAGAAAACACAGGAGTGTTTATGGAGATTCTCAATGATCCAGGCCACAACTGTCCCAAAGGTGCTTTTCCAAAAGGCAACTGGACTTCCTTGGCTGCTGTTGTTTTTTTTAAATAAAGGTTTCACTTCTTATCCAAGAAGCTTCTTCAGTTCTAACTTAAGAATTCCCCACCATTCAGTTAGAACTGAAGAAGCTTCTTGGATGAGAAGCGAAACCTTTTTTTAAAACAACAACAACAAAGAAATCCAGTTGCCTTTTGGAAAAAAAACACCTTTGGGACAAAATGCAGGGCTGTCGCTCAGCTTACCTGAAGAGCTCCTCCATGGGAATCCCGCCTTCTCTCAAAATGGGGGTGATAATCTCTGCCAAGTACAGCCATATATGGGGTATATCAATCTCCATGTCTTCCCCGATCTCCAGGATCTCTTGCAGTCTGGAAGTCAAAAGCCAGGCGTGAGGATCGTGCCAGCTCTAGGATTCCTGGCGGTGTGTCGTCCTCCTCCTCCCCAACCCTCCGGCAACCCTTCCCCAGCTCTTCCTAGCGAGAGGCAGCCCCCCACTTACCCTTTGTAGTACTGCTCCTTGGAGAGGTGGCTTGCCTTGACCAAGTGGTAGAGCAGCAGCCCCATGTGCTCGCGAGCGATGGTGCTTCGCTCTAACGTGGACTCGATGCCATTCCGGACAAAGATGTAGAGCTGAGTGGGGCAGCCCAGTTCCTGTACACACTGCAGAGCTTCCTGGAAAGAGAAAGAAGGGAGGGGGGCTTCAGACCCTGATACAGATCTCACCAGCAGACCAAGGTCAGGCCAAAATAAGAGAGTTGGAAGAGACCTTGGAGGTCTTCTAGTCCGACTCCCTGCTCTAGCAGGAGACCTTGTACCATTCCAGACAAGAGGCTGTCCAATCTCTTCTTGAAAACCGCCAGTGATGGAGCACCCACAACGTCTGAAGGCAACTTCCATCGATTGATTGTTCCCACCGATAGGAAATTTCTCCTTAGTTCTAGATTGCTTCTCTCCTTGATTAGGTCAGCGAAACCTTATCAAAGGCCACCATTCACCACCCAGCATCCACCCAGTTTATGACTCTACACCCAGCTCAGCAGAGACTAAAACCCAGGAAAAGCTTCTTTAGGTCGACAGAAGACTTTGAAGAAAGCAGAGAGGACCTATGGAAAGCTATAAAGAACCAACACTGGATGGAACCAACGGAGGTGCCGGCACTTGGGTCTGGCAAAAGCTGGGAAGTATGGAAATCATTGAATATAGATTGTACATGGGTACAGCAAGATCCACTCTGAACAAATGGGGCTATCTGGTTGCTTCTGTTATTTGCGATTGTGGTGACATGCAAACAACATATGTTTGTGTGTTCAAATCTCCTTAGTTCAGTGATTCTTACAGCACACTGGCTTCCACTGTGGGGCCATCAGTCAATGAATGCATTGCTTAAATCAAATTGATATATTTTCCTGTTAAATCCACGGGAACATTTTGAATTAATAATCCTGCCCTTCCCACCCCTGTGGGGACAAAATACAGTATTTTCAACCAGGTAGAGGTTTCACTTGCTTGCTTCATTCGCTCCTTCTTCCTGAGTCGGATGCAAAGAAGCAAATCCTGAGATGGTTTAGCTTGTGGTTTACACTGAACTTACAACTTACCTTATGTGCGGCCAGAATCTGAAAATAATATTTAACACAGCACAGTACTTAAGCAAAATGGTTCAGTTGAGAACTGCATATGGGGGACTGATTGGGGTAGATTGCAGGGGTGACATCGAAATATAATTTTATCATATTTTATCTATATCTTAAAGTATTGTATTTTATTCCAATTTCATTTTAGACTGTATTTTATTCCAATTTCATTTTAAATCGTTTTTTAATTCCAATTTCATTTTAAATTGTATTTTATCCAATTCCATTTTAAATTGCTTTTATCAAATTTTAGTAATAATTTGTTTCTGGAACTCTGCACTTTGATATGGCCCAAGGGCTAATCAATAAATAAAGATTGAGATTGAGATGGTGGTTTACACTGATGGGAAAACCTGAAATTCTAATCCTTCTTGAAGGAAGAGTAAAATAATAATAAAAAACCACATTCCAAGCAGCCTCTGAATTTCCTCTGCCAGACCTACCCCGTTTTCCACAAAACAAGACATCCCCTGATAATAAGCCCAATCGGGCTTTTGAGTGCATGGCAATAAGGCCAAGCGCTTATTTCAGGGTTCAAAAAAATATAAGACAGGGTCTTATTTTGGGGGAAACACGGTAGCAGGAAAAGTACGTCCTAGCCTGGTGCTGGCTCATCATTCATCCAAGATCCTGTGGCCCCACATGTCCCGAAGTATCAGAGCTTCTGAATCGCCCCTCCCATTGCCAAAGTCTACTTCAGGCCAGGCAAACGCAACCATAGTCCCACATCCAAGCCTTCCTCCTATCCCAGGCCAGAACAAACCTTCATATCATTGATGTGTAGGTATTCCTCAGTGATGGCCTTGGCTTTCTTCTCCAGCTCTTCCTCGGATAAGGCAGGTTTGGCGGGCGGTTCGGGAGCCACCAGCTCACGCTTTACTGCAGGGAGAGTGAGAATGTGAGAAAAGCAGAGAAAGGGAAAGAAATATTGGAGTAGGATTCACGTCATAATACAGAAGATTTTGTAGGATTCTGTAGAGCCTTGGTGGTGGCAGTGGTTAGAATGCAGCATTGCAAGCTAATTCTGTCGACTGCCAGCAGTTCGATCCAGACCGGTTCAAGGTTGACTCAGCCTTCCATCCTTCCGAGGTGAATGAAGACCCAGATTGTTGGGAGCTGACTCTGTAAACCGCTTAGAGAGGGGCTGTGAAGCACTGTAAAGTGGTATATAAGTCTAAGTTCTATTGCTATTGCTGTTCTCAAGGTGAGTATAAAGATAAAACCAGAGTGTTTTGGGTTTAATGGATAATGACTTTGAAAGAAAATTTGGGACTTTGATGTATGTTGACGGCAGCAAAATAATTGTATGCACACAAATGGAAGGACACTTTGATTCCCACAATGGACGAACGCTGCAAAAGTTGATGGAGCTAGCAGAGATGGCTAAATGACAGCTTTGATTAAAGAAAACAATTAATCTGGAAACCGCTTTTGGATTTTGTGCTTCAGAGGGGAGAAAAATGAAACTCTTTGATTTTGGGTTTTGCTGATTAGATAGGTTTGTTGTTATACAAATGGCTATAGTCTATATATTATTATATAAAAATAAAAAGTTGAGGTTTCATGCCATTACCTTATTCTACTGCACCAAAAGGAGTCGGAGGTTAATGCCTTCTTCCCCCTGCCCCACACTTTTTTCCTCTTCCCATTTCCCTCCCTTGTTTTCCTATTATTTTCTTTTATATTTTTGTATCTTATATATTTTGATTAGCTAATAAAATTAGCTGAGAGAGAGAGTTTATATTACTTTAATTATGACTTTTTGCTTTTTTTTTTTTTTTTTTTTTTTTATTTTTTATATTTTTTTTATATAAAAAAAATAGAAGAGAGAGAGAGAGAGAGAGAGAGAGAGAGAGAGAGAGAGAGAGAGAGAGAGAGAGAGAGTGTCCCTGCTTCACTTCTTGTTTGCACCCCCACTGCTACCCCCACTCACCAGGTTCCCTGCTTCGGTCCCGCTCTTCCGTCATGCTGGCCACTTTGCGCACCGTTTCAAGGACTCCTTGCCGTTCGCGCTCCCGGCTCCGGTCTTCCATTTCTTTGCTGAAGCTGCGCTTGGTGACCGGGGTTCGGTTTCTCTCCGCCCGCTCTACCCTCTCGCTTCGCTCCACGCGGTCGCCTCGCTCTGCCCGCTCTACCCTCTCGCTTCGCTCGCTGCCTTTTTCGGAGCGGTCGCGGCTGCTGCTGTTTCTGCAAATACAGCAAATACAGTCCTTCCCTTAGGCGAGAGCACCCCTTTCCAGCACTTGGTGGAAGAACCCAGAAATCTCTCCAACGGAGGGAAAGGGTGCCCTCATAAGGATCACCCATCACTTAATGCCCCCGTTGCATTAAGTGGTACAACGGACGAGTTAAAGAAAACTCCAAGGCAATCTCAAATCCAGAACAGAGACATCATCATTTCCCAAGTATCTAAAAAGGTTAAATCATGACTAACTGGACCAAAGTTTATTAAATTGAGGTGTTTCGTTACTCATCCGAATGAGTTTCATTTCATACCAAAATGAAATTTTTTTAGTTAGGCAGAGAGTCATTGCAATGTACCAACTCTTGCCATACTGACTGCAGGGTTTCTCCCCAAAATGAAATGCAAATGAAGAATCAATCGTCCAGGCCAAAAGTATCCCAAAAGGTGAAATCATGGCAAATAGAACAAAGTTTATTAAACTGAGACATTTTGTTACACATCCAAGAAATCTCATCAGTCAAAATGAAGTTATGTTGTATGTGATATCATACAAATACATACAGATATAAATAATATATCATTTCTCAAGGGAATGAAAAGACCTCCGGAAGCTACTGCTTTAAATTGCATTGAGAAAGCCAGAGTTTAAGCAAAATTCACTTTCCTTCAGGCCGGGCAGATGAAATGCAAATATTCATGTGGAAGTAGTTTCGATTTCCAACGCTGTTAGAACCCAATATATTTTGCAAATTGGATCAATGAACTAAGCATCATTTTTAAATTGCACCACTCATTGCTGATAGCGTCAAGCCATGATTGTTCTGACCACTGTTCGCCAAACAACCCGGAATCTGACAGTAATTGTTTGCTTGGCTGACACTCTCTATTATGATGCCAGTATTAATCAACACTTTAGCAGCTGTGGATGACAATTCTGCCTGGGTGTTTGTGGGATTACAGGGTCGTAAAAAGGGAGTTTGTGGGATTAAGTACCCTTTATTGTATGCTATGTTTTCAACCTCATGTCAGTGGGGGGAAATGTGATGGGAAATGTGATGCGTTTTTAAAATGTGATTGCATATCTGTGGATCGTGTACGCAAGATTTACGGTTTGAATTGCTCTTTGGGTCTGTTCTATATTACAGATTTCCAGCTTGGTTAGCATTTAACCTTGGCTAAATTGTGTAACTCAGTGTGTAAACCCAGCCCATTTGACAAGGTCAGGGTTTAATGTATTGTGCAAACCGAGAAGACGGGGTTAATTCAGAAAAAAACAGTCGCAACCAGCCTGCCTTCCACTGAAAACCTGTATACTGCACAAGCCAGAATGAGGGCTGAGAAAATATCTACAGACCCCTCACATCCTGGGCATAATCTATTTCAACTTCTGCCCTCAGGACCCCGCGATAGGGCACTGCATGCCAAAACAACTGAACATAAAAGTATTTCCCCCCCCCCCTGCCATCTCTCTGCTGAACACTTAGTCCACACAGCACTGTCTCATTTCTCATCCTCCCTACTACCTTCCCCTATTGGTTTATGATTTATCAATTGTTGTTTGTAACTTATAATTAATGATTGTAAACTATAATTTATGACCTATGACCTATTACTTGCTGTTTATATGTACACAATGAGCTTATGCACCAGAGACAAATTCCTTGTGTGTCCGATCACCCTTGGCCAATAAATAATTCTATTCTATTCTATTCTATTCTATTCTATTCTATTCTATCCTATCCTATCCTATCCTATC
>QLTV01001687.1:315945-329853 GCA_003457575.1 Thermophis baileyi | reverse complement strand
CAAAGAAAGAAATAAAGAAAAAGAAACATAGATAGATACACGATAGATAGATAGATAGATAGATAGATAGATAGATACATACATACATACATACATACATACATGAAATGATAGCTATAAATAAATGACAAACGATTGATAAGTGATAATGATAGACAGAAATACAGACAGATGATAGACAGATGCTAGCTAGCTGATAGATGATTGATAGGTGATACGTGATATGGATGGATGGATGGATATAGACAGAGAGATAATGACAGACAATGGGAGGGAGGGAGGGAGGGGGGGAAGGAAGAGAAAGGAAGAGAAAAAGAAAGAAAGAAAGAAAGAAAGAAAGAAAGAAAGAAAGAAAGAAAGAAAGAAAGAAAGACAGATGATAAAGATAGATAGATAGATAGATAGATAGATAGATAGATAGATAGATAGATAGATAGATAGATAGACAGACAGACAGACAGACGGAAGAAGCCAAAAATGTCAGAATCTTTTAGGCCTTGGAACCCAAGCTCCAGATCCAGATGTTCAAGCTCACTTACAGTAGCCGCTTCATCCATCTCCTTCTGCTTCTTCTCAAAAATCTCATCATCATCTTTGTCTTTCTCAAACTCTTTCTGGCAGCGGTTCAAGAGTACCTTGCGAAAGTTCACCATGACGGTCGGTTTATCAGTAGTGGGGACTTTTAGCTAAAGAAAAGACAGTTGAGGATCAACATGAGAAGACGGCCAGATAAGCTCTCCTAATGCTCATTGGTCCAAGCACCATATACAAGAAATTAATTATCTGGTCGCAATCCTATCACAACATATGGTTTATGCCAGAGGTGGTATTCAGCTGGTTCGGACCGGTTCGGGCGAACCGGTAGTAGCGACCTGTGGGTGGGTCACCCACCCGCCCCTAGGCTGTCCTATTTAGGCACATTTTGAAGTTGTGCGCATGCGTGCAAGCCGTGCGCGCTCACATTTGCGAACCGGTAGGGAAAGTAAGTGAACACCACTTCTGGTTTATGCTCATAGAACATTAACCTGTTTACTAAATGAGTCCATTTTTAGGGTTCCCAAAATACACTGATATACATACATTAGCCACAAGATCCTAACTTAGGTTAACACTAGCCAAGCTTTACCTGTTGTGGTAGAGCCAACTAGGCCAGTGGTCTCCAAACTTTCCGGCTTTGCGGGTCGGTGGGAGGGGGAAGAGAGGGAATGGGTCCGTGCAAGCAGAGGGTGCCCGCAGGCTCCGCTCCATTTGTGCAAGTGGCGGGCAGGCGTGCTTGTCGCTCACACAATTGGAGCTGCGTGCACACGTGCTAACCAGGGCTGGGTTCCACTTACCTTCCCCACCGGTTCGCATTGCAACGTTCCCTCGCGCAATTTTGCTTCCGCACATGCTCAGTAGCTGCAATCAGCCCGAAACACAGCTGAGGACCTGATCAGCTGTGCTTCGGGTGAAGGAATAAAGGTCAGTATAATCCCGGGGGCAGGCGGGAGGGCCCTTTTTCAAGCAGCAGAACAGGAAAAACCTTCCAAACGGTAAAAAATTCACAAAAAAAGATGGCGGCGCCCACGGACCGGCACCGACCGAACCAGATCAGTGATGTCACCAGCGGATCGCTACCGGTTCGGCCGATCCAGTCCGTACCGGGAGGAACCCACCCCTGACGCTAACCTGCCACTTTCACGGCCCAGTTCTGAACAGGCCACTGCCCAGTAGTAGGCCACGGACTTAGGGTTGGGGACCCCTGAACTAGGTAACTTCTAGCAACTCGGTTATTGGGGACTTCCAAATTCTGGGAATGGACCTCCCCACTTACCTATAGTACCTAAGTCAGGGTTTCCCAACCTTGGCCATTTTAAGATGTGTGGACTTCAACTCCTAGAATTCCCCAGCCAGCCATGCTGGCTGGGGAATTCTGGGAGTTGAAGTCCACACATCTTAAAATGGCCAAGGTTGGGAAACCCTGATCTAAGTGGAGATGCTATATGTGACAATTGGGCTACAACCATCACTTATCAGCATCTCCACACCCTATCCTGGAAAGCACTTAAATCCACTGCACATTAGAAGGGGAGCGGGGTGTAACACCTGTGAGAATTGGTGGGCCTTGATTCCTGGAGAACTTACCCCCATAAGGCAACGGCACATGTTGGCATAGGCAACAGAGAAGTTTGGCTCGGAGATGGCCTTCTCGAAGATGAGGTCAATGACGCCCTTGAGACGTTCTTCTGTGTCAATGGACAACTCGGTGACCTGCTTCATCAGCTGCTGGAACATCTGCGGTGTCAACTTGTTGAGAATGCTGCGCACACGTCGGAACAGCTCCTGTGGCAAGAGGGAATAACAGTATCCCGTTATTCAGGATGCTGCTTATAAGCGCTATGTGCTTAGAGCTCGAAGCCTTGTTAGAGACCCCCACGCACCCACTTCACAGTCTGTTTCTGTTGCTCCCCTCTGGGAGGAGGTTTCGAAGTATTCCTAGCAGGACTACCTGTTCTGACCTAGGCTTCCTGATAAATCATAAAACACAAACGTAGTCCCAAAAAACCTCTTTTTATTTCAACGGCTGTAAATTATGTTCATTCACAGCCGTAATAAGTCCCAAACAATGTTAACTAGTCTGACAGAAGTCTGCCACAATCTTTCGGAAGAAGGCTGATAAGCAACAACCTTTATCTCTCTTGACACACCGCCAAAGACCTAATTGGCAAGGAGCTTTGCAACGCCAAACAGAACACGGAGTCAGAACTGAGCTGCTGAGTTACACCAACCAGAATTGAACCAAGTTGCTTCCTGCAACGAGCACATCCATTTGCTCCCCTTTTATATCCTATGGGAGGGGCCAATCATCTCCAAGCCTTACTCCCGAGTAGTCCTTTTCCTCCGTAACTGTTCTTGCCTTCTGGCAGCTCTGTGCATGTGCACATTGGGAACAGGCGAGTTGGGCGGAACATAGGGAGTTGGGCGGCATAGAAATGCAAATAAAAGTAAAAGTAAAGTAAAAAGGCTCCCCCTGTTCTTCTGCCTCGCTCATGTCAGCCTCTGGAGGCTCTGGAGTCAGCACAGACCTCCCAGATGGCCCGGGCTGGATCTCTGCCTCTGACACCGAGCCTTTTCCAGACTCCAAGCCTGATTCATGTTCCTCCCCAGCCTCCTCGCTCTCCGACTCTGCTGCCAGCTCCGCAGGCCGCTGGTGGACCACAACACTACCTGATTCTGAAACAGCTTTGTTCCCTATGCCGTCCGTCTGGTAAACTCGCAAGATTCATTTTTCTCGCCATGTACATGTATACATCCGAACTAGACTGTGTTGTTTCTCCGTGTCATATAATAATATATGTGGCTATGTGCATAATTTTGTGTTTATTTATTTTGCCATGTTTATGTAGTGTATATTGGAGGTGGAGACCCTTTGAGAGCTGTATGCAATGCAATTTCATTTTAATGTATGCCTATTAGTGTACATTCAAAGTGACAATAAAGTTATTCTAAGTAAGTCTAAGGAATGAGATAACCTCACTGTGGAAAACATCACCGGTGTGTTTCACCTGCTCAAACTCGGTGGAAATGGCTTGTTCAGGGATTGCAGAAGGTCCTCTGAAGATGACATCAAAGAGACAGAACCAGACTGAATTATTTATATAGAGCCAAAGACCGGTGGAGGGTGGGGGGGGGGGCCCTCTGCAAGTCAGAACGTTGCTTCTAAAAATTAATGTAACTGGACTGGAAATTGCTTGAATGTTCTTTTTTGCTTGGGTTTGAGAGAGAAAAGCATTCCTTACCAAGCTCCGAGTAGCAAACAGCTTCTTTCCACTTTTGAAGACAAAGATTTTTAAATCTTTGTCATGAACAATTGCACCAAATAATGTGGGGTTGTAACAGGTTGCTCAACCTGGGTGTGAAAGGCCCCACAACTGCCCATTGTGGAAAGAACCATGAGAGACGAGAGCACCTGATTGGCCTAGAATGTCAAGACATACAGGTAGTCCTTGAGTTATAACCATTTGTTTTGCGACCGTTTGAAGTTACAACGGCACTAAAAAAAGTGACTTATAACCAGTCCTCGCACTTACAACTATTGCAGCAGCCCCATGGTCATGTGATCAAAATTTGGGTGCTTGGCAACCAGCATGTATTTTTGATGGTTGCACCATCCCAGGGTGATTGCGATCACCATTTCCCAGACCAGCAAAACCAATGCCAGATCTGCTTAACAATGGTGTGGATTCACTGAACTGCAGTGATTCGCTTAACAACCATGGCAGGAAAGGTCATAAATTTCTGGCGCAACACATTTAATAACCACTTTACAATGCAATGGAAATTCTGGTCCCAACTGAGTTCTACCTGTACAGGTAGTCCTCGACTTACGATTACAATTGAGCTCAGAATTCATGTTGCTAAGTGAGGAATTTGTTAAGTGAGTTTTGCCCCATTTCACAGCTTTTCTTACCACATTTGTTAAGTGAATCACTGCGGGTTGTTAAATTAGGAACAGGTTTGTTAAGTGCACCCGGCTTCCCCATTGACTTTGCTTGTCAGAAGGTCGCAAAAGGGGATCGCATGGCCTTGGGACATTGAAACTGTCATAAATATGAACCAGTTGTTAAAACCTCCGAATGTAAATGACGGGACCATGGGGATGCTGCAACGGTCGTGTGAAAAATGGCCATAAGTCACTTTCTTCAGTGCCGTTGTAACTTCGAACGGTCACTAAATGAACGGTTGTTAAGTCGAGGATTACCTGAATATGATTGTATGGGCTGTAAGCAAGAAGGCAGCCCAGCAGAGCTACATCGGAATGCTGGATTTGTGTTCAGGGAGCGTTCACATTTCTGTGTCCTACCTCCTCCCTGCTATCTTCCTGTTGGGAGCTACAATCCAACTGCCTAAGTCTAATTTCTTCCAATTTTCAGCCATGGCTTACTCATGTCACCCTCGGGCAGCACATCTCAAACCTTCTTTCTCCTCCATACACTTGGGAAACCCCCTCGCAAAAGAGAACAGACTATCTTTGTTCATCTTCTGTGATCTTATCTCTAGAAATCTTCAGAGCAAATGTAAACCAACAGTTGACTTTCCTAAACCAAAATCTTTGCGACCCAAGCTGGCAGTCTAAAGAGCACCCACTCCGGGGAGTTAGTAAGAAAAGAGATAAAAGCTCTAAAACAGATTCAGCTGCAACCAGAGGTCGCAAAGTCCACGAGAGAAGCAACCTGGAATTATTCCTAACAGTGAGGACAATTAACCAGTGGAACAGGAGTTACCTTCAGAAATCGTGGCCACTTCATCACTGGAGGTTTTTAAGAAAAAACTGGACAGCCACTTGTCTGCAATGGTATAGTGTCTCCTATTTGAGCAGGGGGTTGGACTAGAAGACCTCCAAGGTCCCTTACAGCTCTATTATGATTGATTGATTGATTGATACCTACCTGAGTTTTTATGTTCTCAGGATCTTCTGCTTCACTGGCCCGCTTGCTGCTGGGCTTCCAAGCCTTCTCAGCCTTGTTCAACTTGACGTCTTCATTCAGAGACACCGTGGCAATAATCTTCCGAGGTTCCTTCCGCAGGCTTTGCTGGGAACGCCGTTGTCCTGGCCCAGCCGGCTGTGACGCAGGAAAAAAAGGAAGGAAGGAAGGAAGGAAGGAAGGAAGGAAGGAAGGAAGGAAGGAAGGGGGAAAGAAAGAGAGAAAAAGAGAAAGAAAGAAAAAGAAAAAGAGAAAGAAAAAGAAAAAGAAAAAGAAAGAAAGAGAGAGAAAGAAAGAGAGAGAGAGAGAGAAAGAAAGAAAGGGAGAAAGAAAGAAAGAAAGAGAGAAAGAAAGAAAGAAAGAAAGAAAGAAAGAAAGAAAGAAAGAAAGAAAGAAAGAAAGAAAGAAAGAAAGAAAGAAAGAAAGAAAAAGAAAAAGAGAGAAAGAAAAAGAAAGAAAGAAAGAAAAAGAAAAAGAGAGAGAGAGAAAGAGAGGTGGGGAGGGGGAGAGAGAGAAGGAGGGGGAGAGATTAATACTTTGCCGAAACAAGCATGCGGAACAGAAACATGGGCTCCATAGCTGGAAGCTATTCTTGCCCCCAGCCGTGTTCGGTTACAACCAAGGGGGCTGCCAGATCAGTTCCTCAGTTCCATCACAGAGCATCAGTGGCCCAGACACGATGGCACTAATTTGGAGTTCATCACGCAGACCCAGAGGGCAGGAAACCTCTCACCAGGATAAGACCTCAAAAAACATACCGGCCCACGGTTGGGTGGGGTTGGACGGCCCAGATTGGCAAAAGAAGGCGTGAAGTCAGGTCCACAGTTCATAGTGCTCAAACGTACAGGGTCCAGGGGACGCAGGGGCATCTTATTCACCTATAAGCCAAAAAGCAGGAAAATTAGCACCCAAGGTCTAGGGCTTGCAAAAGAGCGGACTGCCTATCACCGTGTCTCAAATTCTGTGACTTCAAAAGAACTGCAGATCGTCACAACTTTCTGGGACAGATCATAGCAGAGTCTTCCGTTATCCCACCATGCCAAGGGACTGCACTGAATGGATTGTGTTGCCCAGAACTGGGATGGGCAATTTTGCCTTGGTCAGAGTCCACCATTCACTTCCTGGCTCAGCGAAGAGCGGTGCATGACATCCCTGGAAGGGACAGAGGTGAACCTGTAGTTTCTGTTTCCAAGTTTTTGGAGGAGGATTTAATTTTTTATTTACCTGCATCCCGCCTTTATTATTTTTAGAAATAACTCGAGGCAGAACAACAACACAACGTACCTTCCTCTTCTTATTCTCCCCCCCATAACAACAACCCTGTGAAGTGGGTTGGGCTGAGTGTGTGACTGGCCAAAAGTCACTCAGCTAGTTTTCATGCTTATGGCAAGACTAGAACTCACCGTCTCCTGGTGATTGGCCCAAAATCACCCAGCCGGCTTTCATGCCTAAGGCGGGACTAGAACTCCCAGTCTCCTGGTGATTGGCCCAAAGTCACCCAGCCGGTTTTCATGCCTAAGGCGGGACTAGAACTCCCAGTCTCCTGGTGATTGGCCCAAAGTCACCCAGCCGGCTTTCATGCCTAAAACGGGACTAGAACTCAGTCTCTTGCTCTACCCTGGTGTTTTTACCACTAGACCACATTGGCTCTTTAATGGGCATGGGAAATCTCTGGAGGGCACACTGCTCCCATTTTGACTGGCAATCCTAACTGCTGAATCCACAGATTAGAGCACGAACTGACCGAACGTCAGTGAGGGATTGAGGGATGGTGGTTTTTTTTTGGGGGGGGGGAGACCCTGGAAGTTGGGACATAACCACGGAAACAGAAGCAATATGCCTTCTGGATTTGTCTTGCTACCAATGTGAACCTTCTCTGAAGGGCGGGGAAAAAAACAGTAGAAAGAAAAATGATATGTCCAAAAGTCAACCACCATTTTGGTGGCGGTTGTCATCTCGCTGAGGGGGAGATGCAACCTGCACACTGGCTTCTGCTTTAAAAACTCTAGCAAAGGAATTCTTCGATCATCTCATACAAGAGAGAAAGAGAGGGGATTCTGATGGCCAACTGAGGAAAAGGAACTGGAGGGACAGACCTTTTCCAAGACCACGTCGCTGATATGGGGCAACCCTTCCGGCTTTTGCATGCTGGCGAACATATACTGAAACCCCAGCAGGAATTCCCGGTCGTATCTCTTCTTTTCTTCTGGGTTCAAGGGCTTCCACTGCTCTGTTAAGGGAAAGAAGATAAGAGAGCACAAAGGCTGAAATCGGAGCATCCTTCAAGTAGTTCATATATACTACATCGGCGGCCCACAACTTTTCGGCCACCAGGGACCGGTTCTGTGGAGTGGTTTTTTTTTCCCGTGGACCGGAGGGGGCGTGGTTTCGCATGCTGCCTGCATCCCACGGACGGGGCTTCGCTTGTTTGAACGGCCAGTGTTTTTCAACCATGACGACTTTAAAATGTGTGGACTCCCAACTCCCAGAATTCCCAGGCCAGCATGGCTGGCTGGGGAATTCTGGGAGTTGGAGTCCACAGATCTTAAAGTTGCTGAGGTTGAGATATAATGATCTAGATGTTTGCTGGCTTTAACACTCAAATGTGTTATATACCGTGTTTCCCCAAAAATAAGACCCAACCAGAAAATAAGCCCTAGAGTGATTTTTTCAGGATGCTCATAATATAAGCCCTACCCCAAAAATAAGCCCCAGTTTAAGATTGTCAGCCAGACGGACGCATTTAGTACCGTATTTCCCCAAAACGACGCTATAGGGCACTGCACGTCAGAACAACTAGACACAAGGACAGTTCTCTCCCCCCCCCAATGCCATCCCTCTGCTAAACAACTAATTCCCACAACACTGTCAAGCTATCTAGAAAGGCAGTATTACCATCATTATTCTCATCTTCCCTATTACCTGTCTCCTTATCTTATAACTATATCTTATCTTCTGACTATAACCTGGTTGCTTGTATCTTACGATTTATATTGTTTACTTAGTAGCCTAGTATGATTTATGTTGATTGCTTATTTAGCATCCATGGCTATCACTACGTGTTGAATCTAATGTTTTATGACGACTGTATTTTTACAAGGACTATGATCATGATCTATCACTATTGCTGTATGTACACTGAGAGCTTATGCACCGGAGACAAATTCCTTCTGTGTCTAATCACACTTGGCCAATAAAGAATTGTAATTCTAATTAAGACCTAACCGGAAAATAAGCCCTCATTTGTCTTTTGGAGCAAAAATTAACCCATCTTATTTTCAGGGAAGCACGGGTATGTAATGGCAAAAAAAAGGTCCTGTGAAACCATGGCAGTAATCTAAGAAAAGCCAACCACTCCTTGGGTAATGAGTCTGCTCAGATCCTCAGTTCCATCAGAGTTATCAGTGGCCCAGACACAATGGCTCAAAAGGGAGGTCATCACAGAAGGCTCAATGGGAAGTTTCCCCCCCCCACCAACCTTTCCCAAATTGTAAGTGCTGCTCAGACCTGGCTCACCTTCCTTGTAGCGGTACTTTTGATCCGCTTGCTTGAGCTTCTCAGGATCCATCTTATCCTCCTTTTGTTCCCAAGTCTCCTCAGGTTCCTCCTGGGAGCGAACCGGGACAGGTTCCTCAGGCTCCAGGGCTGGCACTGGGGGGTTGTTCTCAGTCTCAGAGCCCCCCTCGTTGACCTAAGAGGGAAAGCCAAAGAGATCCTATGAAGGACAGAACTAGGTAGCAACGAACGCCTCTCTCTGCAGGAGGAGGTGGGTTCATCCTGCACCTCCAAGCTCAAAACAGAATTGGTGCTTTCTTTTTTCTAGTAAATTTTTTTTTATTTTTTCTTCAACAAATATATATATACCATAGAACATCTCCAAATTATACACTATTCAATATATCAAAAAATATATTTTACACCAATTATATTTTTAACATCCATGTTTTCTCCCAAAAAACTTACAGTAACTCCCCTCCCTTAATCTCCCTCTTCCTCTTACCTTCTTTCTCCTTCACTACCTCTTTCCTACTTCCCTCTCCTCCCTCTCCCCTTCCTTCTCTACTTCCCCTTCTTCCCTCTTGTCCCTTCCTAGAGTATCTACTCTATTTTATTATTACCAGACGGATGTTTCAATTTCAAAATTCCTCCAATCATCAAACTTATTCTTCCTAGGTATATTTATCTTTTTTAAGATAGCCACTTTAATCATTTATTTTTGTCTGGATAGTATTTTAACTTTACTTTCCTATCTTTATCCATCATCTATTATATCACATATCCTAATTTTCTTTGTAATTTAATTTTCTTTTGGCCATTCACCCTTTCCTCAAGTTTTTCAGTCTTCTCTGATTGCAGAATTGGTGCTTTCTTCAACAGCACCACAATGACAACTGAAGCCCACAAGGTTCACATGCAGCTCATGACTTCAAAAGCACTGAGATAGATAGATAGATAGATAGATAGATAGATAGATAGATAGATAGATAGATAGATAGATAGTGATAAAATGATAGACAGCTAGACAGATAGATATAATGATAGATAATTATAGATAGGATAGAGATGATGATAGATAGATATGATAGAGATAGACATAAATTTTGTGTGTGTGTGTGTGTGTGTAATTCTTGGTCTTGCTGATCCTTCTTCCCTTAACAATTGTGGCAGGAAACGCTGTAAAATGGGGCAAAACTCACTGAACAACTGCCTCACTTAGCAACAGAAAGTTTGGGCTCAGTTGTGGATGTAAGTTGAGGACTACCTGCATTGCTTTCTATCCTAATGAACGTATGCAAGATCCAATTAGTTGAACCTGCAGGATGCTTAGAAGATGAGGACTCCTTCTAAGTAGAGCGAAACTGATGGGCCTACAAAATAGTGACCATCGCTTACACAGAGGTTTCTAAAAACAGCTGCTATGCATGTGTATATATAAAGGTCCCCACATTCATACACCCACCCCGCCCCCACCCTGAGAATGGCAAAACATTTAACTACGGTACAATGGAAAACAGCGAAGAGAGTCAAAAAGGGATAAACGTGGCACTGAACCCCCTTCCTCTGATCCCTACAAATTCTGCTCCGTGGGCATCTTTTGGCATCTGAGGTTTTATCATGAAAAGTGAGCTTCTCAGAATGCTGAAATCTGAAGCCAGTGTTATGGTGCGGGCCTGTGATGGAGCAGGGGTAGTCAGACAATCTAAATCCTCCAAGGCTTACCGTATTTTTCAGAGTATAAGACGCACCCCCCCCCCAAAAAGAGGGTGAAAATTTGGGTGCGGCTTATACACCTAATGTAGCCAAAAACGCGAGTCACAGAGGAGGCGATGGTCTGTGGCAATCCCTGCAGCCTGGAACAGCTGATTGGGGGATCCACCCGCCAATCAGCTGCTCCTGCTGAATCAGGCTGCAATAATGTGCTGAAGCTGACCTGGCTGTTCGCTATTTGCTGCAAGGACGTGTCAGAGTTTGCAGCAGCGATCACATCCAGAAAGCACACACAAGTAACTGATTCAGCAGGATTCAGTAACTTCTCTTTATATATAACCGTGATGACGAACCTATGGCATGCATGCCAGAGGTGGCACGCAGAGCCCTCTCTGTGGGCACACGCGCCATCGCCAGCTGCTCTTCTGGATTCCGGTGCTGGTCTTCGCGGGCGCCAGAGTGCCAGAAAACGGCCTGAAAACGGCCAAAAAAATGGCCAAAAAACAGGCAATTTTTCGGGCTGTTTCCCAGGCTGTTTTTGGGCTGTTTTCTGGGCCATTTTTTTGGGGCCAAAAACAGCCCCCCAAAAAACAGCCAGAAAACGGCCCAAAAAACGGCTGGAAAATAGCCCGGAAAAAGGCCTGAAAACGGCCCGAAAACTGGCCAAAAAACAGGCATGCGCACCGGCCAGCTGGTCTTTGGGTTTCCGACACTCCAGTGCGCCACACGTGCACATGGACGCACGTTCCAGTTTGGCCACTCAGTGCCGAAAAGGTTCGCCATCACTGATATATAATATAACACATGAAGTAAATATACAATACCAAAAGCAGGTTTTCCAACGTGCAAAACACAAGTAGAGGAGAGGAGTTTCAGTTTCAGTTTGAGTTTTGAGCAGCAGACTAGTTTAGAGCTCAGCACAGACTCAGAGCTGCAGAGCTAAGCCACGCCCAGGCTCCTTGCTGTCTCCTTCCTTGATGCTCACACAGCAAATACTGTTTCAGTTTCCAAACAGCCCTCAACTCTCTCACACACTGACAGGACGCTAGCCAGATGAATACCGATGGATGCTGGTAGGCAGAGGCAGAATTTTTTTTTTCTTATTTTCCTCCCCAAAAACTAAGGTGCGTCTTATACTCCGGAGTGTCTTATACTCCGAAAAATACGGTACTTTAAAAACCACAATGAATTTAAGCACCTTGGCAATAGCGGGGCACATCCAAAATCCATGTTACCCCTTGTCACCGGCAAGGAAAAGAGCATTGGTGAAGACTGAGTCAAAAAACTGGGCATGTTCAGTAGGAAGAGGCGTGACCAAGGAACTGATTGACTCAGTCTCCAAAGCGGAAGAGGAGTCTACACCCACACAATTGGATTAGCCTTCAAGCACACTGGAGAATGTCATCTCCGTTACAGGCTGGCTGGGGAATTCTGGGAGCTGAAGCCCAGACATCTTAAGAGTTGCAAAGGTTCAGAAACATTGCATTAATCATTGCATTAATCATTCATTAAGATCCCCCTGGTAATGTGCAGGCTACTCACCTCTTTGAACGCATCCAACAAATCTCCAACGGCTTCCTTCTTGTTCAGATCCTTCAACTTTCGCTTCCTCTTTGGCACCGATACGGCTACTAGGGAATCATACAGAGGGATGGAGACACACATGAGCTACGGATAAGTCCAGATTAACGGGGAAAGACACTCCAGGCAACAGACAAGAAGTTAGTGCAAAGTCCTGCTCTGAAGCCGTTTTCCAGGGGTAGAAAAAGAATCATAACTCATGGCAGAGATAAGATGCATCCCAGGACGAAGCCGTGGCATCTATCGCATCTATTTGGGATATTTTGGGACACCAGCCCTTGAACCTTTTATAAGACCGAAAGGGACCAAGGCAGCAAAGGCAGAAGGGCTTAAACACTCTGAAGACAATAAATTCCTTGGTGTACAGGAAATACCACCCAGAAGAGAGAATATTTGTAACTCAGGATTAAACTGTGGGGTCCTTGGTGCTCTCTGAGTTTGGATGCTTTCTTGCAGACGTTTCATTACCCAACTATGTAACATTATCAAATTCTAGAAGGAAGTGGGGTTTGTACTCTGTTTATATACAAGGGGCTCCTCTGTCAGGGTTGGTGGTAGTGTTCTTGGCAATTCCTTCATTAACTGTTGCTTACTGAATTGATAGTGCCAACTCAGGAACTACCAACTAAGCTCAGAAAGCACCAAGGAGCCCATAAATATCACCCACATATGGCAGCCCATGGTGAAAAGCAGAAGTAACCAACCCAATGCCTTCTGGTACCACTAAAAGGAGTCATCTAAGATGGCATCCTGCCAAAGACCATGCAAAGCTAAAGCTACAGGGAAGGATCTTAATTTGGCCCAAACAGATTCTGTGAATTGCTCGTGGAAATTGTTCTGAGATGGTCCAGAACCACATCTCTCAGTAACCCCAGTCAGCCAGTCCTGGTGACAGATTCTGGATGCTTTAGTTCAACCAACCTGGAAGACTTGCAATTTCTATCTCTATATTACAAAAGGAAAACAAAGATTCCTGCATATCAATAAAGGAGAATATTTATAGCTCAGGGTTGAAACAAGGGGTCCTTGGTGCTCTCTGAGCTTGGCTATTTTTTCTTGCAGACGTTTCATTACCCAAACTAGGTAACATCATCAGTGCTGGTTGGTCCAGTCTCCAACCTTCCCTTTGTGGGGAAGGTTGTTGAGAAAGTGGTGGCGCTCCAACTCCAACGGCTATTGGATGAAACGGATTATCTGGATCCTTTCCAATCGGGTTTCAGGCCTGGTTATAGTACGGAAACTGCTTTGGTCGCGCTGATGGATGATCTCTGGCGAGCCAGAGATGGAGGTTTTTCCTCCATCCTAGTGCTGCTTGCCCTCTCAGCTGCTTTCGACACCGTCGCCCACGGTATCCT
This sequence comes from Thermophis baileyi, assembly GCA_003457575.1. Classification (NCBI taxonomy): domain Eukaryota; kingdom Metazoa; phylum Chordata; class Lepidosauria; order Squamata; family Dipsadidae; genus Thermophis; species Thermophis baileyi. Next base: position 316,244 of record QLTV01001687.1, on the reverse strand, counting down.
TCTGTGTTGATTAAGGGAGCTGGGAGTGGGTGGCACCGTTTTGCAGTGGTTCTCCTCCTATCTCTCTGATCGTTCACAGTCGGTGTTGACAGGGTGGCAGAGGTCGACCCCTAGGCCCCTTGAGTGCGGGGTGCCTCAGGGTTCGGTCCTCTCTCCCCTTTTATTTAACATCTACATGAAACCACTGGGTGAGATCATCCGATGGCATGGGGTGAGGTTTCAACAATACGCTGATGACACCCAGCTGTACATCTCCACCCGTCAATTCAGTGAAGCGGTGGACGTAAGAGACCGGTGGC
>QLTV01001687.1:269578-295354 GCA_003457575.1 Thermophis baileyi | reverse complement strand
TACACTTGAGAATGTATTCTTGCTGTGGGAATTTGGGAGGGGCTGTTGCATGAGGGTTGTAGACCTGTAGCCATAACAAATTCCGTTAGATTCTCAAGGTCATCCTTGTCCAGCACCTGCCCGGAAGCTGATGGGAGTAACTGACACGCTGGCAGAAGACTGGCTAACGTGATGAACTTGTAGGTGTGGGGACAAGGGGCTTGATCTTTCAACTGGGTGGAGAAACCCTCATAGCGTCAGATTCGGGTTTCTCACAGATATGCCAACATGGCTCTACTAATAAATTGGAACTTTGAGCAATACTTTGTATTGGACTCTGATTTAGTTTTAGATGCTATTTGGAACCCTGACACTAGTCTATGTTCTGCCCATAATATGCATTTATAAAGCGCACACTTCCCAACCGGTAGGGAAGGTAAGTAGATTTCATCACTGCTTTTAAGAATATTCTTTCGTGCGCAGGAATTCACTGGAGAAAGCAATTATGTTTGGAATAGTGAGTGGCACAAGTAGTCCTCGACTTACGACCACAATTGAGCCCCAAATTTCTGTTGCTAAGTGAGACATTTGTTAAGTCCCCATTTTACGACCTTTCTTGCTGCATTTGTTAAATCAGTCATTCCAGTTGTTAAGTTAGCAACACAGTTGTTAAGTGAAGCAGACCTCCGCCCCTGACTTTGCTTATCAGAAGTTTGCAACAGGGGAATCATCACATGACCCCGGGACACTGCAACCGTCATAAATATGAGTCAGTTGCCAAGTGGCTAAATTTTGAACACATGACCATGGGGATGCTGCAATGGTCTTTAAGCATCCCAAGTTCCTTTTTTTCAGTGCTGTTGTAACTTCGAATGGTCACTAAATGAACTGTTGTAAGTCGAGGACTACCTGTAAAAGGGAACCAGGGTGCCAAAGAACAGGGTGGCTGGACACCATCAAAACTGACACCAGCCAGAGCAGAGAACAACTCAAAGTAGTAGGGAAAAATGGGAAGGTGTGGAGAGATAGGGCCTGTGGGATCGGCAAGAGCTGGACCCAACAGAATGGTTAAGTGCTCATCATCATCTTCATCATCATCATCGAAGAAGATTCAGCTCTGCTGGTTGGTTTTGTGTTCACTTTATCTCTGGTTCTGAATTTATTTTCCACATCCTATTGGCAGGTTAATACTGTGTTTCCCCAAAAATAGGACCGAGTCTTATATTAATTGTTCCTCCAAAAGACGCATTAGGGCTTATTTTCAGGTTGGGTCTTATTTTGGGGGAAACACGGTATCTTTCCCCCAAAAGTGAGGTTGCATCCATTTTTCTCTTGGCCTTAAAATAGGGGCAGGCAATTTGTAAGAGTGTCAGGGAAGTAATTTATCCCTTCCTGACGCTCAACAGCCAACAGCGGCAAAACCTGTTTTACTACAAATGGTCGTTTCTTTGACGGCGTAGGGAATAGGAAGGAAGCCTCCCACTCGCTGTTTGAAATTTTTATTTTCAGGGAACGGGAAAAACCGCCTCACTCAAGTTCAGTCTCCTAGAATTAAAATTTTGAGAAAACCACTTCAGGTACTGCAAACGGGGTTCTGGGAATCACCTCTTCCATAAAACAAAACAGGAAATTAAAGGCAGTTTTGAAAAAAGTGATGGAGCTAGCACAATTATGGCAAAATTACAGCCTCAACTTTTTATGTTTACATGTTTAGTAAATGTGATTTCTTTAACAGCAAAATAAGTATTATTATTATCCTTGTCTTCTTTACTGTCCCCTCTAATTGGTATTATTATTACTCTGTTGCTTTGGATGTATACTGAGAGCTTCCACACCAGAGACAAATTCCTTGTGTGTCTAATCACACTTGGCCAATAAAGAATATTCTATTCTATTCTGCTCGGTTCCGTCCCGTCCTATTCAACCCAAAGTCAAAATTTCATTTTAACCCCCCTTGTTTTGAGCCTAGAAGTGGCTTCCAAATAGAAATAAAACTAGATACATTATTTTCTCTTGTTTAAAACAGTTAATTCTATTTTGTATTTTACTGGACTGAAAAAAATCTGGGAGCCAATGCTTTTCTTTCCTCTTTCCTACTTACCCTATACCTCTCTTCCAGGGGTGGGTTCTGGCTTACCTCGCTGCCGGTTCGCTTCCTCACGCGCCGCGCGGGCACTTCGTGTGCGCAGTGCTAAAAACCCAGCTTCTGCGCATGCGCAGAAGCAAAAAACAAGATGGCGGCGCCTATGGCGCCACCAAGAGAGCCGGTTCGGGGGCGTATCCAGCCGGCCATCGCTGCCGGTTCGGCGAGCGGGGGGAAATTCCCGCTACCGGTTCTATAGAGCCGGTCCAAACCGGCAGGAACCCACCTCTGCTCTCTTCCCCCCCTCTTTCCCTTCCCCTTCCCCGTTCCCCTACTCTCTTTATTTTCATTTGTATTTTATATGATCTCGAAACAAAATTTATATATGTATGTATCAAAAAAAAAAAAAAAAAAAAAAAACGCATGCTGCAGTTTTAAAGACAGCCTGATAAGCATTTTCACGCAAGGCTAAGTGAAAACCAGTAGCTCACCCAGGGAACTTAGGATGAATTTGAAGCAAGAATTACTCAAATCCTTTTATAAGAAGCTTAGCGCTGGCAACCGTACTGATGTGTACACCCGCCACTATTAGGCTGATCCCAATCGGTGGAAGTAAAATTACAGCATTCTGTCCCCTTGGCAAAGACTGAGGAGTTTTGCCCTTTAGTGACAGATGGTTTAATAGGTCCAATTTGCAATGGTAGTTTGCAACTGAGAACGTTTCAAAACTTACTTTTCCTCCAACAAAAATGGCTGACCAAGTGCAGGATGCCATCTTGCAAGGTTAAAAAATAAATGAATGAAACAGGAGAGAAGGATTTTTAGTTTCCATGGAGTGCATGCCTACAGATGTGGGGTTTTTAGACCTTAAGCATCAGTTACAGGTAAGTCCTTGACTTACGACCACAATTGAGCCCAACATTTCTGTTGCTAACTGAGACATTTGTTAAGCAAGTTTTGGCCCGCATTTTATGACCTTTCTTGCCACAGTGGTTAAGGGAATCACTGCAGTTGTTACATATCACGGTTTTGAAATGAATCTGGCTTCCCTATTGACTTTGCTTGTCAGAAGGTCGCAAAAGGTGATCACATGACCCCAGGACACTGCAATGGTCATAAATACGAGTCAGATGCTAAGCATCTGGATTTCGATCACGTGACCATGGAGATGCCACAACGGTAGTGTGCGAAGAGCCGTGGTGGCGCAAGTGGTTAGAATGCAGTATTGCAGGCTAATTCTGCCGACTACCAGCAGTTCGATCCTGACCGGCTCAAGGTTGACTCAGCCTTCCATCCTTCGGAAGTCGGTAAAATGAGAACACAGATTGTTGGGGGAGGCAAATATGCCGACTGTGTAAACCACTTAGAGAGGGCAGTAAAGCATCGTGAAGCGGTGTATAAGTCTAAGTGCTATTGTGAAAAATAATTATAAGTCACATTTTTCAATGCGATTGTAATTTTGAACAGTTGTTAAGTCGAGGAGTACTTATATTTGATTTGTGAGGCCGCTCAATTCAACCACAACTGTGTAGACACAATCTAAAGATTCCTTTCAGAGTGATACAGCCAGGTGGTAAGAGGTTGATTGATTAGGATGGCATTTAAGAGGGACATGAGCTGCGATGGCACAGTGGTTAGAGTGCAGTACTGCAGGCTACTTCTGCTGATCACTGGCTGCCAGCAGTTTGGCAGATCGAATCTCACCAGGCTCAAGGTTGACTCAGCCTTCCATCCTTCTGAGGTGGGTAAAATGAGGACCCAGATTGTTGGGGGCAATATGCTGACTCTGTAAACTGCTTAGAGAGGGCTGTAAAGCACTATGAAGCGGTATATAAGTCTAAGTGCTATTGCTAATGTGTAGGGTTCACTTATCACGGTGCCCGTACTTTGATCAAAGACACAATTCCTCTGCATTTCATCCCCTGGGAAACAGGACCTTTGTCCTATTTCCCAGTTGGCCACCGTAGGAAGATGATGCTGAACCAGACTGGCCTTCTTCTTACCCAACACTTTTCGATTTATGATGAAGAAAGATGTATCTCTGAACACTTGGCAACCCTGGCACGCAGCACCTGCATTCCCATAATTTGCTTTAAGTCAGTTACTGCATCAGCTCCTTTTTGGGCTTTGCACAATACCTTACACCAGCATTTCTCAATCTCAGCAATGCTTAAGATGTGTGGACTTCAACTCCCAGAATTTCTCCAACCAGCATTCTGGGAGATGGAAGTCTACACATCTTATAGTGAGGCTGAGAAATGCTGCATTAGACCATTAAGCAAAACCAGAGGGACAGTTTGGTCTAGTGGTTAAGGTGTAGGAAGCAGGGGGCCGTGAGTTCTAGAGTCCTGCCTTGGGCATGAAAGGCAGCCAGGCGATTTTGAGCCAATTGCCAGGAGATGATGAGTTCTAGTACCTCCTTAGGCATGAAAGACGGCTGGGTGACTTTGGGCCAATCACCAGGAGACTGAATTCTAGTACCCATTGGGCATGAAGGCCAGCTGGGTAGCTTTGGGCCAATCGCTAGCAGATTGTGAGTTCTGGTCCTGCCTTAGGCAGGAAAGCCAGCTAGGTGACTTTGGGCCAGCCCTTTTCTCTCAGCCCAACCCACCTCACAGGGTTGTTGTGGGGAAAATAGGAGGAGGAAGGAGTATTAGATACGTTTGCTGCCTCAAGTGATTTATAAACAAAAATAAAGACGGGATGAAAACCAAAATAAGTAAATAAAACAAGATTCAGGCTAACCACGTTCAAGGAGAAGGATGTACAGGCAACCAGCGATGTACAGCAATCAGGGAAAGTATCTGAATGCCCACTGTCATGGCAAGATCAGATTCCACCACAGGTAGTCCTTGACTTACGACCACAATTGAGCCCAAAATTCATGTTGCCAAGGGAAACATTTGTTAACCGAGTTTTGTCCTATTTTACGACCTTTCTTGCCACCGTTGCTAAGTGAATCATTGCAGTTGTTCAGTTAGTAACATTGTTGTTAAGTGAATCTGGCTTCCCCATTGAACTTGCTTGTCAGAAGGTCACGAAAGGGGATCACATGATCCTTGGACACTGCAACCGTCATAAACATGAACCAGTGGCCAAGCGGCTGAATTTTGATCACGTGACCAAGGGGATGCTGCAACAGTCATTCAGTGTGCAAAACGGTCATAAATAACTTTTTTCAGTGCCCTTGTAACTGTGAACGGTCACTAAATGAACAGTTGTAAAGTCGAGGACTACCTGTACTGCATTCATTCAAGGAGTCTGGCACGACCCTGGAAAATCTCACTGGCCTTCTGCTCAAGAGATGCTAGCCTTATCCTCCCCCTTAATTATTCTTTTAAAAATCACTCAAAGTAGATACTCCAGATTGCATCACTTTTGGAAAGAAGGCAGTAAGCCTCTTGTCTAATGGCTGCCAGGCTGCTTTTGGCACCCAATTCTGTAATGCAGCTGCCTAACTTACTGATCCTTGCTGAGTCTCCAGGCAGTCAGTTTCATAAGCTATCTATACGTTCCCTTTTCTCGTCCAACCCACTTAAGAGTTGACTCAAAAGGTGACCACCAGTAAAGCATAGAGCAGGGGTCTCCAACCTTGGCAACTTGTGGACTTCAACTCCCAGAATTCCTCAGCCAGCAAGTTGAACTCCACAAGTCTTAAAAGTTGCCAAGATTGGAGACCCCTGGCATAGAGTTTAGGTCAGGGGTCCCCAAACCCCCTGATTCGTGGACCGACACTGGGCCGCGGCATACCAGAAACCAGGCCACAAAAACAAGCGAAGCCCCATCCGTGGGATGCAGGCAGCACACGAAACCATGGTTCTTCCGGTCCACAGAAAAACCTCTCTCCACGGATACGGTCCCTGGTGCCCAAAAGATTGGGGGCCGCTGGCCTAGGGGGTGGTTTTTCCATAAATGGTGAAGTGGATCCAAATTCAAAAGGCTTCCCACAGCAATTCAGAACACTTACGACCACAATTGAGCCCAACGTGTCCGTTGCTAAGCGAGACAGATGTGAAGTGAATTTTGCCCCATTTTGCAGCCATTCTTGCCACAGTTGTTAGACGAATCACTGCAGTTGTTAAGTTAGTGACCCGATTAAGTGAATCTGGCTTCCCCAATTAGCTTTGCTTGTCAGTAGGTCTCAAAAGGGGATCACAACGACCCCGGGACTCCGCAATTGTCATAAATATGAGGAGTTAATCGACAAGTGTCTGTATTGTGACCACATGAGCAAGGGGATGCTGGAATGGTTGTTAAGTGTGAAAAACGGTCATAAGTCACTTTTTTCAAGGCCTTTATAACTTCAGACGGTCATTAAATGAACCACTGTAAGTCGAGGATTAGCTGTGATGAGGGATGTTAAAGAAAGAAGAGGAAGTGTTACAGAATTTGAGAGTAGCAATGCAAGTCACGTCAGTCTACCCAAGTCTGAGTTTTTTTTCAACAAGGACTTGGAGTCTTTGCTTTCTTCTGAACAAGGAGGGAGAGAAACTTCCCCATTTTTGCCGACAGCAAATGTGGAGCGCTGAAAAAAGCTTGGCGTCTCAATGCGACGCCGTACAGACTGTCCAGATTGGATTTTATCGCCTGAGGCAAATTGCAACAGCTACATTATGAATCTACGGCAGCCTGAAAGATTCTCAAATGTAAACCGTGAGGAGGTGAAACTAAACCCAGAGGAAGCAACAAGCCCACATATGTCTGGCTGTGAACATTCAGTTGCTGTGTCATTTCTCTTAGCCCAGCCTGCCCCATAAGGTGGCTGTGGGGAAAACTGAGGGAAACGTGGGACACGAAACAAGATGAGTGTCAACCCTGAAGCTGGCCTGGCCGATGCCATCTTGGAGGTTCAGTGCTGCCACACTGGAGCTGAGGGATAGGGAGGGGGGGATTAGAGATAGCTGGGGTTGTGTAGTCAAAATAAAATACTTTCCCCTGGGAACCAAGGACATTCTCACACCTGGTCAGAGGAAGGAGGAGTGATGTCACCGGAACATCAGACAGAACCTGGATTGGACCATGTGATTGTTTGGGGTTGAGAGAAAAACTTTTACTTTTAATTAGGTGAAAAACCGTACAAACCGTGGGACTTTTCGGAGTCGGTTTTCACCAGATATGTGCCAATATGATCCTACTTACCTACCGTATTTTTCGGAGTATAAGACGCACCTTTTTCCCCCCTAAAAGAAGCTGAAAATTTGGGTGCGTCTTATACTCCGAATGTAGCTTTTTTGAAGCTTTTTTTTCAGCCCTAACGAGGTGCTAACAGTGAAGCAATCTTCCGTGCTTTGCTAGCTAAGCGATCTTCCCCCTCCGAAGGTTTTTTCCAGCCCTAAGTCTTTGCAGGCTTTTTTCATTGCTACTCCCTCCGAAGAAGGTTTTTTTAAGCCCTAACCAGGGGATAAAATAATGTGCTGAAGCTGACCAGACTAAGGACGCTAGCCAGATGAATACCTGGTAGGCAGATTTCCCCCCCTATTTTCCTCCCCAAAAACTAAGCTGCGTCTTATACTCCGGTGCGTCTTATACTCCGAAAAATACGGTAATTGTCTTGGAGTGTTGCTTGAAATGGATTTATTACTTGGAACCCTGACAACGAGGTAGTTCATGAGATTCGAACGCTAGGCAGGTTTGTCGCGTTCGAGATGCGTTGCTGCTGCAGGGCGGAGTGAGCACCTGTCACAAGCTCCAGCTCCTGATGACCTACCAGTTCAAAAAAGAGCGACCGGGAGTAGATTAATGGGTATCACTTCGATGGGCAACTTCACGGGGACACCAAAGGAAGCCCCAATTAGGCGTCCCCTGGGGAATGGTCTTATCACCAGCAAGGAGCAGTGGTGGCGCAGTGGTTAAAATACAATCTTGCAGGCTAACTCTGCCCACTGCCAGGAGTTCAATCCTAACCGGCTCAAGGTTGACTTAGCCTTCTATCCTTCCGAGGTCGGTAAAATGAGGACCCAGATTGTCAGGGGCAAATATGCTGACCCTGTAAACCTCTTAGAGAGGGCTATAAAGCACTGTGAAGCGGTATATAAGTCTAAGTGCTATTGCTAAATCCTTTTGCCACAGAAATACTTCGGTTCTTCCGACACAGGAAAAAAACCAAAACAGGAGAACTTAAAACACGCATAGCTAGGAGCACTGCCGGTCTCCTCTCCAAGCACAGGCTGTGCTTCAGGAGCTCCCTTGCATAAAAATTTACCAGCCATTAACTCAAGGCTTCCTAATGGAGCTTCGCTGGGGAAACCACTGGACCAGGGGTCTCCAACCTTGGCAACTTTAAGACTTGTGGACTTCAACTCCCAGAATTCCCTAGCTAGCATGGCTGGCTAAGGAATTCCAGGAGTTGAAGTCTACCAGTCTTGAAGTTGCCAAGTTCGGAGAACCCTGATTTACATGACCACAGAGAAACCTTCCTCTTCTTCACTTGGGACCCCTTCAGGTATTTTGGGGTAAATAAAATATGGGAGCCGATATCTACCTTTTCGGGAAGACAATGGTTGGGAAAGAATGCTAACCAGTTTTCTTATCCTAAAGCAGCGTTTCTCAATCTTGACTACTTTTAAGACATGTGGCCTTCAACACCCAGACTTCCTGGCTGGGGTATTCTGGGAGTTGAAGTTCACCCATCTTAATGTTGCCAAGGTTGAAGAATTTTGTTTTAAAGCAGGAGTCTCCAAACTTGGCAACTTTAAGACTTGCGGACTTCAACCCCCAGAATTCCCCAGCCAGGCTGGCTGAGGAATTCTGGGGGTTGAAATCCGCAAGTCTTAAAGTTGCCAAGTTTGGAGACCCCCCTATTCTAAAGCAGTGGTTTTCAAACTCTGCAGTGATGCAACTCCCCAAAATAATAAATAAATTTTAAAATAATAAATAAATTTGTGTGAAATCCTATTTCCCTCCCCCCCCCCCCAAGTAATATTTAATTGATGTTAGGTTTGGACAAGAAATAAAGAGGTTATATTTAATTACAGGCAGTCCTTGGATTAAGGACAAGTTCCGTTCCTAATTCATCTTTAACCTAAATTTGTATGTGAGTCAAAGTTGTACTTGCAAATGAATTGCCTATTACTAGAAAATGGCAGATGGCTTTGTCCTTTCCCACAAAATAAATAAATTTTAAAATAATAAATAAATTTTTGTGAAATCCTATTTCCCTCCCCCCCCCCCAAGTAATATTTAATTGATGTTAGGTTTGGACAAGAAATAAAGAGGTTATATTTAATTACAGGCAGTCCTTGGATTAAGGACAAGTTCCGTTCCTAATTCATCTTTAACCTAAATTTGTATGTGAGTCAAAGTTGTACTTGCAAATGAATTGCCTATTACTAGAAAATGGCAGATGGCTTTGTCCTTCCCCACAAGCCAACAAAACCACTAGAGTAAGCGTTCAGGAACCACTGGAAACAGGCTGTAAATTTAAAACGTGCAGCTTCAGCAGCTCCTGAAAGCATTATGTGGCTTCAGCTCAAAGAAGGAGAATCCATCCACCATTTTTAGTAATAGGCAGGCCGTTTGCATCTAAGGATGTTCTCAACCCTGCCTGTACATGCAGTCCTCAACATAATGACGCCACAATTGAGCCCAAAATGTCTGTTGCTAAGCAAAACAATGAGTTTTGCCCCATTTTACGACCTTTCTTGCTGCAGTTGTTAAGTGAATCATTGCAGTTAAGTTAGTAACAGGGTTGGTTAAGTGAACCTGGCGTCCCCATTGACTTCGCTTGTCAGAAGGTGGAACAGCTTGCCTCCAGAAGTTGTGAATGCTCCAACACTGGAAGTTTTTAAGAAGATGTTGGATAACCATTCGTCTGAAGTGGTGTAGGGTTTCCTGCCTAAGCAGGGGGTTGGACTAGAAGACCTCCAAGGTCCCTTCCAACTCTGTTATTCTATTCTATTCTATTCTATTCTATTCTATTCTATTCTATTCTATTCTATTTTCTATTCTATTCTTTTCTATTCTTCATTCCAATATTCTATTCTATTCTATTCTAATTCTATTCTATTCTATTCTATTCTCTATTCTATTCTTTTCTATTCTTCATTCCAATATTCTATTCTATTTTCTATTCTATTATTTTCTATTCTATTCTTGTCGGTTGGACTAGAAGACCTCCAAGGTCCCTTCCAACTCTGTTATTCTATTCTATTCTATTCTATTCTATTCTATTCTATTCTATTCTATTCTATTCTATTCTATTTTCTATTCTATTCTTTTCTATTCTTCATTCCAATATTCTATTCTATTCTATTCTAATTCTATTCTATTCTATTCTATTCTCTATTCTATTCTTTTCTATTCTTCATTCCAATATTCTATTCTATTTTCTATTCTATTCTTTTCTATTCTATTCTTTTCTATTCTTCATTCCAATATTCTATTCTATTCTAATTCTATTCTATTCTTCATTCCAATATTCTATTCTAATTCTATTCTATTCTATTCTATTCTCTATTCTATTCTCTATTCTATTCTATTCTATTCTCTATTCTATTCTATTCTATTCTATTCTATTCTATTCTATTCTTCATTCCAATATTCTATTCTATTCTATTCTATTCTATTCTATTCTATTCTAATTCTAAGGTTTCAAAAGGATCACAAAATCCCAAGACACTGCAACCGTCATAAATGTGAGTCAGTTGACGAGCGTCTGAAATTTGATCACATGATCATGGGGATGCTGCAACGGTCGTAACTGTGAAAAACGACCGTAAGTCACTTTTTACAGGGTGGCTGTAACTATGAACAGTCACTAACTGAATGGTTGTTAAGTCGAGAACTATCTGCATTAAATTTCAAATCTATGTATCCCAGGTGTTCTCAAACCTGATACCTCCTCAAGTACCAATTGCAGGTTTGCGAAAGCTAAAAGGAACAGCAAAACCGATAGTACCCTGTCTTCGTAAAAGCCTGAGCTGTTGTATTTTAAAAAGAAAAATAAATCACCACCAGGAGATTACAATTACTTTAAAAGCCCCCATTCTAAAGAATTAGATTTAAATAAAAGTTGCTTCTTAATTCTGTGTTTCGCAGCATGGAAAACACATCTCTGCACACTGGAAAAGAAATCTGTTTTTGCAGAATTATCCCTTGTTTACAAATCCCTCATTTACCGTATTTTTTGGACTATAGGACGCACCAGTGTATAAGACGCACCAAGATTTCGAAGAGGTAAGTAAGAAAAAAAAAAGTTTTTGCCCTTCCCCCAGCCCCCAGGAGCACTCTGCAGGCCTCCCAAACCCTCTTCGCACCCCGTTTTCGTGCGGGGCGGGGCTTCGGGAGGCCAAAAATGGCTGTATTCGGTGTATAAGACGCGCCAACATTTCCACCCTCTTTTGGGGGGGGGAATGCGTCTTATACTCCGAAAAATACGGTACTTTATGTCACATGGTTTACCAGCTATAAAGCACAGGATAATTTAAAAAAAAGATAGGATTTGATCTCAACTCCTAGCTATCTCCGAAGGCCAGTAGCATCAATGGACGAGTCCTTCTGAAAATTCCCACTGGATATATCCATCTCTACACAATGATGCACATTATGCAGGATGAGAACCACAGAGTTTAACATTTGAACCAAGAGAAAAACCGTATTTTAGGAGTATGTTATCAGTGCTTCCTAGCCCAATTATTCTACAAGAACTTATTCCAGGAAAATGAATACCTGAACAATAAGGGATTCTCTAAAATATTGTGATTGGTGTTACAGGAAGTCCTCGACTTACAACAGTTCATTTAGTGACCATTCAAAGTTACAATAGCACTGAAAAAAGGGACTTATGACCATTTTTCACACGTATGACCGTTGCAGCATCCCCATGGTCACGTGATTTATATTTGGATGCTTGACAACTGACTCACATTTATGACGGCTGCTGTGTCCCTGGGTCATATGATCCACTTTTGCGACCTTCGGACATGCAAAGTCAATGGGGAAACCCGATTCCCTTAACAACAATGGGGCAAAACTCACTTTCACAAGTTTCTCAGTTAGCAACATAAATTTTGGGCTCAATTGTGGTCGTAAGCCGAGGACTGCCTATCTCAGTTCCAACACGGTCCCAAACCCAATGCAGCAAACACTTCGTTTTATGGCGGCTGTAATCTGAATGAAACTCACTTCGGAGATTTTATCTACTGAAGTTTCTATCTCATTTCTTAACTGCAGAATCTTGACGCAGGCACCTTAAAACAAATAAGGCTTCAAAAAAAAGAAGAACAAGGCACTCACAAAACTCACTACAAAATTGTCAGGACATTATAGGAAAACCAGCCTAAAGCCGGTGATAGAATAAGCGCAGCACCAAAAAGTTTGCAAAAACAGTAATTTTCATATACTCTGAAAGTGGTTTTTAACGTTCTTTTTGCAGAGGCAATTCGAAGATGGCCTCTCCCACTAAAACTGGGAGCAAGATTTGTGTGGACAGCATTCTGTTTTGTTTGGCCTGTCTACTCGAGCTTAAAGCTTTGGGCCGATTCCTTTCTCTCAGCCCAACCCACCTCACAGGGCTGTTGTGGGGAAAATAGGAGGGAAGGAATATTAAATACTGCAACCAATTTTGATCACCTTACTACAAAAAAGATGTGATACTTTGGAAAAAGTTCAGAGAAGAGCAACAAAGATGAAGAACGGCTGCAGGTTTTGATCTGCCTAGTCTAAAGAAAAGACTGGGGGGGGGGGACATGAAAGCAGAATTCCAGTATTTGAGGGGCTGCCATGAAGACGAGGGTGACAACTTAATTTTCAAAGCACCAGAAGGCAAGACAAGAAGCAATGGATGGAAACTAATCAACCTGGAATTGAGGAGAAACTTCCTAACAGTGAGGACAATTAACCAGTGGAACAGGAGTTACCTTCAGAAATTGTGGCCACTTCATCACTGGAGGTTTTTAAGAAGAGACTGGACAGACACTTGTCTGAAATGGTATACGGTCTCCTGCTTGAGCAGGGGGCTGGACTAGAAGACCTCCAAGGTCCCTTCCAGCTCTATTCTGATTGATTAGGTATGTTTGCCGCACTGAGACACTTATATAAATAATAAAGGTGAGATAAGAATAAATTAAACATGTGAATTAAAAAAAAAAACCAAGCAAAGGAAGGGAGAAACAAAGGGAGGAACATACGGGAAGTGGTCCCCTCAATGTGGATTGTGCCAGCCTTTTCCTTGGCAAGGAAAAACAAATTCCAATTACTGATTTATCTCACCTGATTCTTCTTCTTCTTCTCCAATGCTACAGCAAGGACCTAAATCACGTGGCATGAGAGCAACTTCTGCAGAAATATTCAGGCCATAAAGAGAAGCAGTCCTGCATTCGACAGCCTTTCTCTCTGCGGAGTTCCAGCCTGCTGCCTCTGCTAATGTTCAGTGCACCATTCTGGACTCTTGTACCTTGCCGAACTCTGACCCATCTTGCGACATTCCCCATAAATACCACACAAACAAACACACACACACACACACACACAGGGCATGGCCTGTTTCTCCTGCTAAATCCACGTCTGGAATCTTCCAAAGGTGAGAAGCAGCTGCTTCCCACCAGGCTAAACTATTTTAAAAAAAATTATTAATTATTTATATCCCACCTTTATTGTTTTTATACAGTAAATAACTCATGGTGGTGAACACAACCAATATTCCTTCTTCCTCCTATTTTCCCCACAACCACCACCTATCAGGGTTCCAAGGAATAGACCCATAGCAAGCAAAACTCCAGAGGCAGATGGATTCCTCAAAGAATAGCTTTATTGGATATGATAAGACTCTATGCCAATATGATATATCCAATAAAGCTATTCTTTGAGGAATCCATCTGCCTCAGGAGTTTTGCTTGCTATGGGTCTATTCCTTGGAACCCTGACATTAAACCGACTCTGAAGGTTCCCGCGGTTTTCACCTAATTAAAAGTAAAAGTTTTCCCTCGACCCCAATCAATCAGTCACATGGTCCAATCAAGGCGCTGTCTGCTTGCCTGGTGACATCACTCCTCCTTCCTCTGGCCAGGTGTCCTTGGTTCCCAAGAGAAAGTATTTTATTTTGGCTACAAAACCCCAGCTATCTCTAATCCACACCCCCTCCCTATCCCTCAGCTCTAGTGTGGCAACACGGAAGCTCCAAGATGGCTTCGGTCAGCTCAGCTTCAGGGTTGACACCATCCTGTGAGGTGCGCTGAGCGGAGAGTGAGGGACTGGTCCAAAGTCACCCAGTCAGCTTCAATGCATAGTGGGACTAGAACTCACCTTCTCCTGGTGACTGGCCTGAAGTCACTCAGTCGGCTTTCATGCCTAAGGTGGAACTAGAACTTACACTTTCCTGATGATTGGTCTGACATCACCCAGTGGCTTTCAAGCCTAAGGTGGACTAGAACTCAGAGTCTCCTGGTGACTGGCCCAAACTCACTCAGTCGGCTTTCATGCCTAAGGTCAGAGTAAAAATTACACCCTCCTGGTGATTGGCCCAAAGTTGCCCAGCCACCTTTCATGCTTAAGGCGGGACTAGAACTCACTGTCTCCTGCTGATTGGCCCAAAGTCATCCAACCGGCTTTCCTACCTAAGGCGGGATTGAAACTCCGTGTCCCAGCTTCTAGCCTTGTGCCTTAATCACCTACATAGCTAGCGCAGAGCTCACTATACCTGTTGTACAAGGTAGGGAAGAGCATCAGTACCTAAAGCCCCAAGGGAAAGAACCAGGATATGCCAAGGCTGGCCTTTTGTCAACTTTCCCACTTCTGCAGAGAAAATAGGCCAAACTGACTTTTGGGGGGTTGCCCAACAGTTTCATTCAATAAAGTCTGCTGGACTCACCCCGGAAAACATGGATTGGTATGAGCCGGAGAATGAACGAATGAAACGTTCTGGAGAATATTAGGGTTTTGGCACAGCTGGTAAGAACTGTAAATGAAAGTTTAATTGAAGGGGACCAGGTCGGGCAAGAGGGTGGCCATTATTTCTAACTATCCATTAAATCAGAATGCAGCAGTGACATCAGTATTCAGCCGACACAAATGGCATTGTTTGTGTGAATGGAGATTGTGTGTGTGTGTGTGGCATCACGCAAACAATCCGATTCATGTAATGATGCCTTTATGCGAATGACATAAAATTGCTGCCCAAATTCGGTACATGGTACTCAAAGCATCTTATACTGAAGTCGGGTAGGGTGTGGTTGCGCTGAAATAAATTTCCTGCTGAAACTTTTATTACAATTACTCAGGAATGAGGGAGCAGGTTACAACTAGTCCTCAACTTACGACAATTGGGAACAGAATTTCTATCGCTAAGCAAGTGAGTTGTTTATAGCAGGGGTCTGCAACCTTGGCAAGGTTTAAGCCTGGCGGACTTCAACTCCCAGAATTCCCCAGCCAGCTTCTGGGAGTTGAAGTCCACCAGGCTTAAAGTTGCCAAGGTTGCAGACCCCTGGTTTATAGAAATTTTTTGTTGCTAAGCGAGGGAGCTGAGCCGGGCCTGATTTTATGACCTTCCTTGCCACAGTGGTTAAGCGAATCGCTGCGGTTGTTAAATGAATCACTTGGCTGTTAAGTGAATCCAGCTTCCCCCATGGACTCTTGCTTGTGGGAAGCCGGCTGGGAAGGTTGCAAATGGCGATCACATGACCCAGGGATGCTGCGACTGTAAAATAGGTGACAATTGCTAAGTGCCTGCATTTTGATCACGTGGCCATGGGGATGGCTGCAAGGACCGTAAGTGCAAGAACCAGTTGTAAGTCACGCTCTTTTCAGGGCTGTTGTAACTTCAAACAGTTGCTAAATAAATGCACGTCTCCCTGTACTTAAGTCCTGAAAACGCAATGTATTTTAACGTGCCTGTTGTTCTCTTGCAGATGCGAAGACATCAAGAGCAGCTACTGCAGAACACAGGAATCTAGCAGGATTTAAATCCTGGTTCTTTCTTCTTCCCTTACACAGTAAAGGGATTGTTGCTGCTTCTTTCTCAACTGTAGATTTATTTGTTGCATTATTTATTTATTTATTTATTTGTTGCATTTTTATGCTGCCCAACTCCCAAGGGACTCTGGGCGGCTTACAACAGCAGTATAAAAACATTAAAACAATATAAATATTAAAAAATACGATTTAAAAAGCCATACACACCATTCGTGGCCGGATCTCACAGATTGTAACATTGAGATCAGCGGCCCCAGGCCTGCCAGAAAAGCCAGGTCTTCACAGCTTTCCGGAAGGCCAATAGGGTGGGGGTAGTCCGGATCTCAGGAGGTAACTGGTTCCAGAGAGCTGGGGCAACCACAGAGAAGGCCCTCCACTGCGGGCCCGCCAGCCGGCACTGTTTAGTGCCGAAAGCACTAAATGCTGAAATTAGATGCTGAAAGCGCTTGCAGAGTGTTAGGACTCTGTCCAAACGGTTGGGTTGGTTAATATAAACAAGCCACAAATCACTGTTTAATGTATATATGTAATATTGCTTTAAATGCATTGGTGCATTTTGACTGGCAGTAACGGCCATAAGAGGGAGCTAGAGAACATGGTTAGCTCTCTCTCTCTCTTTTGCTGATTCATTGCTGAGTGACTTCATGTCTGAAAGTAAGCTCTGTGTGTAGCTAGCTATCTGTGATAATAGAGAATCTTTGCTGATTAAGACAAAGAAAGGCTGGTAAGAAGACTGCTGTACTTCTGAATACAGACTGATAGAACGTGTATGATTCGGACTGTTATTTGGACTGTGCTATCTCTTTAAGTAAACTACTTTTATACACTTTAACGTATCTGTGTATTGACCATTACTTATATCTACTGCAACATTACGGTTCACTGTGCAAGCCTTCAGAAGCAGAGGTTACTCTGCACAACTCCTTAACACAGAGTTTTTGGTTAAAGCCTCACCTGGTCTTACAATGTTTACTTGTAGCTATGTAGGCTTCATAGCTGTTAACTTGATCCTTCCTGAACACATTCACACAACCCATAAACCATCCCCTAGCTAGCAGAACCTCCTTCTGGTCTGGACTAAACGTCAGTTAAGGAGAAACTTCCTAACAGTGAGAACAATTAACCAGTGGAACAGCTTGCCTCCAGAAGTTGTAGGTCAGGGGTGTCAAACTCAAGGCCCAGGGGCTGGATCTGGCCCGCGGGGTTCTTAGATCTGGCCTGCGGGGCCACTCTGGAAACAGCGAAGGACCGGCCTGCGGTACTATTGCCAGCAAAAACGGAGCTCCGTTTTCCCTGGCAGAGGGTTGCAGGAGGCCATCGCAGCCAAAAACGGAGCGCAGGAGTCCGTTTTCAATGGTAAAGCGCTCAGGCCACCACAGGCGCCCCCGACATGAGTGACGTTGAGCTGGCCACGCCCACTCTGGCCATGCCCTCACACACCCCCCGAGGTCAAACACAACCCTGATGCGGCCCTCAATGAAATCGAGTTTGACACCCCTGTTGTAGGTGTGAGCCGAGGTGGCGCAGTGGTTAGAGTGCAGCACTGCAGGCTACTTCAGCTGACTGCTAGCTGCAGTTCAGCGGTTCAAATCTCACCGGCTCAAGGTTGACTCAGCCTTCCATCCTTCTGAGGTGGGTAAAATGAGGACCCAGATTGTNTGGCCTCTGCCAGCAGTTCGATTCTGAACCGGCTCAAGGTTGACTCAGCCTTCCATCCTTCTGAGGTGGGTAAAATGAGGACCCAGATTGTTGGGGGCAATATGCTAACTCTGTAAACCGCTTAGAGAGGGCTGTAAAGCACTATGAAGCGGTATATAAGTCTAAGTGCTATTGCTATTGCTATTTCATCACTGGAGGTTTTTAAGAAAAGACTGGACAGACACTTGTCTGAAATGGGATAGGGTCTCCTGCTTGAGCAGGGGGTTGGACTAGAAGACCTCCAACGTCCCTTCCAGCTCTATTCGGACTTTCTTTCAGTACATTCTCTCTAGTCTGGTATAACTCATCGAACAACAAAGCTATAAGACAGTGTTTCTCAACCTCAGCAACTTTACGATGCCTGGATTTCAGCTCCCAAAATTCTTGCTAGGGAATTCTGGGAGTTGAGGTCCACAGATCTTAAAGTTGATGACATTGAAGAGGCCAGCTGAAGTTTTGTTGAGCTGAAATATTTTGAAGTAGGTTCAAAATATAAGTTTTTGCCAGTGAGGCATGATTTTTTCAGAAGATTGTTTTTAGAGAATCCAATTCGTCAACAAACTCCAATAGAAACCACTGCATGATATTGGTCCCAGGATCAGTATTTTTTTTACAAAAGGTGTTGAGAAGTCTAGGCTACGGCTTACTTGAAAATGAAGATGTGAGTTTTGCACTTTTAACAACAGGAATCATGGACTACAATAAATGTCTATGGAGATTCTCAGCCATCCAGGTCATGGTTGTCCCAAAGGTGCTTTTTTTCAAGGGGCAACTGGACTTTCTGGTTTTTTTCTTTTGAAGATGCTTCGCTTCTCATCCAAGAAGCTTCTTCAGCTCTGACAGGATAGTGGGGAAATGGAAGGTTTTATACTCCTTGCAGACAGCTGGTCATTTGCATCCTTTTTAGAGAGTCGTTGAGGCCACTTGGAGGTTTATCTGTGTCCTCAGGGTCACCTGAGTGGTGCAAATGGGTGTGGAGCCTTCTTGGCTGCAGGATGTTTTTCTGCCCTTCACTGTTGAACACAGGCGCAGGCTGTTGGGGAGGAGTCTGTGTTGTCTGCATCTCAAACTGAAATGCAAATGTAGTCTGCAATATTTTTTTTCCCTGGAAATCCGCTCATACTCCCACACCATTCAAAGGGTGTTTATCCTAAAGTGCATAGTCTGAAAGGAATATAAATCCTTCCATTCCCCACCATCCAGTCAGAGCTGAAGAAGCCTCTTGGATGAGAAGCGAAACGTCTTCAGAAGAAAAAACAAGGAAGTCCAGTTGCCTCCTGAAGAAGCACCTTTGGGACAACTACAATAAATGTTATTGCTAGGAAATGCTGTGGAGTATCCAACTTCATACTATGTCCATCTGCTTAGGCACCTCTGAATGTGTCAGTTTCTCCCAGCCCAACCTACCTTCATTGGATAGCTGTGTGAAAATTAAGGCAGATTCTCAATTTAAAAACCAGCTTGAGCTAAGAAAGTTAAAAATAAACCTTAGTACAGGTACCATGTTTCCCCGAAAATATGACGTCCTGAAAATAAGGCCAAGGCTAATTTTTGGGATGGGTGTAAATATACGCCCTCTGTTAAGGAATTGTGCAGAGTAACCTCTGGGCCCAGAGGTTACTCTGCACAATTCCTTAACATTGGTTATGGGCCCAGTGGTATGTTGCTAGTAAGATTTTGAGTAGTGTGAATATTCAGTTTTTATATTCAGACAGTTAAGGTTGTATTACATTAACGATGGCACATGGACAGTCAACTTGTTTATCCCTGATAACCCGGCTGGATGGAACGAATTATGTGTCCTGGTCTACAAAATAAATAGCTGACTTTAATCGGGACAATGATGAGGCTTTAAGCATAATTGGACTGACACTGAATGATCAGCAGCTAGTCCATATTCGTGGCGAAGAGTCTGCTGCTAAGTGTTGGGACATATTGAAAAAGATTTATGTTCGTGGAACTGTGGGTGCAAACATACATCTTACACGGAGAATGTTTAGAGTTCGTTTGAAGAAAGATGGTGATATGTTAGCCCATTTAGAATACATGAAGAAAACTTTGCAAGAATTACAGGAAAAAGAACTGATTTTTTCTGAGTTGCATCAGGTTTATATAATTCTTTCTTCATTGGATGAAAGCTACGATGATTACGTGTCTTCATTGGAAGTTTTGACCAGGGATGGACTAACAATGACTGGCATAACTGGAAGACTGATTGAGGAATATGTTATTTGGACTGTGCTATCTCTTTAAGTAAACTACTTTTATACACTTTAACGTATCTGTGTATTGACTGAACCATTACTTATATCTACTGCAACATTACGGTGAACTGTGCAAACCTTCAGGGCCCAGAGGTTACTCTGCACAATTCCTTAACACCCTCCCCTGAAAATAAGCCCTATGAAGGGGTGGGCGTGGCCAGCACAGGAGGCAGCCCTTCCCTTCCCTGGTCACCTCAGGGCTTCTTAATTGGATCAGCTGAGCTGCTCCGGCCGCCATTCACAAAACAGCTGATTCGCAGGTGCCACTCAGGCCGCCGCCTCCAGCAAGCATGGCCATTTTTGCAGCCAATTGCGGCTGCAAAAGAAGCCGGAGGCCAAGCGACAAGGCGTTCGCAAAAACGCCCCATTTTCTTTTACAACGTGCCGTTGTAACTCTGAACAGTCACTAAAAGAACTGTTGTAAGTTGAGACTATCTGTACTAATAAGAGCTGAATCACAACCACTGGAACCCCAATACAGATATATTTGATACAAATATCAAAACAACTGAATTTTGCAAGTAAACAAGCAAGCTCAGAGAGCACCAAGGACCCCTCATTTCAACCCCGAGCTACAAATATTCTCCTTTATTGGTACAACTGAATTTTAAATGACAGCCTGACATTTCTAGGATCTTAGCAACCAGAAGGTCTGAGACCTTCTCAGTTCATTTTATCTCTTTGAGTATTGATATTGTTGTCAATTTGAACCAGTATTTTAAACTTTCAATACAGTATTTGTCTCGAAAGCAGGGTATAAATAGTATAAATAAAACAATAAACAGGAAGTGATGTAATGTAAGGTAAAGGTAAAGGTTGGGAACGTGAGACAGGTGAACAAACTGAGTAAACAAGACCCTGAATACCGTGTTTCCCTGAAAATAAGACCCGGTCTTATTTTCTTTTGGGCTCCAAAATAAGCACTAGGGCTTATTTTCAGGGGATGTCTAATTCCCCCCACCCATGTAGTTTAAGAGTACATGGGAGGCCCACTTCTGCTGCCTCCCATGCCCCGCACCAGCTTACCTCAGGGCCCCCACAGCCAGGCCACCCACAACCCCCGATACCTGCCTCGCTTCCCTGAGATAAACCAGTGCGGGGTGCAACCCCAACCCCCCGCCTCGCCTCGTGGGCGCAGCACCACATACAACCAGATGGAATGGGCGGCCGGCCGGTTGTGCAGGTGGTTAATCAGGGCTTATTTGGTGGATAGGACTTATATTAGGCGCATGCCCACAAAAAACCATGGTAGGGCTTATTTTTGGGATAGATCTTATTTTCAGGGAAACACGGTAATGGATATTTTATTGTCCCACCCAGCTGCCTTCCCTCCCCTCTTACTGTCTTCCGTTCTCGCTTTGGCGGAACCGGTGGTTGAGGATTCATCATGACTTGGGAAGTTGGGAATTGCTGCACGTTCTGCGCAGGATAATATGCACCAGCTGAAGGAGAAAAGGAGAAATTTGAGTTATTGCAGTCATATCATGCAGGTAGTCCTCAACATACCACCACAATTGAGCCCAAAATTTATGTTGCTAAGTGAAAAATTTGTTAAGTGTGTTTTGCTCCATTTTATGACTTTTCTTACCACGTTTAGTTAAGCGAATCACTGCAATTGTTAAATTAGTAACCTGGTTGTTCAGTGAATCTGGTTTCCCCGCTGCCTTTGCTTGTCAGGGGTTCACATGACCAAGGGACATTGCATCCGTCATAAATGTGAGTCAGTGGTCAAGCAACCAAAGGTAGGCTGCAGTTTCTAGCATCTCTAAAGTGTTCAAACTTTGTACAGGTAGTCCTCGAGTTATGACCACAAGTGAGCCTGAAATGTATGTTGCTAGGTGAAATGTTTGTTAAGTGGGTTTTGCCCCATTTTATGACTTTTCTTGCCACAGTTGTTAAGTGAATCATTCCATTTGTTAATTTGGTAACATGGTTGTTAAGTGAATCTGGATTCCCCATGGACTCTGCTTGTTAGAAGGTCGCAAAAGGGGATCACATGACCGCAGGACACTGCAACCATCATAAATATGAGTCAGTTCCCAAATGTCCAAATTTTGATCATGTGACCCCCAGGGATGCTGTAATGGTCATTAAGTGTGACAAGTAGTCACGTCACTTTTTCAGTGCCGTTGTAACTTTGAGCGGTCACTACATGAACTGTTGTAAGTCAAGGACTACCTGTACACACATGCAGAGTGCAAAACCTCTCATGTAGCCTACAGGTAATCCTCAATTTACTACTACAATTGGTGCCAGAATTACCATTGCTAAAGGAAGCGGATTGTTGAGCCACCTCAGATTTTACAACCTTTTAACCAGGCTTGTTAAGCAAATTACTGTAGTTGTTAAGTGAATTGTGCAGTTGTTAAGTGAAGCTGGCTTTGATTGTTGGAAGTTGGCTGGGAAGGCCGCCCATGGCAATTACATGATCCCAGGATGCTGCAACAATTGAAAATACTGCGTTTCCCCCAAAATAAGGCTGGGTCTTATATTAATTTTTTGCTCCAAAAGACACATAAGGGCTTATTTTCCGATTAGGTCTTATTTTCAGGGAAATACAGTATTAAATGCATCCGTGTGGCTGACGATATTAACTGGGGTTTATTTTAGGGGTAGGGCTTATACTACAAGCATCCTGAAAAATCATGCTAGGGCTTATTTTCTGGTTGGGTCTTATTTTGGGGGGGAAAGGGCTAGCACCTGGATTTTGATCAGGTGATTGTTGGGAGGCTGCAACGGTCATTTAGTGGGAAGACTGATCGTAAGTAACTTTCTTCAGTCCTGTTTAACGGTCACTAAACCAATTTTGTAACTGGTAAGACAAACCAGTTTGTTCGGCCTCCCATACAAGAGAAAGCAGTTCACTTCCTGAGACTCTCAAAAGTTACTTTTCTTTCGGTGGCTAAAGTCTCTGCACATTGCCAAATTTCACATGATCTTAGGCAAGCATGCCAAAACCGTGCATGACTTTGGGGAGAGAACAAAGGGCAACATCTTTCAGCTATTTTGAAACAAATGGGACAAACGCACCTCTACAGCGTGATGCAAAATTGTGCGATTATCCCTAGATAAGTTGACAACTCTTGCCCTATACACACACACACCAGATAACCCTTCCTCAAACAATCCCAGCTTATAAATTATGGAAGTTCCTTGCAGAGGTGGGAGAACACGTACATCTTTGGCATCGGCCAGGAATGTCAAAAAACTGAGTCAACAAGCCCAAACAAAGAATGTTTTAGCTTGCTTCTCCCCTGGTGCTGAGCATCCCTCCCCAAGCCACCCCACTTCGCCGCCCGGGGAACCCCTAATTTGAAGCTGCCACACCCTGTCCCAACTCAGATCAAGATATTCTTCACACCAGTGTTGGATGATGCTTAAATTCGCAAACACATTTGGAGACAGGGAGGAAGAATAAAAAACAGGTACTCCTCAAACTTAGAAGCACAATTGAGCCCAAAATTTCTGTTGGTAAGCGAGACACTTTTGGGGTGAATTTTGCCCCATTTTTCTTGCCACCGTTGTTAAGTGAATCACCGTAGTTGTTTAGTAAGTAACACGGTTGTTAAGTGAGACAGGCTTCCCCATTGACTTTGCTTGTCAGAAGGTCAGAAAAAGGGGATTGTGTGACCCCAGGATGCTGCAACCGTCATAAATATGAGACGGTTGCCAAGCATCTGAATTTTGATCACGTGGCTATGGGGATGCTGCAATGGTTGTTAAGTTTGAAAAACGGCTGTAAGTCGCTTTTGGCAGCAGCGCTGTTGTATCTTTGGAGGGTCACGAAATGAACTTCTGCAACATGAGGACTGCCTGCATACAATGGCTATCATCGGGAAGGATGTTTCAGAGAAGGCCCTGGGTCACCTGATCAGCTCTGCACCCACCCAAATAAGCAGAGTGGACCCAGTTGCTTTTCCAAAATGAAAGATAAAACAAGTAGGAAAACCAATACAGAAACCAGTGTTAGTTCAGAATCAGAATAGAGCTGGAAGGGACCTTGGAGGTCTTCTAGTCCGGCCCCCTGATCAAGCAGGAGACCCTATCCCATTTCAGACAAATGGCAGTCCGGTCTCTTCTTAAAAGCCTCCAGTGATGAAGCACCCACAACTTCTGGAGGCGAGCTGTTCCAATGGTTAATTGTCCTCACTGTTAGCCATTTTCCCAAGTGCCGTGGTCATTTTTCTTTCCAGGCCTATCGCCATTCATACCAGTACAGGTAGTCCTCATCACTGCAGGGGTGAAATGCTCCCGGTTCGGCCGTGCCTGCGGGTCGCCGGACAGCCGGTAGCGATGGAAGCGGGAGACTTCGCCTGGATGCCGCCATTTGGGTTCTTCTACCCTCTGCTCATGCACAAAGCGTTCTGCGCATGCGCAGAGGGTAAAAGAACCCAAATGGCAGCGTCCGGATGGGTGGGCGAAGTCTCCCGCTTCCGTCGCTACCGGCTGTCCGGCGACCCGCAGGCACGCCCGAACCGGGAGCATTTCACCCCTGCTGACGGTGGCACCAAGATAGCGGGCTAGCGCACGCGGCGACCCTTGTGAAAGGGCCGTTCGACCCCCAAAGGGGTCGCGACCTACAGGTTGAGAACCTCTGATTTAGTGACTGTTCAAAGTTACAACGGCACTGAAAAAAGTGACTTATGACCATTGTTCATACTTACAACCATTCCAGCATCGCCTTGGTCACATGATCAAAAGTCAGATGTTTGACAACTGACTCATCTTTAGGACCGTTGCTGTGTCCCAGGGTCATGTGATCCCCTTTTGTGACCTTCTGCCGAGCAAAGTCAACGGGAAAACCAGATTCACTTATCAACCGCGTTACTAACCCACCAAATGCAGTGATTCTCTTAACCATTGCAGCACGAAAGGTCATAAAATGGGGCAAAACTCACTTAACTGTCTCACTTAGCAACAGAAATGTTGTGTTGGGCTCCATTGTGGTCGTAGGTCGAGGACTACCTGTACTTTTCTTGGGCAATTGAAACTCTCCCTTGCAGATGTTTGCACCCAACTGATGCAATTGTTTTAGCCGGCGGCTTCTACCCCGATATCAAGGAAGGGAGGAGGAAACCAAGGGGAGGGGGCTTATTCCTCTCAACCTTGGTTTGATTCAGAACATTTTGGGCAGGTAAGTTTCACGTTTGAAGACCTACAAGGGAAATCCCGCTGGAGAAAGCAATTGTGTTGGAAGAGTTAGCGGTAAAAGGAAACCCAGGCCATCGAAGACCATGGTGGCTGGACACTTTCAGATCTGACACCAGCCAAAGCAGAGAACTCCTCAAAGAAGTAGTGCAAAATCAGAAGATGTAGAGCAGAGGTCTTCAAACTTGGCAACTTTAAGACTTGTGGACTTCAACTCCCAGAATTCTCCAGCCAGCATAGCTGGCTGGAGAATTCTGGGAGTTGAAGTCCACAAGTCTTAAAGTTGCCAAGTTTGGGGACCCCTGGTGTAGAGAGACCTGGCCTAAAGAATGGCCAAGAGTCGGACACGACTGAATGGATACCCTCCTCCTCCTCCTCCTCTTCATTATGAGAAAACTGACAGAACTAGAACAGGAAGCAGCTCTGGGAATGTATTTATTTATTTGCATCCCACCTTTATTATTTTTAAGTGTTGTACCTTATGATTCTTGACGAATGTATCTTCTTTTTTTTTTTAATGTACGCTGAGAGCATATGCACCAAAGACAAATTCCTTGTGTGTCCAATCACACTTGGCCAATAAAGAATTTCTATTCTATTCTATTCTATTCTATTCTATTCTATTCTATTCTATTCTATTCTATTCTATTCTATTCTATTCTATTCTATTCTATTCTATTCTATTCTATTCTATTCTAT
>QLTV01001687.1:251512-268845 GCA_003457575.1 Thermophis baileyi | reverse complement strand
ATAATCAGAACTGCAGAAAAAACAATTACTGCCAACCTGCCTTCCATTGAGGTCCTGTACACTGCACGAGTCAAAAAGAGGGCCGTGAAAATAGTTACTGACCCCTCGCATCCTGGACATAAATTGTTTCAACTCCTACCCTCAAAACGACGCTATAGAGCACTGCACACCAGAACAACTAGACACAAGAACATTTTTTCCCAAATGCCATCACTCTGCTAAACAAATAATTCCCTCACCACTGTCAAACTATTCACTAAGGCTTCATAACTATTACTATTAGTCTTCTCATCGTTCCTATCACCCATCTCCTCCCACTTATGACTGTATGACTGTAACTTGTTTCTTGTATCCTTACGATTTATATTAAGATCGTTTCCTGATTGCTTATTTGTACCCTATGACAATCATTAAGTATTGTACCTTATGATTCTTGACGAATGTATCTTGTCTTTTTATGTACACTGAGAGGACATGCACCAAAGACAAATTCCTTGTGTGTCCAATCACACTTGGCCAATAAAGAATTCTATTCTATTCTATTCTATTCTATTCTATTCTATTCTATTCTATTCTATTCTATTCTATTCTATTCCTATTCTATTCTATTCTATTCTTTATTATTTTTACAAATAACTCAAGGCCACAAATATATCCAACACCCCTTCCTCCTCCTATTTTCCCCCATAACAACAACCCTGAGAGGTGGGTTGGGCTAAGAGAGTGCGACTGGCCCAGTCACCCAGCTACAGTATCTTTCATGCCTAAGGACTAGAATTCACGGTCCCCCTGCCCTCTAGCCTTCACCATTAGACGCAAGGACCTTAACCTTTTCAAAAAGCTTCTCAGTGCCTTTAGAAATTTTGGACTGCAATTCTCATATTCCCGTCCACTGATCACGTCGGCTGGGGATGGTGGGCCTTGTGATCAAGCAACCTACCTAATCTTGCCATTGCTGTCACCTCAAGAGCAACATAATCTCTTGGAAGACTTTAGATCTGGAAGAACAGGCCTTTGAAATCACCCAGTCTTCCCCCTACATTAGCTTATTAGCAATAGCAATAGCACTTAGACTTATATACCGCTTCATAGTGCTTTTACAGCCCTCTCTAAGCGGTTCACAGAGTCAGCATATTGCCCCCAACAATCTGGGTCCTCATTTTACCCACCTCGGAAGGATGGAAGGCTGAGTCAACCTTGAGCCGGTGAGATTTGAACCGCTGAACTGCAGCTAGCAGTCAGCTTGAAGTAGCCTGCAGTGCTGCACTCTAACCACTGCGCCACCTCAGCTCTATTATTATTATGAGTTACACAATAATGCAAGTAAAATTCTGCTTTTCGGGTTGGTGGAAACCACTTAAAAACCTGTAGGGAAGAGCACATAGACAGTTACAGCTTTCCTCCAAGTTTGTTCCCCCCCTGGCTGGCATCTAGTGGCATCCAGATTTTTAACCAGAGAAATCATGTAATGAAACTGATAAAAATCAGCCTTCCACCCCAATGGCAGCTTGACTCCATTCAAGCAATGGATCCTTATATGCTGCGGCTGAACCAGCGGTGAAATCTACTTACCTTCCCTATCGGTTCGGAAGCGCTCGCTCCGCTCGTGCTCTTTTTCGCCCGCGCTCCGCTCGCGCACGGGCTTTTTCACCCTCTGCGCGTGCACAGAACGCTTCGCGCATGCGCAGAGGGTAAAAAACAACAAAATGGTGGCGTCCGGGCGGGTGGGCGGAACCTCGCACTGCCGTCGCTAGCGGTTCTCCGAACCGCCGTCAGGCAGCGCTATCGGTACGCCCGGACCGGGCCGAACCGGGAGCATTTCATCCCTGGGCTGAACCTTCCACTCATTCATTATACATTTTTTAAAAAATATGTAATTTCTTCCTCTGCTCTCAACTTGGCAATAGCAAAAAATAAAATTCAGGTGGTCCTCGACTTACGACCGTTCATTTAATAACCATGCGAAGTTACGTCACTGAAGCAAGTTACTTAGGACCGTTTTTCACACTTCCAACCACTGCAGTATCTCCGCGGTCACGTGATCAAAATTCAGATGCTTGGCAACGGACTCATATTTATGACGGTTGCAGTGTCCCAGGGTCACGTGATCACCTTTTGCCACCTTCTCACACTGAAAGTCAACGGGGAAGCCAGATTCACTTAACAACCGTGTTACTAACTGAATGGAATGGAATGGAATGGAATGGAATGGAATGGAATAGAATAGAATAGAATTCTTTATTGGCCAAGTGTGATTGGACACACAAGGAATTTGTCTTGGTGCATATGATAGTTAACCTTAACCTTAACACTTAATGATAGTCCGGGTACAAATAAGCTGTGGCACGAAAGGTCGTCAAATGGGGCAAAACTCACTTAACAAATAATTACTGATCACTTAGCAACAGAAATTTGGGGCTCAATTGTGGTCATAAGTCGAGGACTACCTGTACACTGGGCCATCCAGCCCTAGCATAACCTGAAAAGCATCAAGGGGAGCTAATGTGAAAGCACACCTCAGCCAAATTGCTTCCAGGTACGAGAGATAGAGCAAAAACATCTGAAGAAAATCAGCAAGAAGAAAAGCTAATATGTATTTCCACAGCTGTTCTATCCCATCTCTTGGCTGTAAATGAGGAAAACAATGGAAGCCCAGGGATATCCTGAAGTAAGATGGGCAGCCAATTCATTTTATAAATAAATAGATAAAAATAGAAGCTAACGTTTCAGTCTGGCTGACTTCCAGAATGGGAGTGAACAGAACAGGACATATAAAAAGAACTTGAATGAGAAAGCTCAGATATAGTGACCGGTAGTGAACAAATAACAGAATAATAAAGTTGGAAGGGACCTTGGAGGTCTTCTAGTCCAGCCCCCTGCTCAAACAGGAGACCCTATAGCATTTCAGACAAATGGTTGTCCAATCTCTTCTTTAAAACCTCCAGTGTTGGAGTACCCACAACTTCTAGAGACAAGTTGTTCCACTGGTTAACTGTTCTCACTGTCGGGAAATTCCTCCTTAGTTCTAGGTTGCTTCTTTCCTTGATTAGTTTCCATCCGTTGCTTCTTTTCCTGCCTTCAGGTGCTTTGGAGAATAAGTAACCCCCCCTTCTATGAATGAATGAATGGAATGAATGAATGGAATGAATTAATGAATGAAAACTACCACAAAACTGCATAATGCTTTGATCACAGTTTGATCACAAGAAGGCCATGAAATGAGGCAGGTGAGAGGAAGGGACACCTAGCTTCTCAATGGAGGCATTAGGTGATCTTGTGGCCCTATCATACAGGGTAAAGATGCGCCTAAATTCTCAGCAGCACATTTATCAGATTTGCCTTTATCAATGGCAGGCTTCTGGAGAGGACATCTGGAGAGGACTTCCAGTGTTTGGCCTACAACACCCACAATTCCTTGTCACCGGCCCTGCGGAGTAGAGCTGGTGAAGTCCAAAAAATAGTTAAGATACACCTGGCTGCCTATTCCAATCTGCCATCTCTCCATGCATTTTTCTATAGTAAGGGCTGCCCGCTGATGTTCATATAATTTTCCTACCTTTCCAAAAATAAAATTTGGAAAGACAAGAGCAATGGCAGGACAGGGAAAATCTATTTCATGTTGCCTTGTGACTATGGCAATATATACTCTGGTTTATACCTGGATCTTCAGGAATTTGAAATTAAGCCACTCTTTGATTTCAGCTTAGAAAGCAGAGATATTAGAAGGTTTTTGTTTTTTTTAAAAAAAAAGAAGACACACTTCATGAAAACCCTGTACAAGAAGCTTTCTGGACATCTCCCTTGTTATTCAGAAATTTGCCACCCTGACTGATACCGCAATTCCTCAGCCGCAACTCCTCAGTCCTTGGAAAAAGAGAGACTATGGGTGGGGGGGGAGACCTCCTCCAAGCTGCTGCACTGACTGGTTGAGCCCGTTTCGAGGCAGCAACCCGGGCTCTGCTGAGTCATCTGGCCTAATAAACTTTATGGGTGGGGAGGGAGTGCGGTAGCACACATAGATGACAGCCATCTTGGATGCTGCAGCAGCTCAGCCAGCCATCGGGGCCACCACGGCTGCCATTGTGGGGGACGAGCTTTGTCAACCTGTGCCTGTCCTTTAAGGCAGGGGTCCCCAAACCCTGGGCTGCGGCCCACTACCAGGCCACAGCCTGTTCGAAACCGGGCCTTGGGAGAGATGGGCAAGGAGTGCGCGCATGAAGCTCCATTCATGCAAGTGGAGGGCACTTGTGCACGTGTGTGAAGCTCCACTTCGCACGCAAGCACAAGCGCCCTTCGCTCGTGCGAGGGGAGCTTCGCGCGCGAGCGTAAGGGCCTGCCGCCTCCGCGAGGGGAGCTTCGTGTGCGAGGGGAGCTTCGTCCGCGAACGCAAGGATCCTTCACTCGCTCGCGAAGCTTCATTCGCGCGAGTGGAGGGTGTGCATGCACCGCTTGCACAAATGGAGCTGCATGCGCTTCTAATTTACGACCCAACCACCTGCCCGTGCCAGGCTGCCAAGCTGGAAAGGTTGGAGACCACTGCTTTAAAAGAGCTGGATGGAGATGAGAAAGTCCACCAAATGAGCCGAGGTGGCGCAGTGGTTAGAGTGCAGCACTGCAGGCTACTTCAGCTGACTGCTAGCTGCAGTTCGGCAGTTCAAATCTCACCAGGCTCAAGGTTGACTCAGCCTTCCATCCTTCCGAGGTGGGTAAAATGAGGACCCAGATTGTT
Organism: Thermophis baileyi; assembly: GCA_003457575.1. Classification (NCBI taxonomy): domain Eukaryota; kingdom Metazoa; phylum Chordata; class Lepidosauria; order Squamata; family Dipsadidae; genus Thermophis; species Thermophis baileyi. The sequence goes on along the minus strand of QLTV01001687.1, from coordinate 264,116 downwards.
GGGGGCAAATATGCTGACTCTGTAAACCACTTAAAGAGGGCTGTAAAGCACTGTAAAGCGGTATATAAGTCTAAGTGCTATTGCTATTGCTAAATTCACCTTCTCCTGCCAACTCAGTCCTAACTGGGATTGCCATCCCAACCGGCTTGCTCTGCCAATCTTAAAAAGAGACCTGGGAACCATCTCAGGATTAAAAACAAAACAAAAACACCCAACCCTGGCAATCTCGTTTTATGAAAGACCCCACTGCTAGAAACCCTTGCTAAGTCCAAGGCCAAGAAGCCTGAGTCAAGCAATACGTCCCTCTTGCTGGCAATACAGCCGGCCACCGAAGGGCCAAACATACCTACCTTTCGGTAAGGGGTGCAAGCTGACGCTTCCCCCCCCCCGCCCCACTGTCGGATTAGTAAATAAACAGGGACCTGCAGAAATGTGGGTGGGACAGAGGCCTCCTCTGCTCACATTTCTGAGCCTGCAGGAGCTGCTGGGCCAGCTCCAGGCTAAATATAGGAAGAGCTGTCAGTGAGCATGTGAGCATCATGTGGGGAGAAGAATCCAAACGGCAAACAAGTCAGGAACCAAGGACTGTCGGAGAAATTATCAGGTCCAGGGGCAGGTGAGGAACAGTGCGAATTCAAAGTGCAACCATTCTCAATATGCCAGTTCCTGTTCCGTGAATGCGTGTGTGTTCAAACAGCTCCTAAAAAGAGATTAAAGGTGTAACTGGATCAGGAGTTGTCCATAATCCCACCTTTGGATTCTCGTCTACCGTAGCTCGGACAAGCAAGCCGGGGATAAAGTCTGCCCAGCAGCTTCCGTTCGGTGGGTTAAACATTAAACTAGTCCCACCAGAAAGAAAGAGCAAAGGGGGAGAGGAGGCCCCTGGACAGGATGACAGAATCTTCCAGCTTTTCTGAATAAATGTGATCCAGGAAAGATTCTCCCTGGAAACACATTTGGGAATGGGGACTGAAAAAAGGGCCAGAATTATACAAACTAAGAGCAGAGAAAGAATGTACAGCTAGTCCTCGACTTACGACCACAATTGAAAATTTCTGTTTGTTAAGTAAGACATTTGTTAAGTGGGGTTTGCTCCATTTTATGATCTTTTTTTTGCCACCGTTGTTAAGTGAATCATTGCAGTTGATAAGTTACTTAATAACCCGGTTGTTAAGTGAATCTGGGTTCCCCATTTGCTTGCGAGAAGGTCGCAAAAGGGGATCACATGACCTTAGGACACAGCAACGGTCATAAGTATGAACCAGTTGCCAAGCCTCTGAATTTTGACTACAGGATCATGGGGATGCTGTAACGATCGTTAACTGTGAAAAATGGCCATCAGACACCGTTTTCAGTGCCATTGTAACTTGGAACGGTCACTAAATGAACTGTGGGAAGTGGCGGACTACACTGTATGTTGAAGGAAGTGGTGTGGAATTTGCATTTGCTTCCCTGGGATCGCTTGCAAAATCTCCCAGCGACCGATCGGACCATCTAACAAGTCAAACCATTCTACCGATATTCCAAGTTACGTCTGGCTTTAAAAACGTCCTCAAAAGATCCGGTTTTCAAAGATGCCAATGAACGAATCTTAAGAGGCCAGCCTTGGGACCTTTCAAGATATCTCCCTGTTTTAATATCCGAGACCCTCACTAAAAGAAACTGCGGGTCCAGAAAGGCTCTGGAACAAGCTACGAGCAGCCTCCTGGAGGCCGGCAGGGGGGGGGGGGAGAAGGTTGCCCGATCAGTTAAAGCAGGGGTGTCAAACTCAATTTCATTGAGGGCCACATGAGGGTTGCGTTTGACCTCAGGGGGCCGGAGTGGGCGTGGCCAGCTTGATGTCACTCAAAGCTGGAGGGAATCCTCTGCAGCCCTCTGCCAGTGAAAACGAAGCTGGCATGGTCCTCCCAGGTTCTGTTTTCACTGGCAGAGGGTTGGGAGGCTGTCGCGACCGAAAACGGAGCCTGGGAGGGCTGCGTGCTGGCAAAGGCACCACGGGCCGGTCCTTCGCTATTTCCAGGGCAGCCTTGCAGGCCAGATCTAAGCACCCCACGAGCCGGATCCGGCCCACGGGCCTTGAGTTTGACACCCCTGAGTTAAAGGAATCTTGAGACAGAGATGGCACTGAACAAAGAAAAGCAGAACTGGTGGAGCAACCGGACACACTAAATTAGCTTATTGTAGCTCAACACTTTTCAGAATTCTGCCATTCCATAAGACAGTGGTTCTCAACCTTCCTAATGCCGCGACCCCCTCCCCGCACGTGCGCATTGCCAGTCACCAAGATGGCGGGCTAGCGCACGCTTAGGCGACCCCTGTGAAAGGGTCATTCAACCCCCAAAGGGGTCGCGACCCACAGGTTGAGAACCGGTGCCATAAGACATGTATGTATATAGGTAGTCCTTGCATTACAACCATTCATTTAGTGAGCGTTCGAAGTGACTTATGACCGGTTTCCATACTTATGACCACTGCAGCATCTTCATAGTCGTGTGACCAAACTCCAGGGACTTGGCGACTGGCATGTATTTTTGTCAGTTGGACCGTTCCGGCAGTTATGTGATCACCATTTGTGTCTTTCCTAGCCAGCTTCTGACAAGCAAAGTCAATAATAACAGAATAGCAGTTTGGAAGGGACCGTGGAGGTCTTCTAGTCCAACCCCCTGCTCAAGCAAGAGACCCTATACCATTTGAAACAAATGGTTGTCCAGTCTCTTTTTTAAAACTTCCAGTGTTGGAGCATCCACAACTTCTGGAAGCAAGTTGTTCCATTGATTAATTGTTCTAAATGTCAGGAAATTTCTCCTTAGTTCTAAGTTGCTTCTCTCCTTGATTAGTTTCCACCCGTTGCTTCTTGTTCTGCCTTCGGGTGCTTTGGAGAATAGCTTGACTCCCACTTCTTTGTGGCAGCCCCTCAAATATTGGAACACTGCTATCATGTCTCCCCTAGTCCTTCTTTTCATCAAGCTAGACATACCCAGTTCCTGCAACTTCTTCATATGTTTTAGCTTCCCGTCCCCTAATCATCTTTGTTGCTCTCCTCTGCACTTTTTCTAGAGTCTCAACATCTTTTTTACATCGTGGAGAAGCCAGAGTCACTTAACAACCATGGTACAAACCCAGTAACTGCAGTGATTCACTTAACAACTGTAGCAAAAATGGCCGTAAAACGGTGCAAAACTCACTTAACAAATGTTTCACTTGGCCACAGAAATGTTGGGCTCAACTGTGGTCGTAAGTCGATGGCTACCTGTACCTATGTGTCAGGAGCAAGGCTAAGTTGCAAGCCAATTTTCCATGATGAAGGTAATCGGACATGCCACATTTCCATGATGGGCATTCAGCCTGATGACTCACCTACAGTTTGATAAATAAAGCAGAGGTTCACACATTTGCCAGCTCAGCAAACACTCCATCTTCCTCCCTTTATGTTCCCTAGTTGCAAATACTTTCCCTTTCCCTCCTAACCTCTCTTTCCTTCCTGGTTAGTGCAACTTATGTTCCCTGATGAAAAGCAGCTTCCTCATTTGTGTGTGTGTGGGGGGGGGAGGAGACAAGGACAGAATTGCAAAAGATATATTTCTATCTGCTTAGTGAATCCATCCACCGTCAGCTATACAAATCTAAATTTTTTTAAAAAAAAATCATTCCCTTGACCAATTCCATTGGGAGGTTGACTACAGGTAGTCCTCGACTTGCGACCGCAATTGAGCCCAAAATTCCTGTTGCTAAGTGAGATAGCTGTTTAGTGAGCTTTGCCCCATTTTACGACCTTTCTTGCCGCTGTTGTTAAGTGAATCGCTGCAGCTGTAAAGTTAGTAACACGGTTGTTAAGTGGCTTCCCCATTGTCTTTGCTTGACAGAAGGTCGCAAAGGGGGATCACGTGACCCCACCCCACCCCCGGGACACGGCAACCGTCATAAATACATGCCAGTTGTCAAGCATCCAAATTTTGATCACGTGACATGGGGATGCTCATGTCAGAGACAGAGTCCTTCGGGAGTTGGGCGGCATATAAATTTTATAAAATAAATAAAAATAAATAAATAAATGCTGCAAGGGTCATAAATGTGAAAATGGTCAAAAGTCACTTTTTAGTGCCATCGTAACTTTGATCAGTCGCTAAACGAATGATTGTAAGTCAAGGACTACCTGTAAGTGATCAGCATGCACCACTATTCTATTTTTACGGTGCTGGATTGAAAATGAAGGAAATGAGCCCTTGGGGTTTTGTTTTGTTTTTTTGCATTCCCAATATTCTCAAAAATCAGGATTCAAACTCAGCACTTGTTCAGCCTAGAATAGTTATATATTTCCATCTTTCTCCCAGAATGCTTTTCTCAGCCCCTACATTTTTCCCATCGCCTCCAGGAAATGGAATAAAATCTTATTTCTTTGCAGATTACAGTATACAGGGGTACCTTGGTACTCAACTGCTTTGAAACTCATCGAATTTGGTATCAAAGAGAGATAGAACGTAGAGTATCTTTATTGTCACTTTGCCACAATAAATCAACACATTTTGACGCAAAAATTGTGTCCCACTACTCATCATTGGTACTCGACACACAAGCTAGAATCTATCGTCAATTGCCTTGTGACTCACTACATTATTCCTTGGGGGGGGGGAATTGGTACTCATTCTACCTCCAGGAACCAATTAATGATGAATATTGAGGTCCGAAGTTACTACAGCAAAAAGGAAGTTACAACTGCAAAAAGGAACTTATGACCGTTTTTCTCACAACTGTTGCAGCTTCCCCATGGTCTCAGCTTCCCCGTGGTCTCGTAATCAAAATTCAGACGCTTGGTGACTGACTCATATTTCTGATAGCTGTAACGTCTCGGGCTTGTGTGATCACCTTTTGTGACCTCAGCGGGGAAGCCAGACTCACTTAACAACCATGTTACTAACTTACCAACCGCAGTGATTCACTGGAAAGACTGTGGCAAGAAAGAAAATGGGTCAAAACTCACTTAACAACCATCTCGCTCAGCAACATAAATGTTGGCCTCAATTGTGGTCATAGGTCGAGGACGACGATACAGGATGTTTGGCTAAAACGCAAAACTGGGAGGGCGGGGGGGAAGACACTCCAGAAAAAGGCAAAAATTAACCACTACTATAACGCACTGTATGGTATCGAGACATCAAATCCGATGAAAAAGGCCATTTTTGATGGGTTTTTTTAAAATTCCAAACAGACTATCAGGTTTGATGAGAAGGAATTCCTTACCTAGGATTCCTTATCCGCAGGCTCCTCATAACTGAATCTCAACTTTTATTTTCTCTTCAAGGACTCAATCAACCCAACCTTTTCTCCTACCAAGAAATTTTCCTCTGTCCAGTCCAGTTTTTTCTGGCCATGATCTCTGTATATCTTCCCAAGTATTAGCCTTAATTGTTTCACCAAGAACAAAATAAATCAATATTCATACCGTATCAGAGCAAAGTCCCTATATTCAAGGATAAATTGCAAAGGCTAAAACAACAGGAGATGGAGCTTGAAAAGTGAGAATTACAGAAGGAAGGACCGAATAGAAGCCGTCATGAAGCAGCTAATTTCATTAGTAGGCCAAGAACTCCCCACTCGATGTTTCATTAACGTTTCTCAATTCTGCCTCTGATCCAGATAAATTTCCATATACAGCAGCGGTTCTCAACCTGTGGGTCACGACCCCTTTGGGGGTCGAACGACCATTTCACAGGGGTCGCCGCGGGCGTTAGCCCATCTTGGTGCCACCGTCACTTGCAGGGGTGAAATGCTCCCGGTTCGGCCGTGCCTGCGGGTCGCCGTATAGCCGGTAGCTACAGAAGCGGGAGACTTCGCCCGGACGCCGCCATTTGGGTTCTTTTACCCTCTGCGCATGCGCAGAGGGTGAAAGAACCCAAATGGCGGTGTCCGGGCGAAGTCTCCCGTTTCCGTTGCTATCAGCTGTTCGGCGACCCGCAGGCAAGCCCGAACTGGGAGCATTTCACCCCTGGTGCCCCGCCCCCTTTGTCACCTCATCCCACGCGGGGAGGGGGCGGGGGTCGCGGTGGTGGTGGGGTCGCGGCGGCGGGGGGTGTCGCGGGCGGTTGCGCCATTAGAAAGGTTGAGAACCACTGATATACAGGTAGTACTCGACTTAAAACCGCTTGTTTAGTGACCGTGAAGATACAACGGCACTGAAAAAAGTGTCTTATGACTGCTTTTCAGAGTTACTACTGCTGCAGCATCCCCATGGTCATGTGATCAAAATTCAGATGCTTGGCAACTGGTTTGTATTTATGACGGCTGAAGTGTCCCGGGGTCATGTGATCCCCCCTTTTGCGACCTTCTAACAAGCCAAGTCAATGGGGAAGCCAGATTCACTTAACAACCGTGTTACTCAACAACTGCAGTGATTTACGTAACAACTGTGGCAAGAAAAGTCATAAAGTGAGACAAAACGCACTTAACAAATGTCTCACTGAGCAACATAAATTTTGGACACAGTTGTGGTCGTAAGTCAAGGGTTACCTATACAGGTCCTTGGCTTACAACCTTTTGTTTAGTGACCGTGTGAAGTTACAATTGAAGAAAAGTGACTTATGATGGTTTTTTCACACTTACGACCATTGATCAGATGATCAAAATCCGGCCACTTGGGGGCTGACTCATATTTATGACGGTGGCAGCATCCCAGGGTCACGTGATCCCCTTCTGCGACCTTCTGACAAAGCAAAGTCAATGGGGAAGCCAGATTTACTTAACCACCGTGCCACTAGCTTAACAACTGCAGTGATTCACTTACCAACCATGGAAAGGAAGATTGTAAGATTGGCAAAACTCACTTAGCGACAGAAATTGTGGGCTCAATTGTGGTTGTAAGTCGAGGATTACCTTTACCTTCAACCCCCACTGGAGAGGTTGGCCATCTTAGGGGTGAAACCCAAGCAGCTTCTGCAGGCATGCGTTTGTGCACTTACCAAAAGGGCCAAAGTCTGTAGAGCTGGCTCCGGGGTAAAAGCTGGGGGCACCAGGTTGGACAGGATACTGCTGCGTCGGAACAACATATGTGTTGCGACCCTAGAAGAAGAGGAGAAAAGAAGCAGGTGAACCTTCAAGACTGCATTTAGAAGACAACGAAGCAGGCACCACTGAACTTAGGGGAAGCGGCCCACAGAAGTACACTAGAACAGGGGTCTTGGCAACGTTAAGCCCGGAGGACTTCAACTCCCAGAATTCCCCAGCCAGCAAAGCTTCTTCAGCTCTGAGCGGATGGTGAGGAATGGAAGGATTTATATTCCTTGCCGATAGCTGGTCCTTTGGATTCTTTTAGAGAGTCTTTGAGGCCACTTGGAGGTTTATCTGTGTCCTCAGGATCACCTGAGTAGTGCAAATGGGTGTGGAGCCTTCTTGGAACTGCTGAAAGGATTGTGTTGTAGACAGGAGATAGACGATGTCATATCCCTCCCCCTCTGTTGAGAGAGGGCTGTTCAATTTTGACCTAGATGGACTCTTTGACCCCTCTTTCAAACCAGCAGTCCTGTCTGTCCAAAATGTGGACTTTGCTGTCTTCAACAGACTGGCTTTTGTCTTTTAAATGCAGATGGACTGCTGAATCTACAGATGGGTTTGTTCTCCTGCAAATGACCAGCTGTCTGCAAGGAGTATAAATCCTTCCATTCCCCACCATCCAGTCAGAGCTGAAGAAGCTTCTTGGAGGAGAAGCGAAACGTCTTCATAGAAAAACCAGAAAGTCCAGTTGCCTCTAGGACAAAAAGAAAGCACCTTTGGGACAACCAGGGCCTGGAGGACTGAGAATCTCCATAGACATTCCACTCTGCTCCTTTTGCAGGGAGAACACCTGGAGCCCATAGGGACAAAAGGTAATGAACCTGCGATTTAAGCGTCATTCTGCAATCCCTTTTCCCTGAAAGGAGAGGCACTCATATCTGAGACTCTTGGCCTCTTGTACCGTATCTCGCAAGGCAATATGAGGTTCTCCTGCGCGAGACTCCACCAGCATAAAATTTGTCCGGCTAGACATACCTTTTGGGATGCTTAGGGTGAGGCCAGGGGTGGGCTTCAAAACTTTTAGCAACGGGTTCTCTGCCCGGTTGCTGGGTGGGCGTGGCCATGGTGGGCGTGGCCTAGTCAGCCTCCTGCACCACGGCGGGGGGCCCGTTTTCGCAGGCTCCGGAGACTCTCTAGAGGCTGGAAACGGAACTTCCGGGAGGCCCGTTTTTCACCCTCCCCGGGCTCCTGAGGCTTTCCTCAAGCCTCCGGGAGGGCGAAAATGGCCTCCCCCGGGCTCCGGAGGCCCTCCGGAAGCCGGAAATGGAGTCAGGAGTGGGATTTGGGGGTTCGCCGAACCGCACAGAATCTTCGCTAGAGGATCGCCCAAACCCGGGCGAACCCAGAGCAGCCGACCCCTGGGTGAGACCCTCATAACTATGGGATAACGTGGTCTAAATTAGAGTTTGGAAGAGGCAAAGAATAGCAGGAGAGGAAACCAGATGACCTTGCAAGGGAAGAGCTCAGGATGGAGCCGATGGAGCATAGCAAGATTTCATTATAATTTCACATGGACTGAAGTGTATGTATTATCAATATAACGCAACCCCAAACCCACACAATGCGTTTCACGTGAAACTGCAGAAGGCATCACCTGTGGGGGTATTTCCCTTTCCCTTTTATATATAGTAGGTCTCCATTTTCTAAAATTATGCTTTCCTGCGTGATAAAAACATCACAACTTTGCTTTAAGATGGTCTAGACCAGGGATCTCCAACCTTGGCAACTTTAAGACTTGTGGACTTCAACTCTGGGAGTTGGAGTCCACAAGATTTAAAGTTGCCAAGGTTGGAGACCCCTGGTCTAGATGTCACTCATATTTATTAAGGGACTGAACCACAGGAACTGGCTCCAGTTGAATAGCCTGAGACAGAGCCTTGAAGAAAGAGAGCGCCCATGTTACGTCTTGACCTTCAAGAGCAATGATCAGAAACATTTTCACGTGTGAACTACTGAGATCAGTCCTGGACAAGCTACGGAAATCAAGCCAAGCTCATTTCCTGAAAATGGTGCAAAATACGTTCCAATTTTTGTTCCAACTGGCTCGGGACAGATAAGAAAAGGAAGGTCAGGGGAGCCGTCCTTTGCTACGGACTCAGGGCGAGAGCGGTTAAATCCCGTAAAATAAAAGAACCGGACCACAAGCTGGGTTGTACAAGCAGCTCAGTTAAGTAGGGAGTCGAGTCACATCAGGTAAACCCAATCTGTGCTCTTACTTCCTCGTCCCAAATGCTAAGCATTGGCATACATCGACAGTGTGACAATTTTACTGGTGTGTGTGTGTGTGTGTGTGTGTTTTTACCAGCTATCCCCAGACAAAAGACAACAAAGACCATAGTGTTACAGGCAGCTGGAGCCATGACCGGGGATGCTATCTGTTGACAGGCAGGAGGGCAGACCAGAAACTTACCCCTCCTCCTTCTTACACCAACCCCAGAGGGGAAGGTGAGCTACACACCAGTTCCAGGAGACACAGATCGCTTGGGAAAGCACCGCAAGCTCTCCGCCGGCTCCACAATGAAGAAGGCCGCAGCCCCGGTCTAACCCTCACCTGTCCAGGGATGTAGTAGGCACCTTGCGAAGCAGGATAGGAGATCTGTGAAGGGATCATCATGACCTGGGAAGCAGCTGGATAAACATGAGTGGGTGGGCCAGGCCGAGCCGACGTGTTACTCTGCACCCGGGAAGCACTGGTCGGTGGCTGGGCCCTGCTCTGGTAGAAATGCTTCAAGAGAGAAAGGAGAGAGGGACGTGCTTAGTTAGTAAGGCCAGGCCTGAGGAATCCCAGCTGCTTCCCCTACACTAGCTAGCCCCACTGTAGGTCTCCTGAGATTGCGTGTGGCAGGAATCTGCCCCGGGGTCGAAATACAGGTAGTCCTCAACTTACGGCCACAAATCGAGCCCAACGTTTATGTTTATGTTAAGCGAGAATTTTGTTGAGTGAATTTTGCCCCATTTTTTACAACTTATTCTCGGTCAAGTGAAGCACTGCGGTTGTTAAGTTAGTCACACGGTTTGTTAAGTGGATCTGGTTCCTCCGCTGACTTTGCTTGTCCGAAGGTCGCAAAAGGGGACACTGGGAGTCAGTTGTCAAGCATCCGAATGTAAATCGTGCTGACCGTGGGGATGCTGCAACGGTCGTAAGTGCGAAAAATGGGCCGTACGTCGTTTTGTTTTCCCAGTACCGTTGTAACTTCAAAACGGTCATGAAATGAACTGTTGTAAGTCGAGGACTACCTGTACGAGAACAGCCACTGCTGGGAGCGTTGCTGAATTTCAGGATGTACCAACTCGCTCCTGAATGAATGGAAGCTCGTTCAGAGCCGAGAAGGGTGCAACGAAAGGCTTGAATCAAAGGCCAATCAGGGCTATGCTTTGCGCCCAAGTCTTCAGAGAGAAAGACAATCGGCCCCGAGGACAAACCCTCTGTTGACGTAGTCGTGAATAAGAGGCAGGGAAAGACAAGGGAGAGAGGAAAAATTAGCTCAGTTTAACCTGTGGCTTCTCTCTGTGGACTCTCTATACTGGGCTGCATTTATATAGGTGCATAAGTTCCCTTTCCCAAATGGACTGAGTTCTGTAAAACAGCGGTCTCCAACCTTGGCAACTTTAAGACTTGTGGACTTCAACTCCCAGAGTTGAAGTCCACTAGTCTTAAAGTTGCTAAGGTTGGAGACCGCTGCTGTAAAATAAACCGGATTACCATGGACACATGGTGAAAATGCATACAAGGTAACTCCTCCACTTACAACCATTTGGTTACTCAACCGTTGCACGGTTGAACTTACAACCGTTCAAAATTACAGCGGCACTGAAAAAAGTGACTTACGACCGTTTTTCACACTTACAACCATTGCGGCATCCCCAGGGTCACGTGATCAAAATTAGGATGCTTAGCAACTGACTCGTATGTATGACGGTTGCAGTGTCCCGGGGGTTCACGTGATCCACCTTTTGCGACCTTCTGACAAGCAATGTCCATGGGGAAGCCAGATTCATTTAACAGCCGTGTTACTATTTATTTATTTTATAAAATTTATTTTTATAAAAATTTATATGCCGCCCAACTCCCGAAGGACTCTAACTTAACAACTGCAGTGATTCACTTAACAACAGTGTCAGGAAAGGTGGTAAAATGGGGCAAAGTTCACTTAACAACTGTCTTGCTTAGCAACAGGAATGTTGGACTCAGTGGTGTTTGTAACTCAAAGACTACCTGTCATGCAAATGTTCCTATCCTATAAAGATAGAATTATTTGCCCCTTTCCCCCTTATCACCAAACAAAGGACCAGAAAATTACAAGTTATATTTAATGGAAGTTGACAATGATAGGATATTAGAAACCCTGAAAACTTTTTCCACATTTCAGTTAGCTAGTCTAGGAAACTAATATGCCACCAATTGTAACACTCGAGAGATGTAGGGGCATGGTGACATTAAATGCCCTGGGACATAATGTAAGTTTTCTTTAACCTGGTGCCCTGAAAGCCATCCTTTCCCCTTTTGAATTAATTTTTAACATTGCTTTTCATCATCCTTGCCTCTTTTTAAATTTTAACTGATCTATACTTTTTTTTTCCGTCTTAGTATTTTAATTGTACACCGCCCGGAGTTCCTCTTGTGAGGATGAGATGGGCGGTCCCAAAATGAGATCAAATAAATACATTTCGAGAATTCCTGGTTAGCATGGGTTATTCTGGTGAGTTATCATCTCTACGATTTGGGGAGTTAGGAAAAACCGCTGTAATGCAACACTTAGGATGGGAGGAGAAGAGGGAGGGGGAAAAAAAAGAAGAGTGAAAGACCAAACGCATGGGGGGGGGGGAAGAGGGATGCATACGGAGAAGTCAGACGTATGAAGAACGATCATGGAAAGCAAAGGAAGGCCATTATGAATCACAGGAATTCAGTGACCCACCCCACTTCTCCAGACATTTGTGCAACATGGGATTGGGTTAAAAAAAAACCACCATTGTCTTCTAAGATCTCATGATCCCTACGGTCTAAATCAGGGGACTCCAACCTTGGCAACTTTAAGACTTGTGGACTTCAACTCCAAGCTGGCTGAGGAATTCTGGGAGTTGAAGTCCACAAGTCTTAAAGTTGCCAAGGTTGGAGACCCCTGGTCTAAATTACAGCTGTTTTAACACCACCTCAAACTACAATTATAGCACAAAAGGGTGTTAAGGTACTTCCACTCACACTGGGGGGGTGGGGCCCCTCCCACTCCCAACCAGAGTAGGATTATAGAAAAGGGATTACCTGGAGAGACCTGAATCCGCCCTGTTAGCAACACACATACACACAACACAGACACACACACGCACGCACACACACGCAAGGAGAAAAGGGAAAGAGAGAAAGAAGAGACAGAAGTTACCTACAGCCAGACAAGTTACCAGGCACCTGGGAAGACCCCAACACTCAGCAAGAAAGCAACTGCAGCCATGGGAAAAAGAAGCTGGAATGGGGTTGGGGAGTAGGGGGTGGGGAGAAGAGCAGGTCAATAGGACACACGGCTTGCACCAAAAAAGTGAATAGGAAAAAAAAAAAAAAAAC
>QLTV01001687.1:238137-251507 GCA_003457575.1 Thermophis baileyi | reverse complement strand
AAAAAAAAACACCAGGGAATGCAGGCAGCAGAGATGGCGTTGCTTGTTCTGGTATCAATCCCGTTGGAAAGAAGTTCTGGAAATCACCGAAATTTTGAATCTCCCCCAACAGAGACCTGAATGGATAGTAGGGCTGGTGGGCTGCATGCATCTAATAACAGAATAACAGAATTGGAAGGGACCCTGGAGGTCCCTGAAGAGCCGAGGTGGCGCAGTGGTTAGAGTGCAGTACTGCAGGCTACTTCAGCTGACTGTTCAGCAGTTCAGCGGTTCAAATCTCACCGGCTCAAGGTTGACTCAGCCTTCCATCCTTCTGAGGTGGGTAAAATGAGGACCCAGATTGTTGGGGGCAATATGCTGACTCTGTGAACCGCTTAGAGAGTGCTGTAAAGCACTGTAAAGCGGTATATAAGTCTAAGTGCTATTGCTATTCTAGTCCAACCCCCTAATCAGGAGATCCTCTTCAAGCAGGAGGTCCTATATCAAGTGGTTGTCTAGTCTCTTCTTAAAAGCCTCCAGTGATGGAGCACCCACAACTTCTGGAGGCAAGTCGTTTCACTAATACAGTGGTTCTCAACCTGTGGGTCGCGACCCCTTTGGGGGTCGAACAACCATTTCACAGGGGTCGCCGCGTGCGTTAGCCCGCCATCTTGGTGCCACCGTCACTGCAGGGGTGAAATGCTCCCGGTTCGGCCGTGCCTGCGGGTCGCCGGATAGCCGGTAGCGACAGAAGCGGGAGACTTCGCCCACCCGCCGCCATTTGGGTTCTTTTACCCTCTGCGCATGCGCAGAACGCTTTGCGCATGCGCAGAGGGTAAAAGAACCCAAATGGTGGCATCCGGGTGGGTGGGCGGCGCCTCGCGCTACCTTGGTGCCCCCCCCCCCCCCGTGGGGAGGGGGCGGGGGTGGCGGCGGGGGTGTCGCGGCGGCGGGGGGGGTCGCGGGGGTGTCGCGGCATTAGAAAGGTTGAGAACCACTGCTCTAGTCCTTCTTTTCATTAAACCAGCCATGCCCAGTTCCTGCAACCGTTCTTCCTATGTTTTAGCCTCCAGTCCCCTAATCATCTTGGTTGCTCTTCTCTGCACTCTTTCTAGTGTCTCAACATCTCTTCTTATAGTGTGGTGACTAAAACTGGGTGCAATATTCCAAGCGTGGCCTTATTTAAGGGATTATAGAGAGATGCCAACATTTCACATGATCTTGATTCTATCCCTCTGTTAATGCAGCCTCTGCTTCCTTTTTCCCTAGGACCGTCCGCCTCCGCATTTCAACTCACTTCCAGGTCTTTTCTGCCCCTTGTTTTCTTCCTTTCTCACCTCCTCCCAGTGGTGACTTACTGTTCTGTTTCGAATTAAGACTTTGGCCAACCTGGGGCCCTCTCAAGATACGTTGGAATTCATGTCTACTTAGCCAGGAATTCTGGAATACAGGTAGCCCTCGACCTACAACAGTTCATTTAGTGACCATTCAAAGTGACGACGGCACTGGAAAAAAAGGGACTTGTGACCATTTTTCACAGTTCTGACCGTGGCAGCATCCCCATGGTCACATGATAAAAATTCAGATGCTTGGCAACGGACTCGCATTTATGACAGTTGCAGCGTCCCAAGGTCACGTGACACCCCCCCTTTTGCGACCTTCTGACAAGCAAAGTCAATGGGGAAGCCAGATTCACTTAACAACCGTGTTGCTTACTTAACAATTGGAGTGATTCACTGAACAACTGTGGCAAGAATGGTCGTAAAATGGAGCAAAATTAACGAAGGTTTTACTTAGCAACAAAAAAATGTGGCCGTTAAGTCAAGGACTACCTGTACAGCCATTTCCCCCCCCCCCACTATTTCTTCCATGGATTGTTCCCAGACATACACACAGAAATATGGTGTGGAGGGAACGACACAATAGTTGTACGGTGTCATTGGGCTGCCTTTGCTTGAGGTCATCCATCAGGAAGCTTTCAGCAAAGACGCTTAATGGGGCACCTTTGCACTGTAGGACTCACAACTCACAAGAAACCTCTTTGTCAAGATGATGCAACACCCATCTTAAGCCTCCATAGGACAGGTGTGAGATAAAAACTTTTAAAAAGCATGCCAAAAAAAACCACAGCCACCTCTAGCCTCAGAAATGAACGGCTTGCTTAATTCGATCGTGTCACGAGAACTCTGGTGGCTTCTAAATAAATAAATAAGATGAAGGCTTCAAACTCCCTCACGGATCAGAGTTTTACCACAGATCTTGAGACTGCTACCTGTGTACCCTTTCCAAGAACTTCCCATTAAAGCTTTTAGGCATCCGAAACCGTGTGTTTTAATATGGCAAAGCCTTCTCAAGAAAAGGATATTCAATGCAATAGCATATTGGAGGAGGAGGTCAGTGTAATTACGAATAATGGAAAGGACAAGGGGGGGGGATCCCAAATGCTTTTACGAGAGGCGTTTCTTTGTTTTTCCTTAAAGACGTTTCGCTTCTCATCCAGGAATCTGAAGCAGAACTGAAGAAGCTTCTCGGATGGGAAGCGAAACGTTTTCAAGGGAGAACAAAATCCAGTGGCCTTTTTAAAAAGCAACTTTGGGACAACCATGACCTGATCACGGGTCTCCAATATTGGCAACTTTAAGACTTGTGGACTTCAACTCCCAGAATTCCTCAGCCAGCAAAGCTGAGGAAAAGCAAAGCTGGCTGAGGAATTCTGGGAGTTGAAGTCCACAAGTCTTAAAGTTGCCAAGGTTGGAGACCCCTGACCTGGATGACTGAGAATCTCCAGAGAAAAGGAGATATCTTATATTGAGAAAAACATCAAACCTTTGTCCTCTCCCAATGACATTGACTACTTATACTTGGCTAGTTTCTAAGGATATTCTCCTTTTAGAATGGCAGTAAAAATGCCCCAAGCAGTGTGGAAATAATTTTGGATTCATACAGGTAATTCTCGACTTACAACGGTTTATTCAGTGACTGTTCAAAGTTACAACAGCACTGAAAAAAGGGACTTAGGAGCATTATTCACACTTACAACCACTGCAGGATCCCCAAGGTCACATGATCAAAATTCAGACGGGTGGCAACTGACTCATCGTTATGACCACTGCAGTGTCCCCGGGTCATGTGATCACTTTTGTGACAAGCCGCATCCATGAGGAAGCCAGATTCGCTTAACAACCATGTTGCTCACTTAACAACCGCAGTAATTCACTTAACAACTGCGGCAAGAAAGGTTGTAAAACGGGGCAAAACTCACTTAAAAAACCATCTCACTTAGCAATGGAAATGTTGGGCTCAACTGTGGTCGTAAGTCGAGGACTACCCTGCAACTTACTAATGCAAAGTTTTGATTCTATGCAAGCTGTCCATCCAAGATGATCTTAAATGATGGTTTTTGTTGTACACATTAAGGAAAGAAGTAGCCAAATCAGTGAAATATTCAATTTCCAAACTTGTACTAAGTTAAAAAAAAAAAAAAGGCTTCCCTGTGAATATCTTTATAGAGTTTGAGGCGTGTTTTAATGGTCTCAAGACTGTTATATGCAAAACATTGGAAAGTGATCTTTATCCCCGGGAAAATACCCGCGGCTTAAGGAAGTGAGGTGACTTATTTATGTTGGCTAAGACTATAGTTTATCAGATTGCCGATAACAATATGAAAACTTAAAAAGGTTGCTTACAGTTTCAACTATTATATAATGGCAAATTTTCAGGTTTGTAAGTAGAGCTGGGCAGTGTAAGAACGTAAACATAAAATGCTAGTATTTGTTTACAAATGCAGGTAGTCATCTACTTACAACAGTTCGTTTAGTGAACAAAGTTAACGACGGCAATGAAAAAAATGACCTTTTTTCTCACGACCATTTCAGCCTCTCCATGGTCGTGTGATCTAAAATTCAGACGCTTGGCAAGTGACTCATATTTATGGCGGTTGCAGCGCCCCGGGGGTCATGTGATCAACTTTTGCGACCTTCTGACAAGCAAAAGCCAGTGGGGAAACCAGATTCCCTGAACCACCGTGCTACTAACTTAACCGCTGCAGCGATCCACTTAACAACGGTGGCAAGAAAGCTCGTAAAACGGGGCAAAGCTCTTTTAACGATTGCTTTGCTGAGCGACAGAAATGTTGGGCTCCATTGTGGTCGCATGTCGAGGACTACCTGTTCCTCTTGCAAGGCCTTAACAAACTTGGGGAGGGAAGAAACTTAAGGAAAAAAAATTAAAATGTCTAGGAGGAGGGGTCTCCCAGGATATACAACCTTTGAGTAGAAGACCCAGGAGAGGAAAGAACAATTTCCTCTTAACCCACTTAGAACAGTGCCTATCCCCCCAACTTTTTGGGCACCAGGGACCGGTTCTGTGGAGAAAGGTTTTTCCGTGGACCGGAGGGGGTATGGTTTCGCGTGCTGCTTGCATCCCGCGGATGGGGCTTCGCTTGTTTGCGCGGCCTGGTTTCTGGCATGCCGTGTGGACCAGTGCTGTTCAGCGCATTGGGATCTGGCCTTAGAATATCATCACCAAAAGCATTAAGCTACTTAGAATATCATCTCCAAAAGCATTAAGCTACAAAGGGGAAATATCTGTGTATGAGGAAGAAGAATCAGCCTTAAGACTCTAAAAGAGCATCTACGGAACTGCCACCCACTGGCTTTTGCAAAGCTATGGGAGAATGTCTACAGAACGACACGGAGTTCGCAAAAGCAGATCACAGCCACGGGAATTAGCCAAGGGAAAGCTCTAAGCCAGGTTTGCAACCTTGGTGGCTTTAAGACAGGTGGACTTCAACTCCCAGAATTCCCCAGCCAGCATAGCATAGCTGGCTGGGGAATTCTGGGAGTTGAAGTCCACCTGTCTTTCAAGTCACCAAGGTTGCAACACACTGTTCTAAGCCGATCCCAAGAAGCAAGGAGACAATTTGAACTCCAAGGTCGAAACTGCAGTAGAAGGTGGTCTATGACAATCCGGTCATCACTGCTCAATCAACACTTATAGCTCTAAGAAGGTCTGTGCTCTTTTAAGCCCCTCGCCATGGGTCTCATGTGCAACATTCTGTATTGTAATTCTGGCCCGAACCTCAAGTACTCACTGGGCCAGTGACACACAGTTGTGGTGGACGTCATCCTGCCTTCTGACCCTCCCCAGCTGCCCTTTGCAAATTTGCTGTGGGATTCTGTAGGATTCTGAGCACAGAGACGCCATGTCTAATGGCCAACCCGGGGGGGGGTGGGGACTGTGAACAGCGACAAGGAGCATTACGATCCCACGTTAAGGAGGTTGATGACTATTAGAAGTTGATAACTGATCATTTCCCCCAAAACTGAAAGGAGGGACAGAAGTGAGATGAAATACAGGTGGTCCTCGACGTACGACAACGGAGCCCAGAACTCTTGTCCGTGAGAAATTTCTTAAGTGAGTTTTGCCCCATTTTACGACTTTTCTTGCCACGTTGGTTAAGTGAATCACTGCAATTACCGTGTTCCCCCGAAAATAAGACCCTGTCTGATATTTTTTTGAACCCTGGAATAAGCGCTTGGCCTTACTGCCATGCACTCAAAAGCCCGATTGGGCTTATTATCAGGGGATGTCTTATTTTGGGGGGAAACAGAGTTAGTAACACGGTTGTTAAGTGAATCTGGCCTCCGCATTGATGGGGCTTGTCAGAAGGTCGCAAAAGGGGATCACATGACCCCCCGGGACAACACTGCAACTGTCATAAATACGAACCACTGTTCAAGCATCCACATGTCAATCATGTAACAATGGGGATGCTGCAGCAGCCGTGTGAAAAACAAGTATTTGTTTCCAATGCTGTTGCAACTGCGAACGGTCACTAAATGAACTGTTGTAAGTCAAGGACGACCTGTCGTTAGCTCTCCTCCTTTAGCTCCCGTCCCTCTGATGATGTGTGAAGATCTTTCATCCAACACGCATGGATAGATGCCAGACTGGGTGAGAGGGAGAGAGAGACACTCTGAAACAGGGATGAAATGCTCCCGGTTCGGGCGTGATCGGAGAATCGGAAGCGACGGCAGCGCGAGGCTTCGCCCACCCGCCCAGACGCCGCTATTTGGGGTTTTTTACCCTCTGCGCATGCGCAGAATGCTTTGGGCATGTGCAGAGGGTAAAAAAACCCAAATGGCGGCGTCCAGGCGGGCGAAGCCTCGCGCTGCCGTCGCTTCCGATTCTCCGACCACGCCCGAACCGGGAGCATTTCATCCCTGCTCTGAAAGCAGAGGCACAAAGCACCCAATTTTCAAAGCTTGCTAGCGGTGAACATTAGATTTAGGCCGGGATCATCCACCCTGCGTGACAGATGCTTAAGAGACTGTGGCTTCCTCAGATCACTCACTGAGATGGCTGTAGTAATAATATATGAATCGGACTTCCTCGTTCATATCCCAATCTCTCCACGGAGACTGGATGGACCAGCATGAAAAGACACCTGGAGCTTTGATGTGACTCAGAAGCTTCACGCGGAGGATCAAGGCTTCTACTTCTTCCTGAACGTCAAACTGCACCCAGAAGGGAAAGCCAGCTCCAGAAGTGGCAGTTTGGCTCAGACAAAACAGACCACCCAATTCGGGCCATGAAGATACAATCCTATTCATTCACCACGTTGGAGAAGTTTAGGTACAATGCGTGTGGGTTGAACGCTTAAGATAAACCAGCAGGAAGGAGAGCAAACTCCACCGAGAGTAGCTGGCAGTTTTTTAAAGAATGCCAAAGTAAGCATTAGGCAGTTTTTAAATAAATTGAGGGTTGTTGTTGTTGTTTTTTTTTAAATAATAAAAACAGCTGCTGGCCAGATTGAGGAGAGCATGTCACCGCATCACACGGGAACCGCGTCTCCAATCCCGCTGCCAAGATCTTGCCTGGGTTAACACCAGCTCAATTCCCAAGTCCCAACCTAAGGCGACAGGGTGAAACCTCCTGTCGTTCCCTCGACCTTCGTTCCCAATCAAGCAAGTTCTCCGACAACAACCGGATATGATGGAGGGACAGAGCCCCCCCCAACCCCCCCCCACCATAGCCAAGGGGGATGTAGGGGTGACTATTTGGGGACAATGGAGGACACAGCCCTTCCGGGAGTCTGCAGGCAGTCTGCCAAGAAACGTAAGAGACGGAGAACAGAGTGTGGGGCTCTGGAAGACGTGCAACACACCGAAAGGGAATGACAGGGGTAAGGGAGAAGAGAAGGATCTTGCGACCAGCCCTGGGAGTGGCCAGGAAGTGTATTCGAGGGGAAGGGAGGAAGAAGAAGAAGAAGGAGCACCAAACGGGGAAGCCAGACAGCGGGAGTGGAGCAAAATGAGAAACAGTGACCAGAGAAGCACTTTCATGAGTCAGAGGCCATGCAAGTCACAAGGGAAGTGGGGAAGCTTCTGGGCTATGGACACTGCAGTCAAACTGGCCCTAACCACAACCTGTCGGTTGCAAACTCAGAGGAAAGATGACCCTCGCATGCCTGCCCCGCGCTACAGGTTCTCTTTTCCAGGTTTTCTTCTGTTCTTTGACGACAGGGACCTCCTGTTCTTTTTCCCCCACCCCAACAAACTCTCCTCCCGGCAGGCTTAAAAAAAGCTTGGGTGATCCACAAAATGATCAGGTCCGCCTTTCAAATGCGTTTAAAGCAATGAGTCCAAAAGGCTCCTTATAGTTATCATAATCCAACCCAGGATGAAAAAATATATATATATAGTACAGGTAGTCCTTGAATTACAACCATTCGTTGAGCGACTGAAAAAGGGGACTTATGACCGGTTTTCACCCTTATGACCGCTGCAGCATCCTCACGTGATCAAAATTCGGGCGCTTGGCGACTGGCTCATATTTATGACGGTTGCAACGTCCCCGGGCTTTTGCGGCCTTTAGACAAAGTCAACAGGGAAGCCAGATTCACTTAACAACTGTGACCAGAAAGGCCGTAAAACGGGGGCAAGACTCACCGAACCACCGTCTTGCTCAGCAACGGAAATCTGGGGCTCAATTGTGGTCGTTAAGTCGAGGACTACCTGTATTATTCTCTCTCTCTTAAAAAATGGGGAGGCGGAGAGCGAAGGGGGAAAAAACCCTCCTGTAAGACAGGAGAGCTCACAAGGGCCGCAGAGAGTCTTAACCTGGAGGCTTCACCCTCATCACCTCAGGATCCTCTCCAGCCCTGCGGTCAGTTGCCCTGCAGTGTCCAAGCACGACCCCTGATCCGAAGGGCCCCCTCCCCCTAGGATGGCATCCAGCATGCAGTGAGGCAAGCGGAGGAAGGTTAGTACCTGCTGATGTAAAGAACGCGGCCCTGCTGGAAACTAAGACGAGAAAGAGCGCGGGGAAAGGAGACAAGAGGAGAACATCACCGACAGTTACAGGCACCTCTGTCTACTCCCTGCTCCCCCTTCCCCCAATTCCTCGCTCCTCTGGGCAACTGAGCCGCCCCCCCTGCCTCCTCTCCGCCACCTTCCATGCCAACCCTACCTCACGGCTGGCTCAGTCGTGCTCATTCCCCAACCCTCATTCCCACCTGGCACACGCCGCAGATGCACCCCTGAGTCAGTGGCACCTGCAGACCGAGTCAGCCTGCAGGGCTGCTTGTGCCCTGCCAGCCCCCGAGCCAAACCGAAGAACCTGTCTGGCAACACATCAGAGAAGGCTCGGCTGCCACCTGAAGAGAGTCCTGCAGCTCCGAGAGCCACAGCCCCAGCGGTCTGTCGCCGCCTTCTTACCGGTCGAGGCTGGGAAGGCGTATTCATTTGGGTAGCTTGCGCTGGGTTAAAAACCACAGGTGCCGCCTGGCCAGGAGGAAATGCTGACTGCTAGGAGAAGGGAGAAGAGAAGAAGCAGGTTAGCAGCTTCGCGGCAGCTGCCCCAACCTCCAACCACACCTGAGGCAGCGTTTGAGGAATAGAAAGCACTGACTATTAAGAGGCATTGGAGAAATGGAATTAAAATGGCATCGGTCAACCTGACAAACCTTCCCTCTACAAAAGCAAGCCAATAGGCCAAAGGCAAGAAAACGACAGGAAAGTTCATTTTGGTAAAAATAAAATAAAATTGGAGCAGTAGAGCAGGGTTGGGGAACTCTAGCCCTTTGAGGACTTGTGGACTTCCAACTCCATGCTGGCTCAGGAATTCTGGGAGCTGAAGTCCACAAGTCGTAAAAGGGTCATAGTGCCCCACCTCTGCTAGAGGATCTACCTCTCAAGCCACCAGGGAAGGTAGAGCAGCAAATTGTGAGTGTATCTAGGGAAAAAGTAGATAGGAAGTAATCCAGGGCAGAAGGTGGCCTGGGAAGGAGGATCCTTACCTGTGGAAGTCCAGGAGAAGGGGAGGGGTGTGGGGCTGATGGGGTTCCTCCTGAGGGCTGTGGAGCTTTGTTCATTTCACGTGTTGCTGCATAAGGATCCCCTTACTATCTGCAGAGAGGGAGAACGAGAGAAGCGTCATCAAAATGAACACGGAAAGATGCAGGCAGGGTGAAATGCTGAGGTACACCATACAAGATGAGGAGCATCTGTAGGAATAGCTGAAACCCAAATTTTTATGTCGATTTACCACAGACGCACCCACCCAAAGCGTATTAAAAAGGGTATTTTTCAGAATTTTGTGACCTGACAATGTAAAAAATTATATTATCATCATCATCATCATCATCATCATCTCTTTTATTCATTAAACATGAAACTCAGTCAATTGAACATTTAAAGATGTGTCATAAATACCACTGACTGGTGCTATTGGTTGATACGGGTTGCTGCCAGCATCCTAAGTATCAACCAAGTATCTTCTTAAAATATATGATGTTCTGAGTAGCACAGTTTTTTTGCAGTTCCACTGGTGTTATGGCAGGAAGCTGCAATTTCTTGATGCATTTTGTGAAATTCTTGGACATGGTACCAAGTGCCCCAATGACAATGGGTATCACGGTTACATGTTTCATCCATAGCCGTGTAGTTTCGATGGCCAGGTCGCGATATTTCATCATCATCATCATCATCATAAATTAATTTGTATTAAGAAAAAGTGCGGTCAAAATGTGTGCCCAAGGACAAAGTCTTCAGAAACATCATCACTCGAAGAAAGTAATAAACAGACCAGGAAGAACATGTATAAAACAGGATGAAAGATATGAGTTCAGTTGAAATCGTAAACCGATATAGAAACTGTAGAGGTAAAATGAAAAACCAGCCCCAGAAGTAATTAGACTAGCCTTCCCTCCCTCCACTCAAAGAAGGAAAGTCATATAACTCTCACTTCAAATGCTGTGGAATACAGGTAGTCCTCAACTTTATGACCACAATGAAGCCCAAAATTTCTGTTGCTACACAAGACAGTCAGTAAGTGAGTTTTGCTCCATTTTACAACCTCTCTTGCCATAACTGTTAAGTGAATCGCCGCAGTTTTTTAAGTTAGTAACACGGTTGTTAAGTGAACCTGGCTTCCCCATTGGCTTTGCTTGTCAGCAGGTCGCAAAAGGGGATCACGTGACCCTGGGACTCTGCAGACTAAAACATACATACAGTATGAAGAATGGTTGCAGGATTTGGGCACCGTATGACCAGTCTAGAGAAAAGGTCTAAGGGGGGACATGATAGCAGTATTCCAGTATTTGAAGGGCTGCCACAAAGAAGAGGGGGTCAAACTTATTTTCCAAAGCACCAGAAGGCAAGACAAGAAACAATGGATGGAAACTAATCAAGGAGAGAAACAACCTGGAATTGAGAAGAAACTTCCTAACAGGGAGGACAATTAACCAGTGGAACAGAAGTTGCCTCCAGAAGTTGTGGGTGCTTCATGACTGGAGGTTTTTAAGAAGAGACTGGACAGACACTTGTCTGAAATGGGATAGGGTCTCTTGCTTGAGCAGGGGGCTGGACTAGAAGACCTCCAAGGTGCCTTCCAGGTCTATTCTGATTCTCTCCACCTGAAGTTGGGTTGTACTTCCACAATGCTACTTACAGGACAGACTCTGTCTCTCTGAAGGCTCTGAAATATTGAGAAGCAGAATTTAGTACCCAGAAACACTACCAAGATTTTGTAAAATTGACTTTGGGGCTCACTAGGTTCCACAGATCTAACTGGAAAGGGATGAAGTATAGACACTGAATCTCCTCATCAAGCCACCTCCCTTGTAGCAATCAAAAGTGAAAGGGATGGGAAGGGGGATTCTAACTACTGGTAGCCCTCGACTTACGACCATAATTGAGCGGCCCAAAATTTCTGTTGCCAAGTGAGACAGTTGTTAAGTGAAGTTTACCTCATGAGTGAAGTTTACCTCAAAGGTCGTACCTCGTACAACTTTTCTTGCCACAGTTGTTAAGTGAACCGCTGCAAGTACTAAGTTAGTAACACGGTTGTTAAGTGAATCTGACTTCCCCATTGACTTCGTTTGTCAGAAGGTCGCAAAAGGGGATCACGTGACCCCGGGACGCCGCAACCGTCAGAAACATGAGTCAGTGGCCAAGCATCTGAATTTTGATCACGTGACGATGAGGATGCTGCAGGGGTCTTAAGTGTGAAAAACGGTCCTACATCGCTTTTTTCCGTGCCGTTGTAACTTCGGACGGTCACTAAATGAATGGTTGTTAAGTCAAGGACTACCTGTACTTGAAACATCTCCAATTTCTTTTGTTATCTCCAACTTTTATGTTCTGTTCTATCTACCTTCAACTATGTCTGTCCTACAACTGGTGTATCTTTTCCAAAAATGAAAGTTTCTGATGTAGCACCAAAAGAGGCCCTGAGCCAGCTATAAAATGATGCTCAGGAGGAATTTCAGAGAAACGAGTGCAAGAGTCCAATTTCAATACCTGAAGGACAGGCTCCTCCTAGCAGAGCGATTCCCTGAAAAATAGAATACTTGTCCGTCTTTGGCTAAAATAGTGCCGCAGTCCAATTTCGATGAGCTGGTTTAAACAGTAGATATCATATACACTATATATAACCCTGAGTTTCAAAACACCACTACAAGCTATAAATTGCCTTCTTTAATTATAAAGGACATTCAGATGCATGTTCTACAGCCACAGAGAAAGACGGTTCTGAGAACCACCTACCTAAAGAGTTTCTAAATAGGTTTTTTTTTTTTTTCAATCTTGGCAACTTAAAAAGTTGTACGGACTTCAATTCCCGCGCTGGTGAATTCTGGGAGTTGAAGTCCACAGGTCGTAAAATTGCCATAGTTGCCCATCCTTGCTGTACAGTGTTCACGAATTGTTGGAAGTTGAAGCCTGTGGGTTATTAAAAGAAGGCTGGGCCAACGTCACTCATTCCCTTCCTCTGCACTAACCGCTCCCCCCAAAAAAGGGGAGTTCCATCTTCCCCAGCCTTTTGAGCTGCATGATAGCCCGGGAGTCCAAGACGTCCCCGCCGAAACATTTACATCATTTAGTTCAGGCTGTCTTTGGGTGCCTTTGCACGTGCCGCGTCTCTAGGGGGGGGGGAGAAGAGATTTAGCTGCTCTGAACACAACTGCACCATCTGCAAGGATTCTCTTCTCCCCCCCCCCAACTTCCCCTTGCCCAGCAGCCAATGTGCCTGTGGTGCAGCATCACACCCAGGTGTAGAGAGGGTAGGTGTAGAGAGGGAGGGGGCCTGCAGCATCTCTTCCTACAGGAAGTCACTGGGGCTAAGCCAATCAAGAGGTGTCATCTCAAATGACCCCTGCTTTACGGACCGAAATACTAATCTCCTTCTAATCCGGGACACCCAAACCAAGTCCTAACCCTTTGGGTGAACGAGCAGGACAGCCGCTCTGAAGCCAAGGGGGTCCAGCTACGGCTCTGAAATCAAGAGTCCAGGTTCCGCTCTTGGGGAGGCCAGGAAAGTCCTGAATTAACCCTCTACGCAGATTCTCAATCATCATTCAAGTCATGGTTGTCTCTGAATTAACCACAGCACCACCACCCCCTCATCCCACATCATCCCCAGGAGGCAAAGGGAACTTCTGAAGATCACAAAACCAGCAGAGCACTAGAGGTAACCGTGGGGCAGCCTCCCCCCCCCGCTCCCCTTTCTAAGTACCCAAGTATGCCTGCTGAACTGTTTACACAAACGAGCTCTTGGAAAAGGCCGAGACGGTTTTAAGCACAGGCCCAATCCCACCGATACGTTTGCAAGACAGGGGGGGGGGGGAAACAACAGAAGAAAAACAAAACCGCTTTGGAACTTTATTTTCGGCCTCAGGAACACCCTCCCTACTCTCTCCGAATTCTTCGTACCCGAAAGAAAGAGGCGCTTTGGGAGAAAACCGGCCTCCTTTATCCCACTCCTAAACTCAAGGCGTGCACCGAATAAGAGCCGCAGCATAAGGCAGCAAGATGAAGAATACTCACCCAGGTAGGAAAACCCCAGGAAGCAGCGGAGACTTTTCATCCGCCTGGTTTTCCAAAAGGGAT
>QLTV01001687.1:217112-238120 GCA_003457575.1 Thermophis baileyi | reverse complement strand
GGGGGGGGGAGGAAGGGGGATAGAAAAGATCAGCCTGCAAACCGGCTGGTGCATGGCACGGAGGTCCTCCGGGCTCGCCAAAGATGGGCAAGGCAGGGGACAGCCCCCCACCCCCACCCTGGAAAGGCCGGGAACATGAGTGCCGGGGAGCTGCTGCTGTTGTTGGTGTCAGATCGCAGAGTCTGCTGCACTGCAGAGACATAGAGACAGGAGAGGAGCCCGAGGAGAACCAGGGAGCCTTCAAAGCCACACCCAGTCGCAGCCATTCGGTCTCGGCGCTGGTTCAGCACTGCCCAAACCAGTTGGGAGGAAGCCTCACACCCACGTGCCTGAGTCACAGGCTCCAGCGGCAGGAGGGAAGAGGGCTGGCAACCTTAGGGCCCACGTTAGCCCAGCCAACACCCGTCCGGGCGGCCGCAGCAGGCACAAGAGAAAGGCACAGGAAACCTGGATGCGGTGCCAGTGCCGGGCGCTTAACCCCAACGGGAAGCCTGCCCTCCCTCGCCAGGGAGCATGCCCGGTCTCACCTCCGCTCCGAAGGGCAGAAGCAGCAGGTTGAGGAAAGGAAACTGCGTATCTTAATCAGCTGCTTGGGGAAGAGTTCATTCAGTGACCGCTCGAAGTTGTAACGGCATCCAACAAAAAAAGGTGACTTATGACCGTTTTTCACGCTTACGACCGTTGCAGCATCCCCACGGTCACGTGATCGAAATTCGTCACATGGTCAGCCGGATGTTTAGACTGGATTGGGCAGTACCGGTAGTCCTGGGCTTACAACGGTTCACTTAGTGACTGCTTGAAGTTATAACGGCATAGGAAAAAAGTGACTTATGAACGTTTTTCACATTTACGACGGTTGCAGCATCCCCTGTAGTCACGTGATCAAAATTCAGACGTTCGGCAACTGATTCATATTTATGACGGTGGCAGCGTCCCGGGGACATGTGATCCCCTTTTGTGACCTTCTGACAAGCCAGGTCAATGGGGAAGGCCCGATTCACATAACCACCGTGTTAACTGCAGGGATTCACTTAACAATCGTGGCAAGAAAGGCCATAAATTGGGGCAAAGCTCACTTAACAGCTGTCTCGCTTAGCAACAAAATTTTGGCCTCGATTATGGTCATCAAATCGAGGACTACCTGTATGCAAATAAAAGGACTAGGGGAAAGGGGTGATGGCAGGGGCTTAAAAGACCCAGCCGCAATGAACATGAATTTGAGCAAATTCTGGCAGACATTGGAGGACGGAGCTGGGGGATGGCGTGCTATGGGCCATGGGGTCGCTAAGAATGGGACACCGAATAAACAACAACAAGAAAAAAGTGTATTTCAGTTGATTTAGCAAACAATGAGACCTATGAGTATTTGGAGAGGCGAGGAGATATGAATTAAGGAGGGAGTGTAAGTGGAGAGAGGCCATTGCTTCTTCCTTTCAAAGGCTCTACTTTGGGCTCAGGAGACACAGTGAGACCATTTGTAGGATATCTCATAATTTACTTCGCTTTGGGGCAACATCACTCTCGGCCTCAATTACCCCACTGGAAAAAAAAAGGGGGGGGAATAAGAGCAACCCGGTTCTTCTTTGCGAAACAGAAAGCAATGCACTGTGCAAAATTAGCACCCGGCCCTAGCAATATCCAACCACAGTCTCTCCGTGTGAACTTCATGCGGACATCTAGCTTCTAAGGACTAAACGGACATCATGGATTCAGCGCATGCAATTGTCATCTTGCGTTTTCAGCTCCAGATCCGGGATAAGGAGGAGGAGTTTGACAGTGGGGAGAGTTCCAGAGGCAGAATAAAAGGAAAGGGACGACGGGACAGTGTTAAGGGAAGCCAACGCAACTCGGGGGGACCTTCTCAGCCGCAGAGGAAAATAGGTGAAGAATTCAGGGGCTACCTTCTCACAGAAACAGGTTCACACTCTAATAAAAACAACCCCACAGGTCAGGTCAGGTCAGAGCAGTTCAGGGTTTTCCATCCTAGCATTCAGGAATCATCTAATTCTAAAGCACAAGGGTGGAGGTTTTCCAGAGTAGAGGCAATTCCCAACTGGGAGCGAATTGCTATGGGCAATTCAAGTTTGCAGCAATAAACGGTCAGGCTGGAACCAGGCCTTCGGCACAATTATAGGCGGCTTGTAACCTTTTGTCCTCCGTTTCTCTTTTTCTTCCCACGTTCAAAATGC
This sequence comes from Thermophis baileyi, assembly GCA_003457575.1. Taxonomy (NCBI): domain Eukaryota; kingdom Metazoa; phylum Chordata; class Lepidosauria; order Squamata; family Dipsadidae; genus Thermophis; species Thermophis baileyi. The sequence goes on along the minus strand of QLTV01001687.1, from coordinate 235,931 downwards.
GAACGTGAGAGCTTAAAAATAAATCTTGGCCTCCTGCAGAATCTACCTGAGGGGGCTGGCGCTAGGATGCTAGCTGCTACCCCAGACATCCCAACCATAGAGTCTGCCAGTGGGAGAACAGAGTGACCCCTCCAAACACGTGCACACACCTAGATAGAGAGAACACACACTGACGTTGTCGTTTTCTTCATTTTAGAGCAGAGGTCTCCAAACGTGGCAACTTTAAAACTTGTGGGCTTCATTTCCCAGAATTCCTCAGCCAGCTTTGCTCAACTCCCAGAATTCTGGGAGTTAAAGTCCACAAGTCTTAAAAAGTTGCCACGTCCTGATAGAGATGTTGCCAAACAGCTTTCTCTTCAGACACATTAAGTCTTCAGTTCCTACAGTCCCTGCATTTGGTGGTAAGTGGAGGCAACTGGGAAGGGGACCTGGAGATAACCTGGAATGGGAAAGGTCGTCTTGGAGAACCCCAAAGTGGAATAAGGGTAGAATAAGGGACTCACAATCCACAGCTCAGGTATCCCAAATCCACGGAACTTAAATTGCAAAGAGGAAACTAGAATAGTGGCTAGGTTTTCAGGGATAAACCCATAATTTCATTAATTTAGAAAAACATACGGAGGGGAGATGGAAGGAAGAGTCCACTATCCCAAGTAAAGGGAATGGCTGAAATATGCTAATGATTCATCAATGTCACTGTAACCGACATGATCCAAGTAGCTATTTATTCCTAGACCAAGGTCCAGTCCAGCCTTGTCCAAAATGGTCCTTGATTGGCCCTGCTGAGGGAGGAAAAGTGGCATAACCCCCCCCCAACAGCTGCTTCCCACAAAAGCCAGCCAGCTGACTGTGGTTAGATTCACACTCCTCCAAGACTTCAGCCATTCAAGGTCTTCTGACACAACAGAATTAGTCAGGCCAGCCCATTAAGCAAACACTTGAAGGTTAAAGCCTGCGAAAGCAGGGAGGAGGAGGAGGAGAGCAACCACAAGCCAAGGTCTTCTGAACAGATGTCACGTGCTCAAGGCCAAACCCTGGTGCTTTAAGGCAGGGGTCTCCAACCTTGGCAACTTTAAGACTTGTGGACTTCAACTCCAAGCTGGCTGAGGAATTCTGGGAGTTGAAGTCCACAAGTCTTAAAGTTACCAAGGTTGGAGACCCCTGCTTTAAGGGTTGCGGACATCATGAAGACAAGAGAAGATGGAAGGTGAGCAATCAGCTTGGGCAAATTTATTGCCCTTCCCCCAAACAGCTGCTCCTCAACTGTGTTAAAATTTCAGTTCCCATAATCCTCCAGACAGGACCATGGCTGGTTTAAAAGGCAACACATAGCAATAGCAATAGCACTTAGACTTATATACCGCTTTTCAGTGCTTTACAGCCCTCTCTAAGCGGTTCACAGAGTCAGCATATTGCCCCCAACAATCTGGGTCCTCATTTTACCCCCCTCGGAAGGATGGAAGGCTGAGTCAACCTTGAGCCGGTGAGATTTGAACTGCCGAACTGCAGCTAGCAGTCAGCTGAAGTAGCCTGCAGTACTGCACTCTAACCACTGCGCCACCTCGGCTCTTATAATTCATCTAATTCTAAAGCACAAGGGTGGAGGTTTTCCAGAGTAGAGGCAATTCCCAACTGGGAGCGAATTGCTACATATCCACTTCTCATTTCAACTGCTCTTTCTTTAGCAATAGCACTTAAGACTTATATGCCGCTTCATAGTGCTTTTACAGCCCTCTCTAAGCAGTTTTGCAGAGTCAGCATTTTGGACCCCCCCAACAATCTGGGTCCTCATTTTACCGACCTTGGAAGGATGGAAGGCTGAGTCAACATTGAGCTGGTCAGAATCGAACTGCTGGCAGTGAGCTGAATCAGCCTGCAATACTGCATTCTAACCACTTGCGCCCACCAGGGCTCTTTTAAGGTAATGATAAACATGAGAAGGAGCAGCGCGTAACTTGTCTCCTGAATTACCCAGTCTACACAATCTCGTTTTATTCGAGCTGTCACCCTGATACGTTGTGCAGAAATAAATAACGTGATGGCACTTTTCAGGGCCGCAGTGAGGATTGCTGGGAGAACTGCACGCAAGACGCATCAATCCTCCTGAACTCCAAAAATATCACCCCTAAAAGCACGGGAGGGGCCACCTCAAAAGAAGAGGCAAAGGAAGCAAACACCCACATATGCAGAAAACCTGGATTGCCAAAGTGGTTGTCGGAACAAGGCTTTTGTGATCAAAATATTCCAAGCCAGGCTTGCAGCAATGGCTGTTGCTTAGCAAGTAAGCAACCCCCCACCACAGTCCTGGCCTAAGAACGGCTAATGCTCATTGGCTACAGTGGAATCTGGATGTCCTGGCTGAGGAATTCTGGGAGTTGAAGTCCACAGGTATTAAAAGTTGGCCAGGGTGGACACCCCTGGTTTAAATAGTACTATTAACAGTACTGTTGGCTTACAACAGTTCATTTAGTGACCAAAGTTCAACAACACTGAAAAAAAAAGTGAGTTTTTCACACAACCACTGCAGCCGCACCCCCATGGTCACATGATCAAAATTTAGACGCTTGGCAACTGGTTTATTTATATTTGATGACGGTTGCAGTGTCCTGGCATGGCTGGTTCAGGAATTCTGGGAGTTGAAGTCCACAACTCATAAAGGGGCCATCGTTCCCCAGCCCTGCTGTAAACTGACAAGCCTTCCCATTCAAGCATTTGAGATGTGGACCAACCTCACCCTCTCCAAGCGTTTTCAAATGCTTCTCCTTCACTGGCACAAGAAACGTCAGGCAAATGCAGGCAGTCCTCGACTTACAACAGTTCGCTTAGTGACCGTTTGAAGTTAGCATGGCACTGAAAAAAAGAAACTTAGGACCGTTTTTCACACTTACGACCGTTGCAGCATCCCCATGGTCATGTGGTCAAAATTCAGACGCTTGGCAACTGATTCCTATTTGTGACGGTCACAGTGTCCCGGCGTTCATGTGATCACCTTCTGACAAGCAAAGTCAATGGGGAAGCCAGATTCACTTAACAACCGTGTTACTAACTTAACAGCTGCGATGATTCACTTAACAACGGTGGCAAGCAAGGTCGTAAAATGGGGAAAAATTTTTCACTTAACAAATGCCTCACTTCACAACAGAAACGTTGGGCTCAATGGTGGTCGTAAGTCGAGGACTACCAGTTAAAATCCTGGCCCTAAAATGAGGGCTAAACACCAGGAGAAAAAAAACCAAGACATTTAAGAGGGAGCACTGGGCAGGTGTCAGTTATAAATCTTCTTGAGCCTATGACCAGAGAACGTTCAGAGGCCGATTACAGCAGCGGTTCTCAACCTGTGGGTCGTGAACCCTTTGGGGGTCGAACGACCCTTTCACAGGGGTCGCCTAAGCACGCACTAGCCCGCCATCTTGGTGCCACGCCCCCTTTGTCAATTCATCACGCGTGGGGAGGGGGCGGGGAGGGGGTCGCGGCATTAGGAAGGTTGAGAACCACTGGATTACAGGGTTGTTGTCACACCAACTCACCTACCTACCCTGTTTCCCCCCAAAATAAGACATCCCCTGATAATAAGCCCAATCGGGCTTTTGAGTGCATGGCAATAAGGCCAAGCGCTTATTTCAGGGTTCAAAAAAATATAAGACAGACGTCTTATTTTCGGGGAAACACGGTAGGTTTGTAGGCACCTGATTAAACCCACTGTGGTCGGTTGGAATAAGTATGTCAGGATTGTAACTCAATTATCCAGCCAAGTTACAGTGTCGATTTAAATACACACACACACAAAAAAAAAAAAAAAACCAGAAGTGGTCAATAGGGCTAAGGCATGGTCTACTTTTATGAAACGAGGTTGTGTAATTCAAAACAATTACAGGATTTGCATTTGCCGGAGCGCAATCTTATTGCTTTAAAATTCCCCATTTGCAAAACCGCTGACGCTGAATACGAGCTGCCCAAGAAAGAACTCACAAAACAGGAATCGCACGTTGTTTTTCAACGACAGGGCTTATGATAGCTTCCTACGGTATTCTCTGAGCCAACCGCTTTTGCTTCTATGGTTAATTCAGCCATTATTTATTCTTTCGAAGCAATTCGGAAGAAAAATGTTCATGAAATATGTTACTTCACTCACCAGAACCTAAGGAATCCAAAATTGTGTAAATCATTTTGTTCACATTTCTACCCCTTTACCTATCCAGTTTCCCTCTCTCATCTCTCACTGTGCTAGCACCAATTTAAGTGCATTGGGACAGAAGTCACCTCTTTTCTCTTAAATGTTGTATAGGAATCCCAAAGGTGCTTTTTCAAAAGGCAACTGGACTTTCTTCGTTTTCCCTTGAAGACGTTTCGCTTCTCATCCAAGAAGCTTCTTCAGTTCTGTTCTTCAGTTCAGTTCTTCAATCAGAATTGAAGAAGCTTTTTGGATGAGAAGCGAAATGTCTTCAAGGAAAAACAAAGAAAGTCCAGTTGCCTTTTGAAAAAGCACCTTTGGGACAACCATGACCTGGATGACTGAGAATCTCCATAGACGTTTTGTTATATAGGTAGTCCTCAACTTAGAATCACAAATGAAACTGGAAATTTCCATCGCTAAGTCATGCGGTCGTAAAAGTGTGACTGCAAGGCTTAGCAATAGCAACCCCTGCAGTCCTGACTGCGGTTGTTAACTGAATCCCACAGTTGTTAGGCAAGGCAACTTCCTGCCGGGTACCCACAAGAAAAATTGCAAGTCCCAGGCCTGCAGGTAGCCAAGTGGGCGAGGGATGGAGTGTACACAGGTGCAGGAGAGGTGGGTGTGGGAGGGGAGCCACATGGGTCAGGGAGGGTAACTGGGGCAGGCACAAAGGTGCCACATGGGTTTGGAAGGGTTGGGGGGGGAGGCATGGCACTGTGTAAGAGGCGCCTTGCAGGTCAGTGAGAGTATGCAGTGGTATTAAGAGTGCAAGAGGCACCAGGCAAATTGTGGAGGGGGCAAGGGGGATTGCGTGACAGGCACTGCACAAGGGTACATAGGAGTGTGCCAAAGGCGCTGCAGAAGTTGAGAAGAGTGTGTGGGGACAGCGCAGCTGCGCTACTGTTCATTGTGGTCCAAGTGCAGAGAGACTTGGGGAGGTTGGGTGAGGGAGGCATATTATCCCAGTAACTTGTGACATTTCCCGGCCGGCTTTCCCACTGACTTTCTGGGGAAGCCTGCAGGAAAAGTTGCCAATGGTGATTATTTACCATAAGGACACTCGGATAGCCATAACTCTGAGGACCAGCCATAACCACCAATTATTCAGCACCATTGTAACTTCAAATGGTTGCTAAATGAATGCATTGGCACTGAAAAAACGGACCGTTTTTTCATAATTACGACCACTGGTCCCCATGGTCATGAGATCGAAATTTGGGACAGGTGGCCACTGGCATGTATTCATGACAGTTGCAGTGTCCTGGGGTCATGTGATCACCTTTTGCGACTTTCTGACAAGCAAAGTCAATCGGGAAGCCAGATTCACTTAACCACCATTGTTACTGACAACGGCAGTGATACACTTAACAACTGGGGCAAAATTCACTTAACAAATGTCTCACTTAAATTTTGGGCTCAATTGTGGTCGTAAGTCGAGGACTACCTGTATTATGTATATCACTTTCCGCTCCTGAAGGAAGGGCAGGACATAAATCTAACAAAACAATAAATATTGTATGTTAATGAAGACTCTCAGTCATGCAGGTACAGTTGTCTGGAAGTTGAGTCATGGCAACTGGATGTTTTTTCTTTTTGGTTTGAAACGTTTCGCTGCTTATCCAAGTAGGATCCAAGAGCATGAGACACTCTGCTAGAAAGAAGTTCCCTGAGGATGGGCTCCAGAACGAGTCCAAAAGCTCAGAAGACTAAACCTCTGGTCCCAGTTACCAACCCAGATTGGATTCTGCAAGTCCAGTTGCCATGACTCAACTTCCAGACAATAAATATTGTACATATTTAAGAAACTTACCAGTGTTATTTAAGTGCTTCCTTCTGCTATTTTAGGATTTTTTTTAAAAAAAAAAAACAACTCTACAAGGCTGTTTACATTAGAGAAAGCAGTCAATACACTTTACTAAGTAATAAGGTTGATTCCCTATAATTTAGAATTGGATAAATATAAATATAAATATAAATATAAATATAAATAATATAAATATTTTCCAGGCATTAGCACTAACTGCTCATAGCCAAAAGCAGGTTTTCTTTCTTCCCACAGAATGGACCAGAACAGGTAATATGACTCTGACATTCATGTCTGCAACTGTACTGGATATAAAGACTAGTAGGAATGTTTACTGGAAATGTGAACATGATATATATATATATGTAAGTCTGTGGTTATTCGGGTTTTCTCCCGCGTGAAGTTGGAGATGTCATTGCAACGTTTCGACGAAGTCTCATTCGTCATCTTCAGGCTGATTATCAGGCTTGTGTCTCCAGCCTCCTGCTTCTAGGAGCAATGTATATATATGGCAGCCAGATGAATGTAGATGCCACCAAGTTTAGGCATATACATTCAAAAGGCTTGTAAGAGTATTTTTTTATTGCAGTGAAAGTATTTCCAGTACTGGGGGGAAATATAGGCTATAAAACGACAAAAATTAGATGTCATTTAAAAGGGAGGAAAAATGTGACAGCTATAAATAAAACTACACATTCTGTATTAATGAAAAAGGTACGTTGTCAAATAGGTACAAACACTAGAGAGGCAGTTTAGTGTAGTGGTTTTAAGGTGCTGGCTTAGAAAGGGGGAGATTGTGAGTTCTAGGCCTCCCTTAGGCATGAAAGTTGGATGGGTGATTTTGGGCCAGTCCCTCTAGAGCTCACCTCACAGGGTTGTTGTTGAAGGGAAAATAGGAGGCAGGAATTATGATGTATGTTGCCACCTTGAGTTTAATCATCATCATCGCCCCCTAAAGGTTGTCCTGGACTTACAACCACAGTTGAGCCCAAAATTTCTGTTGTTCATTGACAGAATTGTGAAAGAGAATTTTGCCTCATTTTACCACCTTTCCTGCCTCCGTTAAGTGAATCGCTGCTGTTGTTAGTAACACGGTTGTTAAGCGAATCCGGCTTCCCCAGTGAATGCGTATGTCAGAAGGTATTTACTTAAAATACATGGCATTCTAAGTAAATAGCAAGAATATTACTTATTCCAAAAAGGAAGTGTTTCGTGGGTAATCTGCTCCCTCCGCCCCACAAAGATTCATTTAAATCGTTAAAATAGAAGACATTCTATGGTGTGATTGCACAGCGTCCTTATGGAGGGTTGGCAAACCACAACATACTCAATTATCTCAATTTTCTGGGTTCACATAACACACTGTTACCATAATCTGACCCCATGCACTAAATTCCCACAAGATACCAGATTAAAATGTGGCTGACTACATTAGTTTAGTCTCTCGTGAAAAGGGAGGCTGTTACGTAGACAAGACCTTTTCTCTGAGTTTATTTAGGAGCCTGCAGTGAAGAGCCATGGGGGCGCAGTGGTTAGTATTGCAGGCTAACTCTGCCAACTGCCAGCAGTTCGATCCTGACCGGCTCAAGGTTGACTCAGTCTTCCATCTTTCCGTGGTGGGTAAAATGAGGACCCAGATTGTTGGGGGCAAATATGCTGACTCTGTAAACCGCTTAGAGAGGGATGTAAAGCACTGTAAAGCGGTATATAAGTCTAAGTACTATTGCTATTAAATTCCAGTCTCCTTCACTGAATATAGGATGTCCTCGACTTATGACAACAATTGAACCCAACATTTCCTTATTAAGCAAGGTAACTGTTAAGTGAGTTTTGCCCCATTTTATGACCCCAGTTGTTAAGTGAATCGATGCAGTTGCTATTGAGTTTGCTTGACGGAACGAGGCAAAAAGTGATCACATGACCCCGGGAATACTGCAACCATCATAAATATAGGTAGTCCGCGACTTACAATCATTTGTTTAGTGACGGTTCAAAGTTACATCAGCACTGAAAAAAAGTGACTTATGACTGTTTTTTCATACTTACAACCACTTCAACATTCCCATGGTCATGTGAAATTCGAACACTTGGCAACTGACTCATATTTATGACGGGTGCAGTGTCCCGGGGCCATGTGCTCATCTTTTACGACCTTCTGACAAGCAAACTCAATGGGGAAGTCAGATTCATTTAACAACCGTGTTACTAACGAAATTACATTGATTCCCTTAACAACTGTGGCAAGAAAAGTCATAAAATGGGGCAAAATTCACTTAACAACTGCCTCACTTAGCAACAGAAATTTTGGGCTCAGCTGTGGTCGTACATCAAGGGACTACCAGTATTTATTTTGTTTTACTGGCATATACTGTTCTTCTTTTGCATTTTTGCTTAACATGGCCCAAAGTCATGTTTGTTTTGAGTTGGGCAGCTATATAAATATTCTAAATAAATAAATAGCCATAGCACTTATATACCGCTTTATAGTGCTTTACAGCCCCCTCCAAGCGGTTCACAGAGTCAGCATATTGACCCCAACAATCTGGCTCCTCATTTTTACCCACCTCGGAAGGATGGAAGGCTGAGTCAACCTGGAGCCTGGTGAGATTTGAACTGCCAAATTGCAGGCAGCCGGCAGCCAGCAGAAGTAGCCTGCAGTGCTGCACTCTAACCACTGCGCCACCGCGGCTCATAAACCCGAATTTGGGGGAACAATAAGGAGAGTTACCATTTTGCTTATTTATGCAATGGCAGTAGATGTGCTGCTGATCAGTATAAGGAATGAAATGACTCGGACATTTGCCCTGCTTTGGTAAGACTCCTTTAATTAATAGGAAGGCTGGACTAACAGCCCCATGACTGAAATGAGATTTCTATCAGAGACTTCCTGGCTCATAAGTCCACCTCGCTTCTCAAGCAATACTTATTTCAACAGAGCAGAATTAAAAGGAAGAATGTATTTCTTTCTCCCTTGCCTCTGGCCATATCATTTCCTCAAATGTCCTTTCTGAGGAGGCACCTGAAGAACTACCAAAAACCTGGGTAGCAAGATTTTCTTCAAGTAATGAGGATAAGAAAGGGGAAAAGGGAACATTTTGTACCTCCTCCCTATTTTGGGGTTCTTTTTCCTGCTGCTCCTGAAGGTAAAGCCTGATTTCTTTGGCTGTATATAAGTCTAAGACTGGAAGTAACTAGGAACCAAGGAAAAACAGGCAGAGAGGTTGATAGGAAAAGGACTTCCGGAATGAGAGGACACACGTCTCAAAGACTATACAATATTCCACTGAACAAGTTTAAAAATAAATACAGGTAGTCCTCAACCTACGACCGCAATTGAACATTTCCATTGCTAAGCGAGACAGTTAAGTGATTTTTGCCCCATTTTACGACATTGCCACAGTAGTTAAATGAATCATTGCAATTGTTAACACAATTGTTAAGAGCATCCAGTTTCTCCATCAACTTTGCTTATCAAAAGGTCGCAAAAGCGGATCATATGACCCCGGGACACTGCAACTGTCATAAATATGAGCCAGTTGCCAAGCCTCCAAATTTTGATCACATGACCGTGGGGATGCTGCAACGGTCGTAAGGGGGAGAAACCGTCGTAAGTCACTTTCTCAGCGCTGTTGTAACTTTGAACGGTCACTAAACAAAATATTATTAGTGGAGGACTACCTGTATATCATTTACCTAGGGATACTGTGCAATTAGAAACTGCAAATAACTGTCACCCTGTTTCTACACAGAAAATTATGCACACATTTTTGCACATGAAAAACGCACCCTTGAGTCTGTCAACAAAGATACGTACGGTTTCTATGAACTTTTTTCGTTGTACACAGAGATGTGTATCTTAACACCATTGAGCCCAGTGTACAGGTAGTCCTCAAATTACAACAGTTCATTTAGTGAACGTCCAAAGATACAACAGCACGGAAAAAAGAGTTATGGCCATTTTCCACACTTACGTCCTTTGCAGCATGCCCACGGTCACATGATCAAAATTCAGATGCTTGGCAACTGGTTCATATTTATGACAGTCGCAGTGCCCTGGGGGTCACGTGATCGCTTTTGAGACCTTCTGACAAGCAAGGTCAATGGGGAAAGCCAGATTCACTTAACCACCGTGTTACTAATTTAAGAATTGCAATGATTCACTTAACAACGGGGGCAAGAAATGTCGTAAAACGGGGCAAAACTCACTCAAATGTTTCATTTAGCAGTATAAATTGTGGGCTCAATTGTGGTCGTAGGTTGAGGACTATACCTGTAGTCGGTATAGCAGAGAGATCTAACATGATGAATTTGGATCATAGTTCAGGTCCTCACACGGAATCACAAAGTTGACTGGAGGGCTGTGGGGCTAGGCATTCTCCCACACGGTTATCTCAAAGGTGCTTTTTTTTTCTTCAAAAGGCAACTGGAGTGTTTTTTCCTTGAGGAAGAAAAAAACGTTTTTGCTTCGTTTTCTTCGTCTTCAAGGAAAAAAGAGTCCAGTAGCCTTTTGAAGGGGGAAAAAAAAGCACCTTTGAGACAACTATGAGGCCTGGATGACTGAGAATCTCCATGTACTCCCACACTGTTGTTGTTGTTGTTGTTGGGATAAAGTTACTCATGATGCCTTGATTCTCAGAGAAAGTATATATACCAGAAGTCCCCAAACTTGGCAACTTTAAGACTTGTGGACTTCAACTCCCAGAATTCTCCAGCCAGCTATGCCACAAGTCTTAAAGTTGCCAAGTTTGGGGACCCCTGGTATATACAATATCAATGCAATAAGTAATGACATGGTAAAGTGGGCACATGTAATTTCCCAGAAATTAAATCAGCCTCTGTGACCGCTGGGTGAAAGGCAGCTACTGTGGCAAAAGGAACAGGGTTATGTCCTTGGACCCTTGGAAAGGCCTTGGGATAAAATCCAGCTGGGTCACAAACTCACTTTTCACAAGCCCCGCAGAAGCCACAATCCCACAGATCAGCTCCTGAGCTGCTTCACAGAAACAGGAATACTTAAAATATTTATACAGGATGCTTTTTGCACATTTAATCGAAACAAAACAAAAAAAAAAAATTTTTTTTTAAGGAATGAAATACGAATTAACGCTATTAATGCTCCCATTTCAGAACAAGGACCTGCCGTGGTTTATCAAATAACTTATTTGCACCCACCCCCTTTTTCTCCCATTATGGAATTTCAGACTGCAGATGGGGGTTGCCAGATGCCACCAACCCCCCCCCCCCAGCACTGATCCTGAATCATGAGAATACTGGGAGAGGTGAGGTTTTGTTTTTTTTACTAGGATCTTCATCGTTTATTTTTACTTATTTTTTATATTTCTAATTTATTTTTATTTATTAAATTCACATGCCGTACGTCTCACAGGCAAACGACTCATGGTCTACCACTTAATCTTGTAACACATAAATGTCAATGGTAGAAACACAATCCATTGAGGATACTTGAGAAGGCCCCTGAATTCATCAGGCAGCAGACAGGACTACACAAAGAGTGGGGGGTGGGGGGGAAGGCCAGTAAGAAAACAAACTTTGGCTGCAAGGAAACAACCAACCAAGCTCAGACAGCACCAAGGACCCCTCATTTCTACCCTGAGCTACAAACCTCCTCCTTTACCAACATAGGTAGTCCTGGACTTACAGCAGTTTGCTTAGTGACCATTCAAAGTTAAAACGGCACTGGAAAAAAGGGGACTTACGATCATTTTTCTCACTTATGACCATTGCAGCATTCCCCATAGTCACGTGATTTACATTCGGATGCTTAATAAGTGACTCACATTTATGACAGTTGCAGTGTCCCGGGGTCACGTGATCCCTTTTTGCAAGCTTCTGACAAGCAAAGTCAATGGGGAAACTAGATTCACTCAATGACCGTGTTACTTATTTAACAACTGTGATTCACTAAATTCACTTAACAACATATCTTAATTAGCAACAAAAATTTTGGGTTCCATTGCGGTCATAAATTGAGGATTATCTGTATTTGAAAACATGGCCTGAGAAATACAATGGGAGGCACCTTATAAATGATAACTTTACCATCTACCATCACCCTCTAACCTGGTTTTTAAAACTTATTTGCCAGGACTTTACTGGATACTGATCAGGGATGAAAAGCAGGTAACTGTTTTCACATAGTGTGACTCCTTCCATCCTTATTCAGGGCTCGTTCCTAAATGTCTTTATCCTGTAGCTTAGGAATTTCAAGTATTTCCCCAGCCCTTCTTTTGAGGCACACACCCATGTCTCCCGAGTTAGAAAGGAGAACCACTGTATTCCCTCAGCACAGCCTTCCTTGCTAGAGGAAAAAAAAAATTCAATTACAACATTGCTCTTCCTTCTACTAATCCAATACACTCTTATCAAAATAAGTGTAGATTCTGCCCATTGCCAGGAATAGGCTCGAAAAAGAGCTGGCTAGGACGAAATGTGACTTGTTTAAGTTACCAACTTTCCCTGGAACCCGGCTTCCCTTAAAGGCCTAATTTCAGAAAACCAGGAAATGTGCAGGAGAGGTTCAAAATGTCCTCCTTCCCCCATTAAGGAGAGTCGGAGTTGCTCCACACGGCAAATTTCCCTTTAATCCCCATAGGATCCCACCTCCGTGGCAGTCAACCAGGCTACAAAGAAAATGAGAGTTTTAACTGCAGGCACCACGTCCCCACTGTCTGATACAAACACCTGTCAAAGCCAAGTCAGACATTCCAAGGGAAGCCTGGAAAAACCAGGTTAAGATAGCAGCCGACGAGCCTCCTTCCCCTCGCCCAGAACAGGGCGAACATATGGTGGAGGCAGGGGAAACAAGAAGCCACCGCCGTTCCCCACCCCACCCACCCCCCAAAAAATATTGGGAGACCCACCAAATAAAAGAATCCAGAAGAGGAACAGCCCAGGCAAGATGCCAAAGCTTATTTATCCTTTCCATCTTTACAAAGGGAGAGCGGTTTTCCTTAAGAGCCCCTCTGGGAAAGGGCTGGGGGGGGGGACAGAAGGCAGCTGGAAAAAGGAGGGGCAGGGCCGTTTTGGGTGGGGGGGGGGCAGCCCCCAACAGAGAAATAATAGCCCGAAGCCAGGTCTTACACTTCCCTCCTCTTCCAAAAGGCCCCCAATCCGGGCACCCAGCCGAGCAGAAAGGCGAGACGGACTTCAGCTCGACCCCTCCCGCGGAGAGCACGTGGGACCGAAAGGGACCTCAGATCTCCCCTTCCTCTCCTTTCCCCTCTTGGCTCGGGGACGCCTCTCCTCCTTTGCCCAGCACCGGCCGGCCCGACTGCCGGAAAAGCAGGCCAGATCCGCCTGATCCAAGGACACGTGTCCCAGCCGGGCGGCCCCAGAGGGGAAGAAGGCAAGGCGATCGCCAGGCCCACGCGGCGGCGGCAAGAACAGCCTCGGTGCAGAGAAAGCCGGGAGGCGGGCCAAGCCCGCCCGGTTCCCTTTCTTCTTACCGATCCATCTTACCGATTTCGGCCCAAAGCACGTGGGGCCGGGCCGGGCCGGATCGCAGAGGCGGACGCCGATCCGACGACCGGCGCGGCGGCAGCAGCAGCCAGCGAGAGAGGAGGGAAGGGGAGGGGAGGAGAGAGAGGAGGAGGAGGAGCCGCGCCAAGGCCAACCCCGCCACGGCCTCGGGCAAGGCGAGGAACGGAGGCAGGAAGGAAGAGGAAGGAGAACACGTGGGGCCGGCGGGCTTTGGGCCTAGCGAGGAAAAGGAGGAGGAGGAGGAGACGACTCCGGCCTGGCGCCGGTTCCAAGGAAGGGACCGGCCGCAAAGCGGGTCTGCTTCTGTTTCCCCACCACGTGCGCGCAAGCCAGGAAGGAAAACTAGCTCGGGGGGGGGGGAGGAGGNNNCCTTGCGCGCGCCCCCCCCCCCAAACGCACGTGGGGGAAGGGAGGGTCTAAGCCAGTGTTTCCCAACCTTGGCAACTTGAAGATGTCTGGACTTCAACTCCCAAAATTCCCCAGCCAGCTAATGCTGGCTGGGGAATTCTGGGAGTTGAAGTCCAGACATCTTCAAGTTGCCAAGGTTGGGAAACACTGGTCTAAGCTCCTCAGAACACACGAAGGGGGGAAAACGGAGGTAAAAGAATACTCTTTGCAGGTAGGAAGGGCCACACCGAGGCGCACACACGAACACGTCTAACAAAGGCTATCCTACCCAGTAGGATAGCAATAGCACTTAGACTTATATACCGCTTCACAGTGCTTTACAGCCCCCTCTAAGCGGTTTACAGTGTCAGCATATTTGCCCCCAACAATCTGGGTCCTCATTTTACCCAAGGATGGAAGGCTGAGTCAACCTTGAGCCTGGTGAGATTCGAACTGGCAAAGGAGCTGGAGTACAATTACAGGTAGTCCTCGACTTACAACAGTTCATACAGTGACCGTTTGAAGTTACAAGGGCACTGAGAAAAGTGACTTATGACCGCTTTTCACACTTATGACCATTGCAGCATCTGCCATGGTCGCGTAATTTACATTCGGACGCTTGGCAACCGACTCACGTTGATGACAGTCGCAGTGTCCCTGGGTCATGTGATCCCCTTTGGCGACCTTCTGACAAGCAAAGTCAACGGGGAAGCCAGATTCACTTAACAACCGGGTAACTAATTTAAGAACTGCAGTGATTCGCTTAACAACTGTGGAAAGGAAGGTCGTACAATGGGGCAGAACTCACTCAACAAATATCTCAACTTAACGTAAATTTTGGGCTCAATTGTGTCTACCTGTACCTGCCATGCTCTTAAGCCTTCCATCCTTCCGAGGTGGGTAAAATGAGGACCCAGATTGTTGAGGGCAATATGCTGACTCTGTAGACCACTTAGAGAGGGCTGTAAAAGCACTGTGAAGTGGTATATAAGTCTAAGTGCTATTGCTATTAGCACTAAGCGGAGAGCACTCAGACTGATTCATGGTTCAAATACTTATTTTCTCCCATCCTTTCCTGATGGGAGGGGGAACTGGGGAAGCAAGGAATGAGAAGCCCCCAATATTCTATGGCTTTCCTACCTGAGGAAAAAAATGAAACTGGGACAGTAAGATCAGACTTCCATAAATAGAACATAGTGGGAGAGGATTTCTGACATACAGGCAGTCCTCAATTTACAAGAGTTTGTTTATTGACCGTTCAAAGTTATAATGGCACTGAAAAAACTGACTTAGTTTTTCATTCTACTGTTGCAGCATCCACATGGTCACAATTTGGATGCTTGGCAACAGGCATATATTAATGAGTTTCAGTGTCCAAGGTCATGTAATCATATTTTGCGACCTGACGTGGAATGCCAGTAATGGAAGCCAGATTCACTTAACAACCGTGTTACTAACTTAACTGCAGTGATTCACTTAACAACTGTGGCAAGAAAGGTTGTAAAAATGGGACAAAATGTACTTAACGTCTTACTTAGCAACAGAAATTTTGGGCTCCATTGCCATCGTTAAGTCGAGGACTACTACAAACCAGCACTGCAAATGCAAACCAAGAAGGTACACAATTTTTTAAAATGGCAATGTTGAGGAGGGGGATGTTTACAGGAATTGCCCAATACAACAAGGGGGTGCCAGATGAGACAGTGGTTAGCCTGAGTTTACTTATGCTCATGAAAGTATCTTTTTGAGTGACCTTAAGTTTACAAAAATAAAGTTAGTGGGGCTGTCAAACTTACAAAAGGCAATGGAGAGGGAAAACAAATGCCTCTTTGGATGGTTCCATCTTTACAGAATGGGATTATTTCCCAAATATTTGTACATCGCTAATTCACATTTAATTGCAGAGGAAAAAACCCTCCCACAGCTTTACAAGAAACTTGCTCAACCTGGCAAATGATCAGGAGCCTGGTCACATTTTAATAAAAGGCATAAGCCTTCATGAAACATGAAACCTGCTCAAGTTGGTGACAAGATGTTTGGGAGCCACATCTAAGGTCATCGAGTTTAAAGTGGAGTTTAAAGTGGCTTTACCGACTGAAGAAAAGAGGGCAGATTCTGAATTAAAGTACCAGGGAAAATCCAAGATCACATCTCAACTTATAACACGGGGAAGGGTTTGCAAGAAGTAAACATACCTTTAAAATCTTATTCTTTCAAAAAAAAATGTGTTGGGGCCCATTTTCAAAACAATCTCTCTCTATTTGAAAGTAAACCCCAACTGTTTTTTTTAAACCATGAGATTCTATAAGCATCTTTACTTCTTGGAAACCTTTCTGTGTGTTACAAGTTGAGGTATGAGCTTGGACTTCAGATGATCTTCTGGCTATAGAGAAGTACAAGTAGTCCTCAACTTATGACCACAATTGGCCCCGGAATTTGCATTGCTAAGCGATGCAGTTGTTAAGTGAATCATGTCCAATTTTACAATCTATTTTACCAGGATTGTTAAGCAAATCTTGCTGACATTAAGCAAAGGTGGTTATCCCCCAGTGTCTCTGCTTGTTGAAAGCGTTTTGGGAAGATTGGAGATTGTGACCACTTGACCCTGGGATCCTACAATCATCGTGAATAACAGCCAATTGTCAAGTGACCAAATTTTGATCACATGACTGCGGGGATGCTGCAATGGTCATAAGTGTAAGGACTGGTCATAAGTCCCTTTTTTCAGCACCAGCGTAATTTTGAATGGTTATTACATGTATGGTCATAAATCAAGGACTACCTGTAGTTTTCTTGGAAACAACATGAAGATATTTTATCATGGCCACCGTCATGTGATATGATTTGACATAGCTTTTAGAGATCAATGAAGTCCTGGAAGGAAGAGAGTAAAAGATCTGAAATTGCAAACACAAGTTTTTCATTTAAGTAAAAACATTCTCCCCCCCCCCCCAAAAAAAAACCTTTTAAAGGCTTAGAAACACAACAAAAGAGCAGTGCAATTTGTGAAATCAAGACAACCCTTTCTTTATGATATTCACATTTTAAGTTAGGATGATACATAGGTCACTTAAAAAAAGCAAAATCTCATGCTGCTATAAATTCAGAGATATATTAAATGTGACAGTAACCACCACACTAATTTGTCTCATAGACACTGGCTGAGAAATGAATCAGATTACTGGCTGCTTATACTTAAATTTATAGACTGAAGTCATTCTACAAATATTACCAATATTGTGAACAACTGACTGAAGGCTCAGGCTCTCCAAATTTTGTGCAAGAACATGGCAAACACATCCTAGATAGTGTGTGCCTTAGATTCTGGGTTCTACAGATAAGATGGGAGGGGACAGGAACAAGCTCATGTTGGAGAGGAATAGGTGGAGAAAGAGGTTTTTGTCTAAGAATGTGTGTTATATAAGCAGCTGGTTTTACTTCAAACACCATACTAAGGAACTATCATTACACAGATTGTAGCTTTGCTGCTCAAAGGTAGCAGGAGAGCTCATAAATTCTCTGTGTTTACATGGTCTCAGTTTTTGTAGGCACTACTGGTATGACAAAATTGATGACAGTCCAAATAACCTTCTCGCTGAACTGGTATGGGATTCTGGGTCCAAGAGTAAGGCTCATGGTTTCAGGTGCAATGAATGGTTCAGGGAACAGGATTTTATGCCTTCAACAAACCATGATTCAAGAGTGGGAGGGACTTCCACCCCCAAGGATGTTTGCAGGGAAAAGCCAGCTGCAGAACTGGGTGTTCCGTATATAGATTCATTAATCATTTGTATAGTACTTCACCAGTGCAAAATTATTTACAATTCTTGCTCAATTTGGTTATACACAAGAGCAGGCCTTTGGACTTATCACAACAAGTAAAAGTGTAAGAAGAGAAGCAAGAACCAATTTGGCCTAGTGCTCAAGGTACCAGGCTAGAAAGCCAGAGTTCAAGTCCTGCCTTAGCCATGAAAGCCAGCTGGGTGACTTTGGGCCAGTCACTTTTTCTCGGCCCAACTCACCTCGCAGGGTTAATTGTTGTGGGGGGAAAGTGTGTTGGGATACATTGGCGGCCTTGAGTTATTTGTAAAAATAAAGGCAGGATACCAATAAATACATAAAGAATGGCGACTCCCTAGAAAAGGTTTTGATTTGCATGATTCTTTTGTTATCGCATGAGAGGGCATAGCTAACAGGTATGGTAGGCTACGAGCTTTACAGCCAGCAGGGACAGCAAATATTTTTCGAGTAAATAACTCAAATTAAGGCTCTCTGCGGTTTTTTCCCAAATAAGAGGTACAAGAAGAGATCTTGATCTCGGGAATAACCCCCATTTGCCGAGAGCCCATTTTGCCTCTCTGAAGCTCAAGCTTTCAAACTTTTATGAACACAGCACCGAAAATACATGCCCAGTGGACGAAGAAAAGTGGCCGTAGGTAACTAGCCAAACCAGGTTTTTGTGCGCCTCGAATCCCCGTCATTCCTGGCTCGCGAAGAGATCTCGGCACACGTAAAGGTTGGGGGGGGGGGAGAGCTAAATTTACTCGGGAGGAAGGGCAGAATGAATACGTTGCCTAAGAGTCCCGAAGGCAATAAATCCTGAATTTGGGTTGGTTTTTTTTTTTGTGGGGGGGGGGGGGGAGAGAGAGAACAGGTGCCCTGGCAGGAAATTCAGCGTCGGTTCTTGGCGGCAGCCAAGGAGTTTTGAGAGGTCAAGAGTCCAGAAAGCCAAAGAGAAAGCGAGAGAAAGAGGCCTCCAGAGCAGCCGCTCTTCGGCTCTCAACCAGCCGGGGGCCCTTTGTAGGCAGGCCATGCCGGCTGGGGTGTGGGTGTTGGAAGCCTTTCATTCAGCGCCCAGGCCGCCGTTCGTTCGTTCGTTCGTTCGTTCGCACGGCTTAACCCGGTGGCTGAGGCGGGGCCCCATTCGCAGGACGTCCTTATCAACTCCGGAGCA
>QLTV01001687.1:189992-212265 GCA_003457575.1 Thermophis baileyi | reverse complement strand
CCCAAGAGACGAAGGAAAGAGGGGGGGCGCAGATTCTTTAAGAACATGCAAACAAAAACATGTATATTAACATTAGAATTATATAGACTGGATAATTATTTTGTATGTACTGTGATAGGCATTAGGATAATATTTCAATACAAATAGAGATGAAGAGTGAAATATGGGAATTATGAATAAGAATTAAGCATTCATTGGAAAATTAGAGAATGATGGTATTATTAATATGCTGAAATAATATAATGATTAGCAGTGAAATAAATAAATATTAATATTAATAAAATTAAACAAGTAATTATATAAATGAAAGAATATATTTTAATATAAGCTATATGTTTAAATGATATTGTGATTTATATTAGAATTGTATATTCAAACACTGAAAATGAAAGAATGAAGGATGAAACTTTAATATATACAGATGTGAAGAGTTAAATAAGGGAAATATGAATAATAAAGCAGGTGAAAGATGGAAGACAGAAAAGAAACGTTTTTGAATATTACGGTGACATGAATAAAAGAATAGAAATAGAAATAAGAGGGGAACAACAATATACATATTTTAACATACAGTAACAAGATATATGTAATAATAAGAGGGAGGTTTAGAAATTGAATGGCGGTAGTACCAGTATTAGATATGTTTAAACAATATGAAATGAAAATGAAATGTAATAATTATGAGTAATAATATTATGTTTATGTGTACTAAGATGTATGATACCCAGGTATCACACTGTTCACGCATTGATATACATAAGCAATATAAAATAAAAAACTTGACAAAAAAGGGAAATATTGGTGCATAAAATCCCTGGCACAAAGATCACCGCTACACTCTTGGCAGCCTCTCCTCCATACAGCGCACCTTCCCCAAATGAGCAGGTTATGAATCAGCTGAACCGCTTGGAGAGAGAGGAAAAAAATATTTTCCCCACTGCCTTCTGTTCCTCAGCTGACGCAAAGCACCGACTGGCCCTGACTCAGCAATCCAATCAGCTAAAGTTAACATAGCAGGGGTCTTCCCCGCCGTCAGCATCCCATTCCTTCCACAGACGCAGCCTTGAAGGGATCCTTGGTGCTCTCTGAACTTGGTTGTTTCCTTGCAGACGTCTCATTACCCACTGATGAAAGTTACCTAGTTTGGGTAATGAAATGTCTGCAAAAAAAAAAACCACACACACACAAAACAGCAACATTAAGAGGATTAGAGATGAAAACAGATGATTAGGGGACTGGAGGTTAAAACATTATGAAGCAAGGTTGCAGGAATTGGGTATCTCTAGTTTAATGAAAAGAAGATCTAGGAGTGACATGATAGTGTTCCAATATCTGAGGGGCTGCCACAAAGGGGGTCAGCCTATTCTCCAAAGCACCTGAAGGCAAGACAAGGAACAGATGGAAACTAATCAAGGAGAGAACCAACCTAGAACTAAGGATTTTCCTAACAGAACAATTGACCAGTGGAACGACTTGCCTTCAGAAGTTGTGGGTATTCCAACACTGAAGGTTTTAAAGAAAAGATTGGACAACTATTCCGTCTGAAATGGCATACCATCTCTTGCTTGAGCAGGGGGGTTGGACTAGAAGACCTCCAAGGTCCCTTCCAACTCTGTTATTCTATTAAAGCAATCAAGCTCAGAGAGCACACCACCAAGGACCCCTCATTTCAACCCCCAGGTACAAATATTCTCCATTATCAGTTCAGAGCTAGAAGAACGCAATCCTCCTCCATCCGATCAACAAGCTCACCAATCTTTCTCCTCCTGCTCACTTACGTCGTCCTTGCATTAATAAGGGTCTAGTTTTCCAAGATATGTGGGAAGCTTTGATTCCTTCTTGCACTCGTGGGGAACAGCAGACTAAAACTGAACCCCAGAAAGACCAAGTGGCTTTGGGATTGGGAGTTCTTTGTGTACTTGTTTGGTCGGGGATGGGCCTGCCCTGTCTCAGGGAGACCCAGGGTGTAATCTGGACGCAGGGGGTCTCCAACCTTGGCAACTTTTAAGACTTGTGGACTTCAACTCCCAGAGTTCCTCAGCCAGCTGGCTGGGCTGGGGAATTCTGGGAGTTGAAGTCCAAAAGTCTGAAAGTTGCCATGTTTGGAGAGGCTTGCTTTAGAATAATAATAACAATAATGGAAGATGAATGGTTACTAAATGATTTTTTCATATGTTGGCGGAGGAATTCTGGGAGTTGACGTCCACAAGTCTTAAAGTGGTCAAGATTGGTAGCCCTGAGCTATTGTTTTGGCTGAGGAATTCTGGGAGTTGAAGTCCACAAATCTTAAAGTGGTCAAGATTGGTAGCCCTGAGCTATTGTTTTGGCTGAGGAATTCTGGGAGTTGAAGTCCACAAGTCTTAAAGTGGTCAAGATTGGTAGCCCTGAGCTATTTGTTTTGGCTGAGGAATTCTGGGAGTTGAAGTCCACAAGTCTTAAAGTTGCCAAGGTTGGAGACCCCTGATCTGGAGGGTTCTCCTAGATTTGCGTCTCCTGTGTGTGCCAGTTATGCCCGTTTCTGGACTGCGCCCTGTTGACTCTTGTTAAGTGCTCTACATGGGGCTGACCTTGGAGAGTATCCAGAAGCTTTAGTTCAGAGGTCTTCAAACTTGGCAACTTTAAGACTTGTGGACTTCAACTCCCAGAATTCTCCAGCCAGCATAGCTGGAGAATTCTGGGAGCTGAAGTCCACAAGTCTTAAAGTTGTCAAGTTTGGGGACCCCTGCTTTAGTTGGTTCAAAATGCAGTGGCTCGCTCTGTTTTGTACAAGCCTAGATTTGTACACACCACCTCTTTTGCAGGAGCTGTACTGGTTGACAAATTTTGCTTCTGGGTGCAATTCAAGGTGCTGGATATCGCCTTTAAAACCCCACATATTTTGGGGCCAGGTTATTTGAAGGACTGCCTCTTCCCCAGTTACGTCGACCTCGTTCACGACGACAGGAAGCCAGGGTAGTTGCGGGTCCCATCTATTTGGCATTTACATTTGGTGGGGTTAGGGTTAGGGTCTTTTCAGTGGTGGCTCAAAAAATCTGAAATCTGGCCGTACAGCAGAAGGTTGATGTTTATTATTTTGGTTCGTTGCACAGCCAGCCAGATGTTCAGACTGGATTTGACATTTTTGTCCGCCTATCGAGTCCTTCCCAAGGACCTAAGATAAGCAGATGTGCATGTTTGATGGTGTTACAGATATTGTCACAGGATGTTAAGCTTGCTGTACCTTTTGTTACTGTTATCACATTTATTTGCCACTCACCTTGTGGTTCGAGGAGACTCTGAGGGGCTTAGAGTCCAATCAAAGCTTTAAAAAACACGTTCATCTTACAGCAGGATGGCCATTTCAAGCTCCAAGTGCTACAAAGACTCAAGGCAACCCCAACTCAAAGGGTTTAAGGCAGGGGTGGGTTCTAACTTACCTCGCTGCCGGTTCGCTTCCTCCCGCGCCGCGCGTGCTTCGCAGTGCAAAAAAAATAAGTAAAAAAATTTAAAAAAAAAAAAGCCAAAAACAAGATGGTGACGCATGCGCAGTGCTGGAAACTCGGCTTCTGCGCATGCGCAGAAGAAATAAAAAAAATAAATAAAAATAAAATAAATAAAAAAATAACAAGGAGAAGAATGTACAAGAGGTGTAAACATTAATATATCAACTAGGAGCAGAAAGTAAATGTGTATATATTGAAGAGTAGTGAATATAAATATTTATATGTATTAGGTGGATACATAAATAGTATATATATCAACTTCGATTAACCGATCCTCAAATTGTAAAAATTAACGATTGTAATATATGTTTGTATGTTGTGTATGTTTTTAAATGTAATAAAAATTAATAATAAAATAAAATAAAATAAAATAAAATAAAATAAAATAAAAGATGACAGCGTCCACGGACCGGCACCGAACGAACCAGATCCGTGACATCATCGTGACGTCACCAGCGGGTCGCTACTGGTTCGGCTGAATCGGGAGGAACCCACCTCTGGTTTAAGGCCCAACACATTCAAGCTTTACCTTTTCCCAACCCTGCAGCCAAAATAAAAGAGCTCCCATCCTATTTCCCCCTTAAATAAAAAGAAGCCAGCCTTATTCTGAAGAGAGTTTATTTTCCTTCGACAAACAATTTATGTAACAAAACAAAAGAGAGAGAGAGAGACAACGGTTTCCCCCCCCCACCCGCATCCCAACCCCCAGGCAACTCAGACGTCATAGTTGGGGTTCTTGCGCAGGATTACAAAGCCTTCCAGGATAGCTGTGACAGGTATGTGCTCTTCGGTGGCCAGCTCTGCCCGCTCGCCGTGTGCCAGTAGCACTGGGGTTGTGTGAGTCTGGAAGCCGGTGATCGTCTTTGGCTTCCCAGCTTGACCTACCACGTCCACCGCCTGTAAGGGGGGGGCAGGCATTAATAGGGGCAAAACATTCAGACAACCACCATCCAAGTTCAAAACCAAGCTCCCCACAACAGGCACAAAATACTGAAGTGGTCCAGGATCCCCAAATATCCTCAGGACCCTCTCCACCCTTACCACCCTTGGGCGGTTGCTCTTTTTGAGACCACTTACCTGCCCCACTCTCACCGACACTGGCAGTGGGCGCAGCTCCTCATCAAAAGTCACAAGCATGCGTGGCTGCATGGCAGCCACAAGGCCATAGAGCACGTAGTGGGACTTCCCAAGGATGACTAGAGGAGAAAGGAGGGCAAGGGACAAAGTTTGAGGAGACTGGACCAAAACTGGGGGTGCTTTCTCCATACTGCTATCATATTCTGTTCATTTGACAGTAGCGTAACGTGGTTTATGTGATGGACCTGGACTGTGAAAAACCGTTTTCAAGTCCACACTTCCCTTGGCCGTCTTTCGCTTAATTATTTTGTCGCAAGTTAGTCCACTTCACAAATTTGCTGTTGTTAAGTTAGGGATGACCCACTCTGAAATCCACCCTGAGCTCCCAGAGGTAAGAGGGATATAAATGCAATAAATAAATATCACTGGACGACGCCTCACATCTCCCTTAGATACGATGCCATAAACACAGATGGAGTCAGCCACACACAGTTCCCAGGAAGGGACAGGGAAGTAAAAGAGTAAGAGGCTGATCTCTCGGATGCTTTGCATTTTGCCAAGAAGAAGTGTTTTTCCCACCTGGCGCAAAGCACGGGGGCTGTAACCAAGTATCTCCAACCAAGCCCTAACCGTAAAACAGGATATGGCTCAAACATACAGAAGTGTCAAAGGCCCGGAAACCATCTTGGGCCTTGGATCTTCAGGCCTGCCCCATTTAGTGCTGTGGGAAACTGGGAGGGGGGAATTGTGTGAGTGTGGAGATATAGTCAAAATAACATTCCTTTCTCCGAGAGTCAAGGTCACTCTGCCCTGCACCTGGAGGGGTGTGCCTGGGAGGCATCCTCAGTTAGGACGGTGCATTGATTGGACCATGTGATGGACATGTGGGTGCTGGGGCAGGGACTTGAACTTTCTTTTGGGTGTGGAAAACCCGGAAGCTTCGAATTCGGGTTTTCCCAGATGTGCCAATATGACATCTCTAATAAAATGGAACTTTGAGGAAACTCAAGCCTCGGAGTTTCCTTTCGTTGGGGTTTTTACTTGGAACCCTGACAAGAAGGAGTCATCTTAAAATACGGGAACTACTTAAGATCAACTAATAATAACAGGCTCTCCCGGTTCTCAAGTTAGGATTCTTGCCTGGCTATTCAACCAACCAACCAACCAACCAACCAACCAACCAACCAACCAACCAACCAACCAAGAATGTGTTTCAGAGGCATGGACAGAGGGGGACCGAAAAGTGCTATCGGTGGTTCCTCTCCACCTCCCCAAGTGACCGGTTCAGTGAAGCAAGGCAGCCCTTGTGCCTTGGTGGAACTAGAGAAGAAGTGTCCCAGAACTGGCAGCAAGACGTTCTCTAGGGTTGGCAGCCGCATTAACAGACTGTTGCAACTGTGATCGTAAATATGGACCCCGAGCCATTTTGCCAAAGCTTCCCCACCCACCCCCGCCTACAATGGGAGGGAGACTTTGAATAAGGGTGCCTGCTTTTATCCACAAGCAATCAGGAAATCCAAAAAAGGGTACTTACTGTTACGCACATCCAGGAAAGAGACCAGCACGGTCAAGAGGCCGGCCACAGCAACCTGGCTCATGAGCTGCCGGTCACTGTGGTAAGGACAGAGGGTAAGTGTTCCTTTCCCAAGGTGGGTCAGACCCTGCGCAACAAAATACAAAGTAAGAGGTTGGTAAAACATCCTCCCAAACTTGACTCTAGCAACGGCTTGTCATCACTAATTCCACAGGCACCGAACAGGCTAAGAGGCTGGCCGCCCTAAGAGTCAGGAGAGAAGCTGTGCCAGTTGCTCCCCACTCGTAACGCGGACTGAGCTTCTCGCTTTCCTTCCATAGTTGTCAGTTATTACTGTATTTTTCCATGTGTAAGACAATACTTTCCCTTAAAAATATTTACCTAAAAATGGAGGGGCGTCTTATACACGGGGGGCCGAGAGGAGAACCACGGTTGCGAAACTGCCGATACCTTCTCTCTGCAAACTAGCCTCACGAGCGAAACTTCCGATTGCAGAGACAAGCTAACAGGTTTCCTCCAATCATGAGCCTTATGTAAATGACGTCAGCTGATGCCACGGAGAGCGGGTAGCCAGTGCCCAGAAGGTTCAGGGAGCGGTAATGTCGGAGCGTTTTGAGCCCATAAAAATGTCAGAAAACAAAAACGAAAAACAAAAAGATACCGATACCGGTACCGGTACACGAATGTCTTACTCTGCAAAATAAATGTCTTCTATTTAATGTTTAAAATATTGATTTCTGAATTTTGGGTAAGTAGGCGGTGGCATCCTATACATGGGGGCGTCTTATAGACGGAAAATACGGTAAGTACTGCACTGTACCAAGTAATGGTCAATAGAGGGGTTTTTGAATTGCCTTGAACAGTGTTTCATCGAAACATGAGATGGGAGGGAGGGAGGGAGGATGGATGGATGGATGGATAGATAGATAGCAATAGCAATAGCACTTAGACTTATATACCGCTTCACACTGCTTTACAGCCCTCTCTAAGCGGTTCACAGAGTCAGCCTCTTGCCCCCAACAATCTGGCTCCTCATTTTACCCACCTCGGAAGGATGGAAGGCTGAGTCAACCTTGAGCCGGTGAGATTTGAACCGCCAAACTGCAGCTAGCAGTCAGCTGAAGTAGCCTGCAGTACTGCACTCTAACCACTGCGCCACCTCGGCTCTATCCTATCTATTTATCTATCTATCTATCTATCTATCTATCTATCGATCGATAGATGGATAAATGATAGATCGATCGATCCAGGCCAGGAGGTATTCAGGAGATACAATATAGAGATATATAGCAATAGCAATAGCATCGAGACTTCTATAGCACTCCATGGTGCTTTACAACACTCTCTGAACAGTTTACAATGTCAGCATTACTTGCACTATTTGCGTATTTCCCCCAACAATCTGGGTTCTCATTTTACCGACCTCGGAAGGATGGAAGGCTGAGTCAACCTTGAGCTGGTCAGGATCGAACTCCTGGCTGAGGGCAGAGTCGGTCTGCAATACTGCGTTCTAACCACTACATCACTACTGATTGGCGTACCCTTCTCTCCCATCAAGTTTCCCAGCTCCTTTTCTCAACAAACGATGAAGCGAAGAGATTACAACATCCCCACTTCCCCAGAACAACCCAAGAGTCAAATCCTCTTTCTACCTCAGGATCTTCTGATTTCCCCCCCCCACACACACACACTTTTCTATGCATCTCCCATCCTGAGATCTATTAACCAGGACTATAAGCTCAGCCGGATTCCTTTCAAGATCTCTGGATGGAAAACTCAAAGAGGACATAGCAAGGCTAAATAGTTTTAGAACAAATGCGCCAGGGCTTGAGAGCTCCTTGTTCCTTTCCATCACCAGCCAAAGTACATTAAATTACAAATGAAGCCTACACTTTATCAGCTGGACAAGAGGATTTGCAAAACATTAGCAATAGCAATAGCACTTAGACTTATATACCGCTTTACAGTGCTTTACAGCACTCTCTAAGCGGTTCACAGAGTCAGCATATTGCCCCCAACAATCTGGGTCCTCATTTTACCCACCTCGGAAGGATGGAAGGCTGAGTCAACCTTGAGCCTGGTGAGATTCGATCTGCCAAACTGCTGGCAGCCGGTGATCAGCAGAAGTAGCCTGCAGTACTGCACTCTAACCACTGCGCCCCTCTAACCACTGCGCCACCGCGACTCCATTGCTAGCAGTATGTCCCAAAGGTGCTTTTTTTCAAGAGGCAACTGGACTTTCTTGTTTTTTTTTTCTTTGAAGGCGTTTCACTTCTCATCCAAGAAGCTTCTTCAGCTCTGACAGGATGGTGGGGAATGGAAGGATTTATATTTCTTGCAGACAGCTGGTCATTTGCATCCTTTTTAGAGAGTCGTTGAGGCCACTTGGAGGTTTATCTGTGTCCTCAGGGTCACCTGAGTGGTGCAAATGGGTGTGGAGCCTTCTTGGCTGCAGGATGTTTTTCTGCCCTTCACTGTTGAACACAGGCGCAGGCTGTTGGGGAGGAGTCTGTGTTGTCTGCATCTCAAACTGAAGTGCAAATGGTTCCTCTAGCCCAGTGATGGCGAACTTATGGCACATGTGCCACAGGTGGCATGTGGAGCCATATCTGAGGGCACGCGAGGTATTGCCCTATGTCAGCTCCAGCGTGCATCTGCGTGCTGGCCAGCTGATTTTCGGCCTTCTTTTCGCCTGTTTTCACTCTCCCCAGGCTTCAGGAAAGCCTCCTGAAGCCTGGGGACGGCA
Source organism: Thermophis baileyi (assembly GCA_003457575.1). Classification (NCBI taxonomy): domain Eukaryota; kingdom Metazoa; phylum Chordata; class Lepidosauria; order Squamata; family Dipsadidae; genus Thermophis; species Thermophis baileyi. Next base: position 203,426 of record QLTV01001687.1, on the reverse strand, counting down.
AAAACGGCCCAACGGGCCAACCGGAAGTTCACTTGTGTGCTCACCCCCAACCTCTTTTTCGCTTTCAGAGGTCTTCAGGGACTTCTTCGGCTTTGGACAGTTGCAGCCAGGCCTCCCACACCCCGGCCCATTTCTTCTGCAGCCGCCAAGGCTTTCCTGAAGGCCTCTGAAGCCCATAACAGAGCTCCAGATCGGAGCTCTGTTATCGGCTGCAGAGGCCTTCAGGAAAGCCTTGTCGGCTGCAGAAGAAATGGGCCGAGGTGTGGGAGGCCTGGCTACAACTATCTGAAGGTAAGTAGTAGGGCAGCTCCACTTCCGTTTCGTTTCCGAACTTCCGATTGGCCCGTTGGGCCATTTTTCACCGTCCCCAGGCTTCAGGATGCTTTCCTGAACCCTGGGGAGAGCGAAAAACAGCCCAACGGGCCTATCGGAAGTCTGGAGGCTTCAGTGAGGACTGTGCGCATGCGCGGGGGGCAGCGTGGGGGTTGTGTGCATGCGGGGGTGGGGAGAGCATTGCATTATGGGTGTGGGCACGCGCGCGCGAGCCAGAAAAGGTTCACCATCACTGCTCTAGTCTGCAATTTTTCTGGAAATTCATCGAATTAAAAGAAGAAAGTCAAGTTGCCTCTTGAAAAAAAGCATCTTTGGGACAACCATGACCTGGATGACCGAGAATCTCCATAGGCATTGCTAACGGAGGTCTGCTGGGTGGGTCTCAGGTGTGAGCCAAGGGTAAGGCTCTCAGGAGTGATTAAAGGTTAAGCCATGCTGTGCTTAGTGCCACAGAGCAATCCTGAATATTCGGCATAGCCAAATAATAAATATGCTCATTTCTCGGGGGGGGGTGTTAACCTAAGCTTAATGATGCCCCAAGCCTTGGGGCAGAGGTTAGACTGCACCATTACCTGAGCCAATCGCACCATGAAAAGGTTATTGGGATCCTTAGCGTGATATTGTGCCAGCTGTCTCAGCATTGCAGCCAGGCGAGCGTTGTTGGTACCTATGGATAGAGACAGATAGAGTCAGGCAAGCAAAAAAAGAAAAGAAAAGAAAAATACTTGTTGGGGGGGGGGGGAAGGAAAGATGCCCTATTCCACTTCAGGGAGGACTCTTCATCCACAAAACACGTGTAAGTAAACCTGTTGAGAGTATAAACCGTCAGAAATATTCCAGAAACTTTCAAGCTCGATTACTTGGTTTTAAATCACACTAAATGGAGAATCATCACTGAAGTAAACGGATCAATCAGGTGTTTATGGTACTTTTTTTTTTAAGCGCGCATGACCTCCTTGAAAAAAACATTCCAAGACTACTGTATGCACAAAAATGGAAGGACATTTCGATTCCCACCATGGTTGATGGGAGTTGGCAGAGATGGCTAAATTGTCTGTTTCGATTCAAGAAAAGGATATACGTACTTTTGTTGCTACGTGGAGACAGCTTCGGGACTTTGTGCTTGAGGTGGGGGGGGGGAAATGAAACTTTGATTTTGGGTTTTAATGATTTGTTGTTATAGAAATGGCTGGTTTTATTATTTTGGAAAAGTAAAAAGTTGAGGTTCGATGTTAATGCCTTATTCTACTGAAACAGAGGGAGTCGGAAGTCAACGCTTTTTCTTTTTCTTTTTTTTTCTTCCTCCTGGCCTCACTTTTCTTTCTCTTTTTCCTTCCCATTGTGTCATATTTTTGTTATTTTATTCTACAATCTAATAAAAAATGTTTTTTTAAAAAAATGCCAGGTTCTATCTCCAGCAACCACTTTAGGCAGTGCTAGGAAAAGCTTTAACGCTCAGAGAGACCAAGCCTACAAAGAACAATAACTGGACAATTTGAAATAGCCTGGGTAGTTTTCTACACCACAAATCCCTAAGTCTCTAATTGCCCCAAAGCTCTGTTTTTGCTACAATAGATTAACTTTACCACCATTCTAGAAGAGCCCGAAAAGGAAATGAGCCAGAAACCAACCCAAGTTGGATTCCTGTTTCAAATCTACTCTCAAATACTGCTGCATATCCAGCCGACTTCACACGGCATTCTCTCTGCGTCTCCACTGCCATCTGTAGTTCAGCAGTTCTCATTCCTTGTTGCCCTTCTTCTTCCCTTCTCACTCACTGCCTTTTCCTGAAAATGCACCGCTCTGGGTAAATTAATTTTATGTCGGCTAGCTCTCTGGAATATATTTAAGTCAGATAATCCTCGAGTTACGACTGTTAACTGAGCCTGCAATTTCAGTTGTAGTCGTGACGGTAATTAAAGCAAGTCACTGTGTGACCATGCCCGATTTTATGACCTTTTTGGAGACAGTTGTTAAGCAAATGCTGCCATTGTTAGCTGTGGAGTGTTTGTTTTTTGCCAGAAATTGGAAGTACATGGCGGTTTCCAGCAAAGACAGCAGAAATTGTGATCAAGTGACCACGGAAGGCTGCAAATGGCTGTAAATGCAGGCCAGACAGAGTCCAAAATATGGATATGTGACTGGGAGGAAGCAGATGTTTTAGTTCAAATCTGGGTTGCAAGTAGCTTTTTCAGGGTCCCTCATAAGTTCAAATGGTCACTAAGCAACCGATGATAAGTCGAGGACAATCTGTAATGCCAGTGGTAGGTATCTCCAAGCACTAGCAATCTCCAAGCACCAAGAATACACTAAGGCAGAAGCTTGTCCACCCCAAGAATAAAACACCCAGAAACAAATTGAGCAATGTGGTATATGCACAACAATGCAGTGAGCCATGTGCAGATCTGTACATTGGGGAAACAAAACAACCACTTCATAAACGCATGGCACAACATAGGAGAACAAACCCATCAGGACAAGGTTCAGCAGTCCATCTGCATTTGAAAGACAGAGGCCAGTCTTTTGAAGGCAGCAAAGACCACATTTTGGACAGAGAGAACCGCTGGTTTGAAAGAGAGGTCAAAGAGACCTGTATGTCAAAATTAAACAGCCCCTCTCTCAACGGGGGTGGGGGGAGAGGAGGGAGGGGATACGACATCATCTATCTCCAATCTACAACACAGTCCTTTCAGCAGTTCCAAGAAAGTCCAATGCCTATTTGCACTACTCAGGTGACCCTGAGGACACAAATAAACCTCCAAGTAACCTCAGTGACTCTCTAAAAGAATGCAAATGACCAGCTGTCTGCAAGGAGTATAAATCTTTCCATTCCCCACCATCCAATCAGAGCTGAAGAAGTTTCTTGGATGAGAAGCGAAATGTTCTTCAAAGAAAAACCAAAAAGCCCAGTTGCCTCTTGGGGGAAAAAAACACACCTCTGAGACAACCATCATCTGGATATGACTGAAAATCTCCCTAGACATTAAGCACCAGTAATGCCCTCCCCTCCCCAATACCCTTGACAGGCTTACCGCTGCCCACCATGCCCATGGCGAAGATAGAGTTGTAGGACACCTCGGGGTCAGCATCGTGGGAAAACTTGCTGAGAGTGTCAAGGATGTTGAGGCGAGGGTTGGACACAGAGATGAGAGCCAGAGCTAACGGAACAGCTCGTCGAAGAGTCGGTTCCCCATATCGTAGCTGGGGAAAAAAGAGGACCATTAAAGCATCAGGGTCTTTTGCTGCAAACCACTGTGGTCTCTAATCCTACCACAGCAACACACCATAGACAAAAATAAGCTCTTTGATCACAACGGTGTAGATAAGAACAAAAACTGAAATGTCCCCAGAGACCATCTGCCACTTAGTGGAGTAACGGGAAGTCCTTACGTTCACCCAAAGATGCTTTTTCAAAAGGCAACTGGATTTTAGTTCTGAGCTGAAGAAGCTTCTTGGATAAGAAGCGAAATGTCTTCAAGGAAAAAACAAAGAAAGTCCAGTTGCCTTTTGAAAAAGCACCTTCGGGACAACCGTGACCTGGATGACTGAGAATCTCCATAGGCATTTAACTAAATTCACATTTCCTGGATAACATGCAATGGTTTCGCAGAGAGGGTAGATTGCAACCTCCACTCAGGTTATCAACTGAAAAAATAAAGGTTGAAGTTAACTATCTTAAAGTTTAATATTTTTACATTTTCAGATTGCCACGGTTTTGGTCCTAAATTCACATAGAATTGGTATTTTATCTTCTCTGTCATCATCTTCCTCAACACCTGTATACATATGTAACTTGTGTATACCGCAATCCTACTTCTGCAAATGCCTATAAGAGAATACATTTGTTGATTTGTTCAGGGAAATTCAATTTTCCTATTCATTTTGGAAGGAAAATATAGCGCAATAATTTTCAGCTGCCTTTCACACAGGATTACGTTGTCATATGACCTGTACACATATGTATATCACGTATCACGGAAGCAAATAGTATTGATAGTGACCAGAATTTGGTTGGAGACAGAACTAAAAAAAAAAAAGAGAGAGAGATATATTTTAAAGAGCTACGAGATTCTTGGTTGGTTTTCATGCAAAGGACTATCATGACTACTCTTTAAATTGGTTGTGCGGCCGTTGTGGGAGGGGCTGTACAAGGGCATTTAAATTTGATTAATAAAATAAAATATAAAATAGTGTCAAATCACTGTTTCTTTTGCTGATGTTAATTCGGAACAGGCTTTATGAATGGTTACAAAATAGGGACTTAATATCATGAAATGTGTAAATAATGACTTGTTAGAGGTATATAGAAAATTGTAACAAAATGGAAAAGATTTATGTGTAAATAAATATATATAGAAATGGAAGAGAGAATATGTATTAAAGAAATCCAGAAAAGAAATATATGAAATAGGAAAAAAAGTAGACCAGAAAGTTGACATACATAGAAGAAATAGGTATGGAAATGTTTTATAAATATACTAAAAATATTTAAAATATAAGTATATAAAAATCTTGTGGACCGATCTTGGGCTGTAATCAAAATAGGAACTGCGATTCCTACCAATGTATGTTTGTGCATAATGTAATGTTTTTGTGTATATAAAAATAATAATAATAATAATAAATAAATAAATTGGTTGTGCGGCCGTTGTGGGAGGGGCTGTACAAGGGCATTTAAATTTGATTAATAAAACAAAATATAAAATAGTGGCAAATCATTGTTTCTTTTGCTGATGTTGCCCCCCCACCCTTTCATTGTAGAGCAGGTGAAGATCACCCACCAAGCAATGAGAAGAAAAGATAAATAACACGGCTGACACAAGTGAAAATCTGGGGTTTGCCTGTAATACTGACTAGGTCAGATTAAATGCTACCTCTGCTCCCACTTTCTTGGCATACAAATGTTTACATTTTGGAACCACCTCCAAAGATAAATATTTAAAAGTTAATTGTAATAAAAGGCACACACAGTCTTGCTTAAGAGAGCTCATTTCCATCCCAGATGGAAACTCACCGAAACATGGCAGATTTTAAATCTAAAAGCTCTCCCGGTACCTTCTTGCTATAGTAAGGACACCCATAGATAGCAGTGAAGAGAAAGAGGGGTATAATTGTTCTACAAATACATCCCTTGGCGTGATTTAAGGCAGCGGCCCCCCCAACTTTTGGGGCGCCAGGGACTGGTTCTATGGAGAGAGGTTTTTCCGCAGATTGGAGGGGGGGGGGGCATGGTTTTCATACGCTGCCTGCATCCCATGTGTGCACAGATGGGGCTTCACTTGTTTGCACAGCCCGGTTTCTGGTGTGCCATGGACTGGTGATGGCCCGGGGACCCCTGATTTAAGGGATTAGTTGTGCTCAAATTATGAAACCAAGTAATCACTATTTTGAAATTAAAGAAGAGTCTAAAGCAGAGGTATCCAACTTCAACTCCCAGAATTCCCCAGCCAGCATGGTTGGTTGAGGAATTCTGGGAGTTCTAGCCCCCAATGTCAACTTGCAAAGCTTTCCAGACCAGCTTTCAAGTTGCCATAAGCAGGAGAGGGGAGACAGGGTCATGGGGGCCCGTAAATTACGTGGGGTCAGAGCTGACTCCACTTGAGTAATTGCCGGAATGTTGCTCCTAATAAATGACTGGATTTCTTTGGAAACTTGGCTCGAGGCTCATGAATTAATTAGGGCATCTTTCGGAAACTTCACAGGGAGTCAGCTCTGACCCCACGTAATTTACGGGCCCCCATGACCCTGTCTCCCCCCCCCTGCTTATGGCAACTTGAAAGCTGGTCTTAAAGTTGCCAAACATGGACACTCCTGGTCTAAAGTCAGATTAGTTTGTAATCCTCGAAACATTGATTCAAATCTTCCTTCTTGGCTGGGTTGACACCATAGGCTTTTTTTTTTTTTTGTTATACATATAAACTCTTTATCTGACTTCACACAATACGCCGAATCCTCAACTAACCAAAGCTGGGTTTGCATACACCACAAAAAGTCTGATTAAAATTAGTCAAGCTTAGCAGGTTGTATGACTGAAGCTGCTACATCCTTCCCCTGACTGCTTCATTCTCTTCTGCCAGTCCAGTGCTTACCTATGAAACCATCGGCAACACCTGCCAAGGTGATCCAGCTTTGAAGGCAGACATAATTGTCTGGCTTTCTTAAGCCATTCACAAGCACAATTATTTCGAACGGATCAAGAAAATAAGGCGGCCAATCTTTGGCCCTTCCAACTCAAATAGTGACACAGTGAACAAACAGCACAGCACAATCGCAACACCCACAAGGCCCTGAAGTACAGGTAGTCCTCCAATTATGACTACAATTGAGCCCCAGATCTCTGTGGCTAAGCAAGACAGTTGTTAAGTGAGTTTTCCCTATTTTACGATCTTTCCTGCCACAGTTGTTAAGTGAATCCCTGCAGTTGTTAAGTCAGTAACACGGTTGTTAAGTGAATCTGGCTTTCTCATTGGCCTTGCTTCTCAGGAGGTCGCAAAAGGGGATTACGTGACCCTGGGACACTGCAAACCGTCATAAATGTGAACCAGCCGCCAAGCATCCGAATGTTGATCATGCGACCATGGGGAGGGCTGCAACGTTTGCACATGTGAAAAATGGTCATAAGTCACTTTTTCCCGTGCCGTTGTAACTTTGAACCGTCACTAAATGGACTGTTGTAAGTTGAAGGCTACCTGTACACGAGGCTCAAGGCTCTTAAGATACACAGCTCTTATGTGTACGATGAAAACTGTTTATAGAAACTATACTTCGCACGATCACTAAACGAATGGTTGCAAGTTGAAGTCCACCTGTTATCTTTACTGCCCCCCCCTTCCCCACGTTCCAGGTGTCTTCAGCCTCCTACTCACCAGGTGACCAAAGGTACGTAGAGCCATCTCTGCCCCGATCTCCTCGCCCATAGCGATGAGCGCAATCCCCAGCACTGCCACACCCTGCAGCAGGAGAGACCTCGTGTGAAACCACAGGACACCTCGTAACATCGCTAAATATAGGATTTTTTTATTTTAATTTTTTTTACTGGAGAATAAATGTGCTGGCCCAGCTGCTCAAGGCAAGACAGACAAAGCTTCAAATCAGCTTGTCTTGTGAAAGAAGAGTGGGGAAGTAGAAGCAGGTTTACTGAATTGAGTGTAAGTAAACACTCAGCTGAGGGGACGCGGTGGGTCAGTGGCTAAGACGCTGAGCTTGTCGATCAGAAAGGTCGGCAGTTCGAATCCCTAGTGCCGCGTAACGGAGTGAGCTCCCGTTACTTGTCCCAGCTTCTGCCAACCTAGCAGTTCCAAAGCATGTAAAAATGTAAGTAGAAAAATAGGGACCACCTTTGGTGGGAAGGTAACAGCGCTCCGTGCGCCTTTGGCGTTTAGTCATGCCTGCCACATGACCACGGAGACGTCTTCGGACAGCGCTGGCTCTTCGGCTTTGAAACGGAGATGAGCACCGCCCCCTAGAGTCAGGAACGACTAGCACGTATGTGCGAGGGGAACCTTTACTTTACCTTTTTAAACACTCAGCTTGCTAACAATCCATGACATCCCTCAGTTTTAACCAGGGTTCTGTTTATTACGTAACTCCAATGCGCAAGTGTCAAATTTGGGAATAGGGCACAATTTCCGCTTCCCGCAGTTTGATGGGTAAAGCCAAATGAATTTTAGCTGCTTCGGGCAAGAGGGTTGCGAGTGTTTCTACCGACACCTGAATGAGTTTTCAGTATCTCATTTTGTCTGTCTGCTCTCCTGGTAACTAGCAGAAAAAGAAACTATAAATGCAAGACAAGACAAAAAAAAAAAGAGTAATTGAACAGTACCACTCCATTGTTCCTATTATTTTGGAATGCCTGTACACATTTGGGCTTATGGATTAAAAATCAGAAGACAGCAATTACGTTTTTGTGCTGTTAACTGAACACATCACCACCTATTAGTGTCTATTCGGCTGTTAACTTATCTCAAAAGACAAAGTACAAAAAAATGGACAGAAGTCATTACCTGGTGAGCGCCCATGTCAGCCGAATTATCTTTCTTCTCTTTGTCCTTTTTCTCCTTCTTCTCTTTCTCCTCCTCCTTCTCTTTGGAATCAAAATGCTCGCTGCAGATATGAAGAAGCTGCTGAACCTTCAACACATTCCCAGATCCTGTGGGGACACCACAAACTCGTGACCGAATTCACATAGCATGCGTCAACAGCATTACGTTTTCTGGGTTACACGTTGCATGCTCTGCTACGAAAAAGCCCTAGCAAAATGAACGTGCTGTGCAAATTCAGGGTGCTAGATTCACACAACACCCGAGTTCGCTGTGTGTTGTGTGAATGCAGACCAGGAATAAAAAGGACAGGAATCTCCCAACCTCCCATTCCCACACCAGACTGACCTGCGTAGGCGCAGATGTCCACGAGGGTGTTGGCAAAGCTACGGAAAGGTTCAGACACAACCTGCAGGGCAGCCAGGATTGCTTCAATGGCCTCACCTTTTCCTGTAAAAATTGGGTGCAAAAATGCTTCAGCATCCACTCAAGTGACTGATGTTATATCGAGACCGTCTGAAAAGAACTTCTACATCCATTGCCCAGCCCAGGTCAATCCAGGTAGTCCTCGACGTACGGCCACTATGGATCCCAAAATTTTCGTTGCTAAGCAAGACAGTTGTTTAGTGAGCCTTGCACCATTTTGGGGAACTTTTTTTTGCCATGGTTGTTAAGCAAAACACTAGAGTTGTTAAGCGAATTGTGCAGTCGTTAAATGAATCTGGCTTCCCCCACTGTTTTGGCTTGTCGGAAGCTCCCTAAGAAGATTGCGAATGACATTCCCAGGACCCAGGACGCTGTAACTTTTGTGTGTACACACAGGTTGCCAAAGTTTGATCACAAGACTGTGGGATGTTGCAATGCTCGTAAGTGGGAAAACTGGTCGTACGTCGCAACTGCTGTTGTAACTTTGAACGGTCATTAAACGAATGGTTGTAAGTCGAGGGTGTTGTGGCTCGCCAGCGTCCCGTGCCGGTGCTCAGGGATCCCGAGGACGATGAGGCGGTTGTGGCCCGGTACCATCGGCCCGTGCACCCGGCGCCTGAGTCAGAGAGCGAGGGGGACTCAGTGCCAGAGGATGACAGCCAACCAGGGCCTTCTGCACCTCCTCAGTGGGAGCTGAGTGACTCAGGAGAAGAGGAGGAGCCTCTGCTTGATGCTAGGGCACGCAGGGCAGCTAGCAGGCAGGAGTGGCTCTGTAGAAGGAGGTCTCCTCGCGAGTAAATCTGCAGGCTGATTGGCCACGCCCTAAGGCTATTTAAGGCTTCAGCACGCTGAAGCCAACTGCTGGAAACAACGTTTTACATTCTTGCTGCTATTAGGATTTCTTCGGCTTCGATTTCTGGATTCTCCTTTTGTTGAATTTAATTCATCCCGGGCTTTTTGCCAACGTCAGTGAGGCACTGATAACAGAGGACCTAATTGGCTATCTACTTTGGGGGTTTGACGTCTGGCCAGCTTTCTACCGGATTTTTTGGCACGCTGGACTTTCTATGATTTAATGACTTTAACCTCTAGTTACTAAGGAGTTTATTAGTACTAAAGAATATTATTGACAAAGTGTGTGTGTGCGTCATTTTCCATAGGGCGTGCCGTGCTAGGACACAACAGAGGGCTACCTGTAAAATCAGCGAACAGCCCAGAGGTGGGATTCACTTACCTTCCCTACCGGTTCACAAATGTGACCGCCCTCGTCTGCGCATGCGCACAACTCACGCATTATGTCATGGCGGGTGGGCAGAGCCTCCCGCAGCCACCGCTACTGGTTCGCCCAATCCAGAGAGAACCGGCTGAATACCACCAATGGAACAGCCTCATGAGAACATACAGGCTTCAGATGACATAATCTGATGCTGTGTGATAACATCACTGAACTGGTGACACCCCTTCCTCCCAATTTTCTTTATTTTCATATTGATCTTTCTGAAAGACTTTTCTCTCTCTCTCTCTCTCTCTCTCTCTCTCTCTCCCTCTCCCTCTCCCTCTCCCTCCCTCTGATCCTGATTTCCTTGTTCCCTATGCTTGGAAAAGAACAGATTCTTCATCTAATGAGCTCTAAAGTCACTGATTTCAAAGATCCGGTTCTAAGCACACCTGTTTGTGCTTCAAAGAACTGTGGGAAGCAGGTCACAATGTCTCTGCTTTATTTTTGCTACCTGTGGATTGAGCCCGTATACAAAAACTCTTTTGTTTTTCAAGGCAATCAAGGAACTGAGTAGAGGAACTAAAAAGCACGGGGCATATTTGCGAATGAGAAACAGAGAGTCCTCATGAAATATCTCACTGATAGTTCTGATCCCAAGTGAAGTGCTGTGTCTTAATGCAGGTGTGTGTGTGTGTGTGTGTGTGTGTGTGTGTGTGTGTGTGTATGTGTGTGACAAAAATGATACAATGCTGTTGGAATAAGGCAGCTAAAGGCTCTCTTATTATATTGGGGGATGATTGTTCATGGGTCTGTTGTTCCTGTCAGCCCCAAACCCACAAACACAAAAANCTTTTTAATTTGGGGGGTCTTTTTTTCTGGGTCTTTTTTTCCTGTCCTCCCCCCCCCCCCCCCAAAAAAAAAAAAAAAGATAGCTCCAAGATAGAAGAGAAGGAGAATGTCTGAAAGCATTTCAGGAAAAAAAAAAGTTAAAAAAAACCCCTACATTGAGGAGCAGAATATTTAAAATTACTGGGTAGGTGGTCATAAATAATCCTAAAACAAAATTAATCACAAACACGCTTTCGGAAAGCCCTGAAGTTCTGCCAGAGGGCCTGGGGAACCCAGAGCACGATGGACAGTGGTGGGTTTCACTTACTTTTGCTACCGGTTCGGGAATGGGAGCGCACAGGAGGGCATTTGGCTGGGTGGGCGGAGCCTCCCGCCGCCACCGCTACTGGTTCACCCGAACCGGTCCGAACCGGTAGGAACCCACCACCGAGGACGGAGCTCATTAAATTGCTGATATGAAGGTGTGTTGTCGCTGGGGTAAGGCGGGGGTGGGGTTATTATTTTATTATTTTTGTTTCTTTTATATTGTGTTTTTATGTCCTGTAAGCTGCCTTGAGTCACCACGTGCAAGTAGGCAGCAATATACATTTTCCAAATATAAATATAAATAAATTTACAAAAAGCTCCATGTCGAACGATACAGGTAGTCCTTGACTTACAACGATTTGTTTAGTGACAGTTTGAAGTTACATTGGCCAATGGGAAAAAACGACTTATACCCAGTTTTCACAATTATGACCCTTGCAGCATCCCGACAGTCACATGATCAAAATTCGGGCAACTGGCATGTATTTAGGACAGTTGCAATGTCCCGCGGTCATGTGATCACCATTTCTCACCTTCCCAGCTGGCTTCCGATAAGGAAAGTCAAAAGCAGAAGCGAGATTTGCTTAACGCCTGCACGATTCAACTGCAGTGATTCGCTTAACAACTATGGCAAAAAAGGTCGCAACATGGAGTAAAACTCACTCAAAGAATGCCTTGCTTAGCAATGGAAATTTTGGGCTCAATTGTGGTCGTAAGAGGAGGACTACCTGTGCAGTTGTCTTTTCAATTTCCTTCCAACATAAAATTCAGAAATGATGCTCTTGTTTCGAAGTGGGAATGGGGAGAAGTGGCAGCCCGTTCACGGGCAATTATGATCTCCAGGTAGCCCTCGACCTACAACAGTTCACTTAGTGACCATTCAAAGTTACAACGGCGCTGAAAAAAAGTGACGTAGGGCCGTTTTTCACACTTACAACCATTGCAGCATCCCTATGGATACGAGATCAAAATTCAGATGCTTGGCAACTGCTTCATATGTATGACGGTTGCAGTGTCCTGGGGTCATGCGATCAGCTTTTGCAACCATGTGACAAGCAAAGTCAATGGGGAAGCCAGGTTCACTTCACAACCGTGTTACAAACTTAACCAGTGCAATGATTCCCTTAACAACTGTGGCAAAGAGAGTCATAAAATGGGGCAAAACTCACTTAACAATGTTTCACTTAGCAACATAAATTTTGGGCCCAGCAACATACCGTATTTTTCGGACTATAAGACGGACCTAAATTTCCAGGAGGAAAACAAGAAAAAAATAGTTTTTGGCCTCCGCGCATCGGATTTTCGCCCTCCCAGGCCCTCAGAAGCACTCTGCAATGCTCCGCATGGCCTGTTTTTGGCCTGCAGAGTGCTTCTGAGGGCCGGGGAGGACGAAAACGCGACACGCGGAGGGCTTGGGAACCCAAAAACGGGTCCTTTTTGGCAAAAACGGGCCCATTTTTGGTGAAAACAAGCCGTGCGGAGAACTGCAGAGTGCTTCTGGGGGCCGGGGAGGGTGAAAACGCGACGCGCGGAGGGTTCAGGAGGCCAAAACTGCCCGTATTCGGTCTATAAGATGCACCTAAATTTTCACCCACTTTCATGGGGGGGAAAAGGTGCGTCTTATACTCCGAAAAATACGGTATATTTTGGGCCTAATTATTGCCATAACTCGAGGTCTACCTGTACCTATAATTAGCATTCAAGGGCACCTCCCTCTTATACAGGCCTTTTTCTGACATCCAGGGACCATCCGAGAGAATGCACTTACCCAGATGATTCAGGCCCAGGCCAAGAGGCAGCCATCTGGCGTAGGTGTCCTTCAGCTCTGTCTCGGACTTCTCCATAATGGTTTGGAGGATGGTGGAGGTGACATCTCCGTTGCAAGAGCCCACTGCAATGATTCCGCAGGCCAGGGCTGTCACACCAGCCACCTGGAGAAAGAATAGAATAGAATAACAGAGTTGGAAGGGACCTTGGAGGTCTTCTAGTCCAACCCCATTTAGGCAGAAAACCTTATACCCGTGATGGCAAACCTATGGCACACGTGCCACAGCTGGCACACAGAGCCCTCTCTGCGGGCACGCGAGCCGTCGCCCAGTTCAGCTCTACCACGCATGCGTGCGCGCCTCCCGCCGGCCAGCTGATTTTTGGGATGCGGGAGGGAGCGTGTGCGGGAGACGCGCACGAATGCACAGGGGGGTCGCGGGTTACGCGCGAATGCGCGGGCAGCAGGGGGGAGTGTGGGGTATGTGGCCCCCCAGT
>QLTV01001687.1:170917-183526 GCA_003457575.1 Thermophis baileyi | reverse complement strand
GAAAGTTATGATTAAAAGAACAGTGTTTGGCAGTTTGTCTGTGTGTATTATTGGTGGCTCGTCGCTGGGGGCAGAACAGGTGCCTCTCAACTCCCAGTGCCACTAACCCAGTTAAGGTTAGATAGCTTAAACAGATCCTAAGGTTAGATAGCGCCAACTTTATTTGGGAGTCTGGCCACCCTTGAGGTGAAAGATTCTGTTTCCACTGGAGAACATTCTTCTGTCTCTGAGCCATTATCTGGGGAGTAACTGTAGAGAACGTTACTTCTGGACGTGACTCTGTAATGAGTTGTGCTTGGATTAATTTTAAAAACAGTTTGGAATGGGCCACCTCTGCCTTTCTTCCAGAGCACTTGTTCATTCTCCTCTAAAAGAGGCCCCCCAATTGAGCTTTGCTCCCATTGTCCCTCTCCGTTCGATTTTCTTGGCAGTTTTATGGTTTGTGTGGTTCATACTGAAAATCTATCTGCAGGAGAAAAACCATAGGCTCATTTTGTCCTTCGAAGTCCATCTAAGCCAGGAGCCCAAAATGGCTATGGAATGGCCTTAGAGAAGACGAGGCAGACCCGGGGGGGGGGGGGGGGGGGGGGGGGGGGGGGGGGGGGGGGGGGGGGGGCGGAGTCAAGAGAGGAATCGGCCTGGAGCCGTTTCATTCCCACAAGCAGTCCAAGTCCAACCCCTCTTGAATTCTGTTAACGGTTATAGAGCATCAAGTCAGTGCTGTTGGTTGACTAAATTCTTGAGTATAGGCATGAGCAATAAATCAGTTTAACTGGAACTTAATGGGTGGTCTTGATTTTTCGTTGCCTGACAGCCTTCTCCTGTTAATAACTGCCATTTGTCAAAGTAATTATTCTGAAAACAGAAGTATGCTTATGTCGCAATGCCTTTGGTGGCCATTCCGTTTTAAAAAACCCTAAACTTTCAGGTTCAACCTACTATAGATATCTTCCACGACAATCAAAATTTATATAGTTTCCCACTCCCTGGCAAAAAAACAAAAAGCCTCAGAATGTGAAACAAGAATTCGGGGGAGAGGGACACACTTAACGACTGTGACCAGCTATAGGTAAGTTTGCAAAAGAAAATTCAAATAGAACTGGGCCATTATATCTGAAGAGGAATCATTATGTAGTTCGAACTGCCCCTCTCTATACTCAAATCCAAACGGTGTGAATCAGACTGATGACAAGAGTTACAACCAACCAAGGAAAGGTAAAGGTTCCCCCGCACATGCGTGCTAGTCGTTCCCGACTCTAGGGGGCGCTGCTCATCTCCGTTTCAAAGCCGAAGAGCCAGCACTGTCCGAAGACGTTCTCCGTGGTCATGTGGCCGGCATGACTAAACGCCGAAGGCGCACGGAGCGCTGTTACCTTCCCACCAAAGGTGGTCCCTGTTTTTCTACTTGCATTTTTTACGTGCTTTCGAACTGCTAGGTTGGCAGAAGCTGGGACAAGTAACGGGAGCTCACTCCGTTATGCGGCGCTAGGGATTCGAACCGCCGACCTTTCTGATCGAGAAGCTCAGCGTCTTAGCCACTGAGCCACCGCGTCCCAAACAAGTACAACCAACCAAGGTATTCCATCTATTTTCTAGTGAACCCAGAGTCAGCAAGGACCCCACTATTTTAAAGCCCAGCACTTACGGTTATTTTCTAGATGTGTTTTATAAATGTCATCTGGCACCTTGGGCTCCATGATGTCCAGCTGGAGGCAAAAGAAAGAGTTATATTGGATGCCTTTAACGTATAAAACAAGTCTTCACCTAATCGTTAAATTAATCCACTATCCATGTTTAAAATATAGATGGAATCACAGAATGACCAAACCAGGTGTGGTTCACAACACTTTTAAGTTACAAAAAAAAAATCTAAAATCAAGGTTAATGCTATTCAAATATAACATATTGAACACATTCACTTGCAGAATAAGCATACAGTGGTAAAGTAATAACTAAGCTACAGCCTCATTTAGATAGGGGGGACCCCCGAAAATTCATCTAATTTACCACCCAATGTCCCACTGTCGCCCCAAATCAAAGCTTTGATTTTCCATGATGTAACATCCCACATTCAGTCGCTTTGAGAGAAACACAACTTTCCTATAGCTGCCTGTATCTTCCCAGATCACAGCAAATCATTTTAAAACCACAGTTTGCGAGAAGTAAGTTGGCTTACTTTATAATTTTTCTGTTACTCAGTTCTCAAGTAATTGCCCTCCACTTTTCAAGCAATGCAATTAGGGAAAACGTGGGGAAACTGGGGGGGGTGAGTTTTGAGGGGCTATCATTAGCACAGGAGTCTCGTTCCCTGCAGTGTTGGATGGATGCCCAAATCAAAGAAAAGGTTTACTGAAAACTGGAAAAAAAAAACATTTTTTTTCCTTTTTTACTCTTGCTGAACACAGATGCCCTGCTGAGCATTTATGTTCATTAGAAATGCGAAACATGTTGAATTTGAAATGTTATGATCTTGAAATAACTGTTTCAAAGTTAGACCAGGTTGTTCTGACCTTGCTGGAAATATTTTTGAGCTCAACTTCGCTGTTTTACATTCAGAATGCCTCTGGTATCTCGGTAATGTTGCCAGAACATTCCAGGTGAGCTCAGAACAGCTCTTCCAAGGAACTGTTTTGAATTCAAAATATTTTGCACCCTGCTGCAAAGAGTGGTCACAAAAAGGGTTAGAATCAAATAACTGATCACCCCACACCAGTATATGGAGATGGAAAAAGACTCTCCATGACTGCAAATCCTGTTTTATCTGTAACTGAAATTTAGAAACGGGGGCAGATATTGGAAATCTCGAGATGCCATTTTTTACACTAAATTGTCCAGATAGCATTTCATGTCAAACAAGCAGCCTTTACTGTTAGAAGAGGTGAGAGCAGAGAAATGATACATAAGTAGACCAGCACTATATTTCAAATATTTAAACACACACTCAGAATTCCCAAGAAAGCAATGCAACCACCAGTGTTTAATTCCAACTGCAATGTAGCCATAAATTTCTTCAGCACAAGACATTTTCCATTTCAAAAGTTTTTATGATATATTTAGTTTCTGAGCACTTGGTTCCAAAAACTAGATGACAACGTAACCAACTTTATTATGTCTCACAGTTTAAATGCTAAATGTCTTAGCTGGCTTACAATGAAATATACAGAATATATTTAGAATTGCAATCTTTAGGCTTCATTCTATCCAGACAACTTCAGTGCATTTAGCTGAGCGGTTTGTATCATGCACAAGTTTTAACCTCTATACTCCTTTTTACAATTTGCTAAATCTTTCCAGATTCTAATTACATTTGCACGCCACTGCGTCATTCAATATCCTGATTGTTGAAAACAAGATAGATTCTAGTAAAATATCCAGGTTAAAACAAAAACATGAAAAGAACCCACAGCAAAATTGATACGTTGAAAAACCTTCCATGCCCTGAGAACTGATTAAAACTCACCCTTGCATCAAATTAAAAACAGTGAAAACATCCATGCAAATGTTCAATCTGGCTTAAATTTGAGGAAGTATTACAGGCTGTCCTTGTTTAGCAACTACAATTGGGACAGCACACTTGGTTGTTAAGCAAAGCGGCTGCTAAGTGAAAGAGCAACTGTGCTTGTGATCTTATTTCAGCTTTTCTTTGCATTACAGACCTGCAAAGATCATAAATGTGAGGACTTGGTCATAAAATTACTCTCTAACCACCATTTTAACTGTGAATGGTTGCTAAACAAAACAGTCACTAAACAAGGTCGACCTGTATTATTTGACCTTCTTTTCAAAAACATAATGGCCATTGTGGGGAAAAAAATCTATCAGGAAATAAACTGACAGTATCAGCAGGCTGCATTCTCAGCTCGTTTGCCACAGGAGATGGCACTAAGATGCAAAATAATGCTATAGGATGGGGATAAGGAGGTATTTCTTAAAATTAAGCCAGATTGCTTGAAAAGCTTTCCCAGAAGTCTATATCTCACTGTCATTCAGTCAACATTTAGCCCTTGCCTTGTTCTAAATCAGGGGTGTCAAACTCATGTCGTCACGTGACGTATCACGCAGAGGTGGGTTTCTACCGGTTCGGACCGGTTCTATAGAACCGTTAGTAACGTGATGGAGTGGGTCGCTGGAACCGGTAGCGACCAACGGCAGCCACGGCCCCGAGCCGGTTCTCTCAGCGGCGCCATAGGTGGCGCCATCTTGTTTTTTGCTTCTGCGCATGCACAGCTTTTTTTTGTACTGCGCATGCGCGCAAAGCACCCCCCCCCCGCATGGCGCGCAACGCCCACGCGGCACGTCCCTGAGCAAACCAGCAGTAAGAAAATCCGGAACCCACCCCTGGTATCACAACTTTTTCCCCCTTCGCTAAACCGGGCATGGGCATGGCCAGCGCGTGACGCATCCGGCCTGCGGGCCATGAGTTTCTCACCCCTGTTCTAAATGGACCTTCTTAAAGTCATTTCCACACACTGCTCCTTTTTCAAGATTCAAAATCCTACTAGGGAAAAAAAAAAACACCTTGTGATAGTGCGAGAGAACTTACTTCCCTGGCCAAGGCCAGAAAATTACTGTTGAGCTGGACGTTAGACATGATCTCTGTAAGATCCTCGTATTCTTCGACATCCTCACTTAGCTCCAGGAAGACACCGTGGCGGCCCAGCATGAAGGCCATTTGCTTCTGAACCACTCTGAAGAAAAAAAAAAACAGTCAGCAAACCAAAAAAGTTTAGCTAGAGTGGACTGTAAGATGATGAAGTCGAACTGGCATTTATTAAATCTCAGCAATATCCTGTTGGTGGCCTTCATTTTCTTTTTAAGAGCCAGTGCTTTGCAGGAGTAACAGCATTCCCCCCCCCCCGAGGGATGGATGGGGCTCAGTCTTCCAGGGTTTCCAAAATAGCAATAGCACTTAAGACTTATATACTGCTTTACAGCCCTCTCTAAGCGGTTTACAGAGTCAGCCTCTTGCCCCCAACAATCTGGGTCCTCATTTTACCCACCTCGGAAGGATAGAAGGCTGAGTTCAACCTTGAGCCTGGTGAGATTCGAACTGCCAAATTGCAGGCAGCCGGCAGTCAGCAGAAGTTAGGGTTAGGGTTAAATCCCTTAAAACCTAATTTTGCTCACAGGGGATAGCTGTATTTTAATGGCTGTATTTTTAGTCCAGATTCATGTTTTGTCTATGTTTTTAATTAACTTAGCATTGGATTCTGTAAGCAGCCCAGAGCAGGGGTCTCCAACCTTGGCAACTTTAAGACTTGTGGACTTAAAGCAAAGCTGGCTGAGGAATTCTGGGAGCTGAAGTCCACAAGTCTTAAAGTTGCCAAGGTTGGAGACCCCTGGTCCAGAGCCTGCTGGAGTGGGCAGCCATAATAAATGTAATCAAATAAATAATATATCCCATCTCAGGAAGGTGATCGTGATCACCGATAACATTGGCAAGTTTCACTGAAAGTTACTGCTCCTCGCCTGAGTTTCCAAACATTGAAGCAATATCAAGTTCAATTAAGCAACATTTTAATTTCCATTAGAAGTTTGTAATATTGGACCTGGAGGATCAATTTTGGACTATTATTTACAGTTCATTGTTTTATTTTGTACATCTATTGCTTCTATTCTGGAATGAAAGCCTGGTATTTAATAGAGGTTCTAAACTAAGTCCTCATAATTCTTTCTGACTGGTCACTGTAGATGGAGCCAAATTATTAAAAAGACAACTGGAAATATGTGAAGCTTTGACATAGTCATGTTCAGATTCCTTCTTTGTAGAAGATTGTGTTCCCCGTTAAAAAAAGAGAGAAAAAGTATGCATAATAGCAATAGCACTTAGACTTATATACCGCTTCAGTGTTTTACAGCCCTCTCTAAGCGGTTTACAGAGTCAGCATATTTGCCCCCAACAATCTGGGTCCTCAGTTTACCAACCTTGGTAAAGCATGAAAGGCTGAGTCAACCTTCCAGCCTTCCGAGGTCAGTAAAATGAGGACCCAGATAATAAACACAACATGCATGGATTACTGCAATATGCCCTGCCTGGGGCTGTCCTTGAAAACCATTTGGAAGCTATAACTGGTCCGAATGCAGTGGTGTAGACAATATTACTATTATTATGAGTATTTATTGTTTTAATCTTTTATTGGCTTTTGGTGCTTGCAAGCCGCCCAAAGTCACTTCTAGGTGAGATGGGAGTCAAGGAGAGCTTATATATATATATATATATATATCGCCCATGTATCTTCCTCCTTCTTTTTGAGTTGCACTCAGGGTGGATAAAAATGGATAATTTTTTAAAAAAATAATTTAAAAAATTGGGATTTTTTTTATT
Source organism: Thermophis baileyi (assembly GCA_003457575.1). Lineage (NCBI taxonomy): Eukaryota > Metazoa > Chordata > Lepidosauria > Squamata > Dipsadidae > Thermophis > Thermophis baileyi. The sequence goes on along the minus strand of QLTV01001687.1, from coordinate 177,201 downwards.
TAAATTGGTTTTTTTATTTTTTATCAATTTTATTTTAATAAAATGCTTTCGGAGTAAAAATCTATCTAAAGATAGTTTTCTATTTAAGATACATAAATAATTTAGTTTATTCATCATGAAATGGAGCTTAGTTATGTTAGCATGAGACTGTATATTCTGCAACAAAAGTCAACCGCGGGTCAGAGGAGTAGCAGAGATGACAGTTGCTCTTTAAAAATTATGATTTAAATCGAGCCGATTTAAATCAAGCCTTTTTACTAGTGATTTAAATTGACTTGATTTAAATCAAATCCACCCTGGTTGTACTGGTTGCTAGTTGAATTCTGGCTACAATTCAAGGTGCTGATGATCATCTATAAAGCTCTGCGTGGCATAGGGCCTGTTGTCTGAGAGACAGCCAATGAATCAAGCCGAGATGGCAGGCTCTGGGTTGCCTCAATCAAGCAATCAGGATCTTAGGCAGGGTGCTCTCTCTCTTGCAGCATCTGCCCTTTTGAAACTGCATCCTTCCGGCAGTTCTGTAGGGCTCCCATCGTTCCACAAGTCCTTGAGCAACATGGCTGCTGCTCCAGGCCTGGAGGTAAGATGGATGCTGAGTCTTCATTCATTTTTGCTGGTTCAGGACATGTTTGGTGGCTTTAGTCTTCCAACTGCACTTTTTTATTTTTATTTTTCATTTTGGAAAGCTTGTAAATCCCCCCCCCCAGTTTTTCAACGGTCAAGGTTGTAAAATGGGGCAAAGCTTACTTAACAAGTGTCCAGCTTAGAAAAAGAAAATTTTGGCTCAGCTGTGGTCGTAAGTCGAGGACTACCTGGTTCTCCCCTTCCTGATGTATGATGTGGTCTCAGAATAACAGAGTTGGAAGGGGCCTTGGAGGTCTTCTAGTCCAACTCCTTCCTGAAAACAGGAAACCCTATACCAGGGGTGTCAAACTCAAGGCCCGGGGGCCGGAACTGGCCCACATGGTGCTTAGATCTGGCCCGCGGGGCTTCCCTAGAAACAACGAAGGACTGGCCCGCAGTACCTCTGCCAGTGAAAACGGAGCTCGGGAGGGCCGCGTGCAGCCCTCCCGAGCTCCGTTTGCAAGAGGCCATGGCAGACGAAAACGGAGCTTGGGAGCCCATTTTCTCTGGCAAAGCACTCAGGCTGCCATAAGCGCCCCCGACAAGAGTGATGTCAAGCTGGCCACACCCATCCTGGCCATGCCTACCCCAGCCCGAGGTCAAACACTACCCTGATGCGGCCCTCAATGAAATTGAGTTTGACACCCCTGCCCTACACCATTCCAGACAAATGGTTGTCCGATCTCTTCTTAAAAACCTCCAGTGTTGGAGCGTCCACAACTTCTGGAGGCAAGCAGTTCCACTGGTTAATTGTTCTAACTGTCAGGAAATTTCTCCTTAGTTCTAGGTTGCTTCTCTCCTTTATTAGCTTCCCTCCATTGCTTCTTATCCTGCCTTCAGGTGCTTTGGAGAATAGCTTGACTCCCTCTTCTTTGTGGCAGCCCCTGAGATATTGGAACACTGCTATCATGTCACCCCTAGTCCTTCTTTTCATTAATAGCAATTGCACTTAGACTTACCGTATTTTTCGGAGTACAAGACGCACTCCCCCCCCCCAAAAGAGGGTGAAAATTTGGGTGCGTCTTAAACACCAAATCTAGCCCCCCCCCACCCCCGGCCCCCACCCTCCCAGCAATTTGCCTCCTTGCAGCAAACAGCAAACAGCCTGTTTCAGTTTCAGCTTCAGCACAGCCTGATTAACACAAGCAGCTGATTGTCTGTTGGATGGCCTCCCGACCATCAGTTGTTTCAGGCTGCAGGGATTGCCATTCTATTGCCGCCTCCGCGCGCCCCATTTTCGGCCTCCGCATCCCATTTTCGGCCTCTGCGCGCCCCGTGCGCCCCATTTTCCGCCCATTCTGATCCCTGCTGCCCGGAACGGGCGGAAAATGGGGGCGCGGAGGCCGAAAATGGGGTGCGCGGAGGTGGCAATAGGCTATGGCAATCCCTGCAGCCTGAAACAGCTGATCGTCGGGAGGCCGATCCAACAGACAATTAGCTGCTTGTGTTAATCAGGCTGTGCTGAAGCTGAAACGGGCTGTTTGCTGCAAGGAGGCAAATTGCTGGGAGGCAGAGGCAGGTTTTTTTTTTCTTGTTTTCCTCCCCAAAAAAGGTAGGTGCGTTTTATAGTCCGGAGGGTCTTATACTCCGAAAAATACAGTATATATCACTTCATAGTACTTTACAGCCCTCTCTAAGCTGTTTTACAGAATCATCATATTGCCCCCAACAATCTGGGTCCTCATTTTACTGACATCGGAAGGATGGAAGACTGAGTCAACCTTGAGACGGTCAGAATCAAACTGCCAAACTGCTTGCGGCCAGCAGTCAGCAGAAGTAGCCTGCAGTACTGCATTCTAACCACTGCTCCACTGAGGCTCTTAAACTAGACATACCCAATTCCTGCAACCATTCTTCATGTGTTTTATCCTCCAGCCCCCTAATCATCTTTGTAGCTCTTCTCTGCACTCTTTCTAGAGTCTCTACATCCTTTTTTTATACATGTGAATCAAAGGGTCTGTCAAGTTGGCTGAACTGTGGCTTGTCTTTGGACAAGGTTCTAGACTTAACAATTCTCAGTTCTCCCAACCCTGAATCCTGTGGCTCTGTCCACAGCACCCCAATTCTAGGGAGTGCTACTTACACATCTTTGCAGGAAATGAAGATGTTTTCTGCCAGTTCCATGTCATTCAGCATGAGGGCCAAACGCAGGGCTTCAGGGTAGCGATTGAACTTGCGGAAGATGCTAAGGGCACAACGAAGCAGGGCAGAATTCTCTGGCTCGGGAACATAGCTCACACAGCTTGAAAAATAAGAATGGGAGAGGCAGAAAATGAAGTTTGGTTAGCACTACGGCTGTTAGCCAACTGTTCCTTTTTTCACAAATGTTACTCAGTCCCTTGGGGTAGCTCCCCAAACCTTAGTGTGGCCCTCAGTCCCTGCTGTCAAATTAAAGTTTTCAATATGCGATGGGGAAAATCATTAAACTCATGAAAAATATCCTGTAGATGGGCTGGAAGAGAAAAAAAATCACCATGTGTATATTGAGGCATATGGGAGCCACAATTTTGTTATGACATCATCATGGAAGAGTTAAAGTAGACAGAAATCCTACTGAACAGCAAATATAGAAGTTACCTAAGTTGGGAATTGTTTCCTTTGGGGGGGGCGGGGAAGCATTTTGTAAAATGATAAGCTGGCTGATAAACTTTAGAATTATGGCTAGTTATACCTTTATCATCAGATTCAGGTGAATTTCAGCAGAAAAGACACTTCTTTTTTTGCATGTGTAAATGAATGCAAGCCTGTCACAATCAATCAGGATTTGGGCTCTGAATACCCTAGATCAGGGATTCCCAATCTTGGCAACTTTAAGACGCGTGGACTTCAATTCCCAGAATTCCCCAGCCAGTTTCTTATTCTATTATTTCTAAAGGAAATAATAGTTCCACTTTGAGTGCTATTCTGAACTCCACACTTAAAGAAGAAATTAGGTTCAAAGGCTAAGAGAGAGAAAAAGGTTCATTTGGATTTTAGAAGAATAAGATAGGAAGGAACTGGAAACATATAGTTTTGAGAAGGTAGAGAGGCAGATAGCATTCTTCATGAATCTGAAAAGATATCACACAGAAGAAGATTAAGATCTGTTCTGCATTGTTTCAGAGTGCAGAAAAAGAATAAAGGAGCTGAGTGACAGGAATATAATTTCCAATTAAGTCTTGGGGGTGGGAAACCTTTGGTAATTGAACTGTAGAACCAATTATGCAGAGAAATTTGGTTTGGATAGCCACTGACCATGAATGTTTTAATCTGGATCTCTGTGTTCATCCAAGGATTGGTCTCAATGGCCTAATTCAGCCTTGCCAACTCTTATGAATTGAACTCCACGAATCCAAAATGTACAGTTCCCTCACCTGGTCAAATAGAGACAAACTTTGGCATAGGCATTGTCATCAATATATTCCTCCAGCATATCCATCTGCTCAACTTCCATGAGCAAATCACAGGCCTCGTGCTCAGCATTATGGGCCATGTTGTACGGCACAATCTCCTTCACGAGAGTTAGAAGTGTGTCCTTCTGGGTCTTGTCTGCCTCGTCAATTTCCTGCCACTCCTTGGCGACTTCGCCTGCTAGATGCCTGCAACGGAAGGAAAATAGCATGATTTTAAAATAAAACAAAACAAACTCCCTATACAGTAGGTCATTATTATTTTTTGGTCCGGCAAATTTATACCTTGTTTTTCAGCCCATGAAATGATGGAGGTACCTTTACTGAACTTGGGGCTTAAATCTTCCCATCTGCTTTATTGTAAGGAACACTTCAAATAAGAGTTTAGAGTTAGAGTTTACTTTATTGATTAGCCCTTGGGCCATATCAAAGTGCAGAGTTCCAGACACAAATTATTACTAAAATCTGATAAAAACAATTTAAAATGAAATTGGAATAAAATACAATTTAAAATGAAATTGGAATAAAATACAGTTTAAAATGAAATTGGAATAAAATACAATAATCTAATATATAAATAAAATACGATAAAATTATATTTCGGTGTCACCCCTACAATCTACCCCAATCAGTCCCACATATGCCAATCTCAACCGAACTATTTTGCTTAAGTACTGTACTGTGTTAAATGTTATTTTCAGATTCTGGCCGCACATAAGGGAAGTTGTTTTGATATGGGGATTCCAATGGGTCACTCGTTTGGTATGTAGAAAATAAGAGATTATCTGTCAAAAGAGACATCAGCAGCCTTGGGTTAATAAAATACCTGCTGCAAGAGACTGTACTGAAAAAACAACTACTATAAACAAAGCTCAGGCAATGCGGATTGGGACATCACCTGAGAGTCTCCTGCTTGCTGTGTTCATCTCTGCAGATGAAAGGTGAGGTTTAACAATGAAAAAGAACTACTGTATTTTTCGGACTATAAGCGCACCGGTGTATAAGACGCACCAAGATTTCAAAGAGGTAAGAAAAAAAAAGTTTTTGCCCTTCCCCAGCCCTCAGGAGCACTCTGCAGACCTCCCAAACCCTCTGCGCACCCGTTTTTGCATGGGGCGGGGCTTTGGGAGGCCAAAAATGGCTGTATTCGGTTTTTCACCCATTTTTTGCAAACAGGGAGGTGTTTTTGCCCTCTCCCAGCCCCCAGGAGCACTCTGTATACCTCCCAAACCTTCTGCGCACCTGTTTTTGCATGGGGCGGGGCTTTGGGAGGCCAAAAATGGCTGTATTCAGTGTATAAGACGCACCAACATTTCCCCCCTCTTTTGGGGGGGGGGGGAAGTGTGTCTTATACTCCGAAAAATATGGTATGTAGTTCAAAAGAACTGTAGAGGTAGTCCTCAACTTACAACAGTTCACTTAGTGACCATTCATTGACAACGGCACTGACTTAGGACCATTTTTCACACTTATGACCGTTGCAGCATCCCCATGGTCACGTGATTTACATTTGGATATTTGACAACTGATTCACGTTTATGATGGTTGCAGTGTCCCGGGGTCCTGTGATCCCCTTCTGCGACCTTCTGGCAATCTAAGTCCATGGGGAAGCCAGATTCCCTTAACATCCGTGTTACTACATGTCTATGGAGATTCTCAATCATCCAGGTCAGGGTTGTCCCAAAGGTGCTTTTTCAAGAGGCAACTGGACTTTCTTGTTTTTCTTTTGAAGATGTTTTGCTTCTTATCCAAGAAGCTTCACCGAGCTGAAGAAGCTTCTTGGATGAGAAGCGAAACGTCTTCAAAGAAAAAACAGAAAGTCCAGCTGCCTCTTGAAAAAAGCACCTTTGGGACATCTGTGTTACTAATTTACCGTATTTTTCGGAGTATAAGACGCACCTTTTTACCCCCAATAAGAGGGTGAAAACTTGGGTGCGTCTTATACACCGAATGTAGCCCCACCCAGCCACCCCCACCCTTTGGTCTCTGCCTCCCAGCAATTTACCTCCTTGCAGCAAACAGTGCAGAGCCTGATTAGCAGAAGCAACTGATTATCGGCCTCCGACCATCAGCTGAGAGGCTGCAGGCAGGCCCAGGTGCTAAAATGAAAGTGAAACTAGAACTGCAAGGAGGCAAATTGCTGGGAGGCAGAGGCAGCATTTTATTTTCTTGTGCAAATCAGACTGCTGAAACTGGATGCAAGGAGGTAAGTCAATAACTATAAATGCCTATAGAATGTTCAAATTATTAGACTTATTTTATAAAGACTAC
>QLTV01001687.1:157152-170869 GCA_003457575.1 Thermophis baileyi | reverse complement strand
TATTTAAATAATTGGGAGGAGTTAGTGTGACTACATTTAAGAAAACTTTCTGGCATTAATATACTGCCATAATGTACATTTCTCCAATTCTTTGCTATTTCTATGGGTCAGGCACACATGCACAGAAATACACAGCAAACAGTGTATATCATCTGTACTGTTTGCTGTTTGCTGGGAGGCAAATTGCTGGGAGGCAGAGGCAGATTTTTTCCCCCTTGTTTTCCTCCCCCAACACTAAGGTGCGTCTTATACTCCGGTGCGTCTTATACTCTGAAAAATATGGTAACAACTGCAGTGATTCACCAAACAAATGTGGCAAGAAAAGTCGTAAAATGGGGCAAGACTAACTTAACAAATTTCTTATTTAACAACATAAATTTGGGGCTTAATTGCGGTCGTAAGTGGAGGATTACTGATTTCTAGATCATCAAACATCTGAGCTTGCTCCTTACCTCACGTATTCATGCCCCCAGGAAGCTAAGGGTTCCTGAGACCCCACCAACCGATATTTCAGACATTCTCGCTCTCCACTCATTGTCATGGCCAGAACAGATATAATGTCCGCAGCAAAACGCTGTAAGAAGAAAGAAATGTTAGGACTGTATCAAACAATACCTCTGGCTAAAACTTCTTAAAACCTAAAGATGGCAACACCACTCTGTGTTAGACTTTACAGCCTGCCTGAATAAATAACAATATTTCAATTCAGAATCTCCAGGGATGGCTACAGAGTGTCTTAGATTTACAAACATTCGTTTAGTGACCGTTGGAAGTTACAGCGGCACTGAAAAAGTGGCTTATGACTGGTGTTCACACGGATGACTGTTGCAGCATCTCCATGGTCAGGTCGTCAAAATCCAGGAGTTTGGCAACTGGCATGTATTTATGGCCCAGGATCATGTGATCACTATTGGTAATCTTCCCAGTTGGCTTCCGACAAGTAAAATCAATGGTGGAAGCCAGATTCGCTTAATGACATGATTGACAACTGCCGTGATTCACTTAACAACTGTGGCACAAAAGGTCATAAAATGGGACAAAGCTCACTTTAGCAATGGAAATGTTGACCTCAATTGTGGTCATAAGTCAAGGACTACCTGTACACACTATTAAGAACGTTCTCTCCTAACATAAAGATGCTATTGGCTTTTTAAAGCTAAAAAAACCCTCCACCTCTTCCTGTGCCCCCTTCTCAAAGAAACGGGCCACACATTTGCTCTCCTTATGAATAAGTCCTCTTATAACCCAACTATAACAGGAAGTGTTTAATTCACATTGGAGGAGCCCTCTTGGGTTCCATCTCGTCTGCCACCCATTTTTACTTTCTTCCTAGCAAGTGCAGGGCCTGCTTTTTTCAGCTCAACTTGAGTGTTGATCCATTGATTGTGAAAGGAATGGACCCACCGGCATGTCAACCAAGCTCGACGGGGGCTTGGGAGAGAGTGACTGGACTAGTCACCCAACTGGCTTTAATTGCCTAAGGTGGGACTAGAACTCAGAGTCTCCCAGGTACTGGCCTGTAGCCAAACTGGCTCTCATTTGCCACCGAATTTATGTTCTGCTATTTTGTGTTTGTTTGTTTGTTTAGAAAATGTATATTGCTGCCTACTCGCCCACGGTGACTCGAGGCGGCTTACAAGGATATAAAAGCACAATATAAAAGAAAAAATAAAAATAAAAAATAAAAATAATAGAATAATAACCCCCACCCTCTCATCCCGGCGACAACACACATTCATACCAGCCATTTAATGGGCTCCATCCCGCTCTGGGTTCCCCAGGCCCACTGGCAGAACCTCGTCTTCAGGGCCTTCTGAAAGAGAGTGAGGGCCAATCTAATCTCTGGGGGGATGATATTCCAGAGTGAGGGAGCCACCATGGAGAAGGCCCTTCCTCTGGGTCCTGCCAGATGTACCTCCTTAGGGGCGGGACCCGCAACATTCCCTGCCTCCCTGCTCTGATGGGTCAGGTACATGTGACTGGCAAGAGACGGTCCCTCAGATAACCTGGTCCCAAGCAATGAAGGGCTTTAAAGGTGACAACCAGCACCTTTAATTGCACCCAGAAGCAAATCGGCAACCAATGCAGTTCCCGCGGGAGAGGTGATACGTGCGCACACCGAGGTCTGCACAAAACCATTTTGGAGATCATGGGAAGGTCTACTGTGAATAGATTGATCCTTGAAGCAAAGAAAAAGGAGTAAATCGGTATTTAGATTTTTGACAACCAGGGACCAATTTGCTAGCTAGCTAGCTATTAGAAAGGACAAAAAGAAAAAAGGTAAAGTAGCACCAACACTTCCTCAAATCAATCCAAGCTACGCACCTTGTTTTCCCCTGCGGCCATGTTTTCGTAGATCTCTTTCAATTTGCCGTAATGTGGCCGCAGGAACTTCAAGGGCTTGGGGACGGAAGTCATGGAGGTTGTGGAAGAGCGTATCTGCCTGCGAAGTTCCTCCAGGGCAGGACGATAAAGAGCCGTGTCTTGCTCCTGCAATCAGATCGGTTGTTATTAGGAAGGAAACAAAAATTTACCTGCCAAGCCCTCCCTGCAAAATTGCTGCTTCGGTTAAATATGGACAGGATGAATCAGCTCAAAACTTTGCTATGGGACCTGCACTAAGAGCGTATTTACTAGAAACAGGCGTTAAGAAGAGTCCTGACGGATCAGGCAACTGATCCATTCAGTCCACCATTTTTGGTCACACAATTAAAAAAACACACCCTTTTTATGATCCTGTGGTCTCTATTCGGGTAGAGTCAAAGCAACTGGATGGAGCTGAGCATTTACTGACCGGATGCCCTTCCTGACGCCTATGTAGAGTTCGCAGCAGATATTTTTTCTTTGAGCCCTAGGAAAGAAACATCCGCCGCTACTTAGGATTGAACTCTCAACCTCCAAAGTGGGGAGGGTCTTGACCACTAGGCCACCATGCTGTTCTTGGCCACACAATAGTCAGACAAAAATCACCAAGAACCTCACAAACGTTAGAACGCTGAGAGCTTTCTTCCACGTTACTCTCTTAACTGTTGAATAGGAAGGTGTCTAAGCTGCTTCTCAGAAGTCCCTTTAATAGAAACCTCCCTTTTATGAATAAAGCATATGATAATTGTCCCATTTTATTTTGTGCTGCTTTGGAGATCATCTAAAAATGCAGTTATTAAGATTTGAAACAAAAAAAATGATGCAAAGGAAGTTTTAGATTTATGACCACTATGAACCAATCGAAACATCTGTTTTACAAAGTAATAAAAGTGGGCCCAGTCAACGTAGGTGCTTCAACTTACAATCGTCATGACTTACAACAAAAATTCTGGGGTCCATGACAGTCACAAGTCAAGGACTATCTGTACCTCTGTTGACAGTTTCACTTAAAATACCATTTTTATAAATAGCTAGTTAGTGTTTTGGATGGATCAACACTGTCAACTAGTGATAATTAATTTCATTATGAGAATAGGGTAGAACCCACAATGTGCGAGCTATTGTTATCAGAAAGAATATACAGGTAGTCCTCAATTTACAACAGTTTGTTTAGTGACTGAAGTTGCAACGGCGCTGAAAAAAGTGACTTTATGGCCATTTTTCACACTTACAACCAATGCAGCAACCACATAGTCACATGATCAAACTTCAGATGCTTGACTACTGATTCATATTTATGACGGTTGCAGTGTCCTGGGGTCATGTGATCACCTTTTGAGACCTTCTCACAAGCAAACTCAATGGAGAAGCCAGATTCACTTAACAACCCTGCTACTAATTTTACAACTGCAGTGATTCATTTAACAACTGTAGGAAGAAAGGTCATAAAATGGGGCAGAACTCAATAACAACAGAAATTTTGCACTCAACAGAAATTTTGCACTCAATTGTGGTCGTAAGGACTACCTGTATTATACATTAGATTGTCACTACAGTATAGCGTGCACTTTATTGCTGTATGAAGCTCCATAGTTCCTGGACTTGGAAAATAAGTATATTCTGATATCCCACAAGTTCAGTCAAGAAGAGAACTTACTCCCAAGCGTTCCACAAGCATTTCCAGCTCATCTTGTAGTTGTTTGTCTTCCTCAGACTGTAAAGAATGAAGGAAAAAATGTGAAAATCCAGGTCTCTCTGAAAAACTAAATCTTTCAACTATTCTGAACTGTAACTGAACTGATGGATGAAACAGGAATACAAAGCAATTCAACAGCAAGGTGACAATGGCACCCTAACTTAGATTTAATCATTAATACATGCAAATGAAGATAGAAACATGAAATTCAAGCTGTGAGAGAAATCTCCATTAAGCTTATTGAGAAAAATAGCAATAAACTACAGGCTTAACATCACAAATGCCAGCATTTCCTTTGAAATTCAGGCAGATCTAGCAAGTAAGCCAAATCAGGAAAGCACACAGAAGCATCCCAACTGCTCCTTATTGTTGTTCTAAGTATTTAATCTCCCACAAGCCACCATCACATTGGAATGCATCCAGTTTTGGTCACCACAATATAAAAAAGCAGTTGAGACTATACAAAGATTGCAGAGAAGAGCAACAAAGATGATTTGGGGGACTGGTGGATAAAACATATGAAGAATGGTTTCAGGAATTGGGTATGTCTAGTTTAATGAAAAGAAGGGCTAGGGGTGACACGATAAGTCTTCCAATATCTGAGGGGTTGCCACAAAGAAGAGGGTGTCAACCTATTCTCCAAAGCACCTGAAGGCAGGACAAGAAGCAATGGATGGAAACTAATCAAGGAGAGAAGCAACCTAGAACTAAGGAGGAATTTCCCTACAGTGAGAACAATTAACCAGTGGAACAACTTGTCTCTAGAAGTTGTGGGTGCTCCAATACTGGAGGTTTTTAAGAAGAGACTGGACAACCATTTGTCTGGAATGGTATAGGATTTTCTGTCTGAGCAGGGGGTTGGACTAGAAGACCTCCAAGGTCCCTTCCAACACTGTTATTCTGTTAATCTCAGTAACAGTTTTTTAATGACAAGGCCTCTGTTTAACTCTCCAGTGTGGCAATTCTGGGAAAACCACTGAAGATTTGGAAATGTGCCGGTGACCAAAGAGGGCCTTAGAACTCAGAATAACTTTATTGTCACTTTAAATGTACAATAATCAGCATTCATTAAAATGAAATTTCATTGCATACTGCTCTCAAAGGGTCACCGCCTCCAATATACACCACATAAACATATAAATAAATAAATAAATAAATAATTTAGTAATCCTATGGCTTTCAAGCTCATTGCCAACACTGGGGGGGGGGTCTCCTTTAAAAGGGGTAGGGCAGCTCTTTTGTCATCACCCCCATCCAAACGCTCATTTTGCTGCTCTCCGAGGTCGCCTATTCCGAACATGGGCTGGAACTTGGCCCACCTGCCCAAACCCTGGATTTTCACCGGCCATTCATCCGCTTCTCTGAAGAGGAGGAGGAAGGCTCACCGATCCCGCCCAGAGGCAGGCCAGAGCAGGTGTTGCTAAAGATGCAGCCCTGGAACTACCCCTTTCCGGGGGAGGAAAATGAGATTGTTTTATTTATTTATACCGGTAGTCCTCAACTTACAAGTTTGTTTAGTGACTGTTCAAAGTTCTGTCACCGAGAGAAGTGACTTATGACCATTTTTCACACTTACAGCCGTTGCGTTATCCCCATGGTCACCTGAACAAAATCCAGACCCTTAGCAACTGACTCATATTTATGACGGTTGCCATGTTGTGGGGTCATGTAGATCCCCTTTTGCGACCCTCTGACAAGCAAAGTCAATGGAAAAGCCGGATTCGCTTAACAACCGTATGACTAACTTAACAACTGTAGTGATTCACTTAACAACTGTGGCAAGCAAGGTCGTAACATGGGGCAAAACCCACTTAACAAACGTTTCACTTGGCAATAGAAATCGGGGGGGGGGTTGTGGTCGTAAGTCGAGGACTACCTGTATTCCGCCTTTATTATCTTTATAGATACCTCAAGGCGGCAAACATGCACAAAGCTCCTCTATTTTCACCGTAACAACAACCCTGTGACGTGGGTTGGGCCGAGTGCGAGTGACCCGGCCCAAACCCGGGCGCCACTCTGCACATGCTCAGAGGCAGGCGAGTTTCTCTACCAGCCCTGGAAGGACTCCGCGTAGGGTCTCCAGCCCGGGCTGCGGATGATGGGCCGGAGAAGCGCCAGGTTAAGGCGCGTTTCCCGGCTCCGGGCCTGGCCGTGACTCAGCGCGGCTTTTTCGGCTGCCCCCGCCGGCCTCTCACCAGCTCCTGCTCCTTGTCCGCCGCGGGGGCGTTGGGATCCTTCTTGTCTTTGCTCCAGGGCCCTGTCAGTTTGTCGTCTCCGGAGCCGGGCGTCGAGCCCCCGGCCTGAGTCCGCCTTTGACAACCGCTGCTCCCGCCGCCACCTCCGTCCTCCATCACAAGCCGCTTCCTCTCAGAGGCCGACGGAGGCACTGCGCATGCGCCGGGGCCGTAACGTGGAGGAGCCTCAGCCAGCCAATCCGTGCCTCAGGTGAGGGAAGGGGGCGCGAGCGCCGGAGGACGTAGGGCGGCGTCGAGGGACGGGGGCGGAGCGAGGGAATACGGGAGGAGCCAAGCTAGGAGAGGGGGCGGGGCGAGGAGAGGCAAGGCAAAGGGCCACGTGCAGATCTCTCCGCATCTGCAGGCGGGGAGTCTGGTTTCTTGGCCCCCGTTTCCAGGTTACAGATACAGATTAACAGAGTTGGAAGGGACCTTGTAGGTCATCTAGTCCAACCCCCACCCAAGCAGGAGACCCTACACCATTTCTGACAAATGGCTGTCCAGTCTCTTCTTGAAAGCCTCCAGTGATGAAGCTCCCACAACTTCTGAAGGCAACTTCTGTTCCACTGGTTGATTGTTCTCACTGTCAGAAAATTTCTCCTTATTTCCAGGTTGAATCTCTCCTTGTTCAGTTTCCATCCATTGTTCCTTGCCTGGCCTTCAGGTGCCTTGGAAAACAGCCTGACCCCTTCCTCTCTTTGGCAGCCCCTCAAATATTGGACCACTGCTATCATGTCTCCCCTGGTCCTTCTCTTCGCTAGACTAGCCATGCCCAGTTCCTGTAACTGTTCTTCATATGTTTTAGCCTCCAGTCCCCTAATCATCTTGGTTGCCTCTTCTCTGCACTCTTTCTAGAGTCTCGACATCTTTTTTACAGTGTGATGACCAAAACAATGCAGTATTCTAAGTGTGGTCTTACTAAGGCTTACTAAGGTACTCCTCACTTTATGACTACAATATTCTAAAAGTTGGCTGTTCTTTCTAACATCAGCCAAGATAACTCCCAACTCCCCAGGGATGTAAACTACCCTGAGAAAGGAGAACTGGCGGTTAACCTTTTCCATGTAGAGTCAAACTCAACTATAGAATGTACATTGGGGAAACAAAACAACCAGTTCACAAACGGATGGCACAACATAGGAGAACAAACCCATCAGGACTAGATTCAGCAGTCCATCTGCATTTAAAAGGCACAGGGCACACTTTTGAAGACAGCAAAGTCCACATTTTGGACAGAGAGGACCGCTGGTTTGAAAGTGGGGTCACAGAGGCCATCTATGTCAAAATTGAACAGCCCTCCTTCAACAGAGGGAGAAGGATATGACATCATCTATCTCCAGTCTACAACACAGTCCTTTCAGCAGTTCCAAGAAGGCTCCACACCCATTTGCACCACTCAGGTGACTCTGAGGACACAGGTACCATAATCCTCCAGGTGACCTTAACAACCTGCTAAAAGGATGCAAATGACCAGCTGTCTGCAAGGAGTATAAATCCTTCCCTTTCCCACCATCCAGTCAGAGCTGAAGAAGCTTCTTGGATGAGAAGCGAAACATCTTCAAAGAAAAACCACAAAGTCCAGTTACCTCATGAAAAAAGCACCTTTGGGACTGGATGACTGAGAATCGCCAAAGACATTTAACTATAAAATAAAAGAAAAACAGAGTCGGAAGGGACCTTGGAGGTCTTCTAGTCCAACCCCCCTCCCAAGCAGGAGACCCTACGCCATTTCTGACAGATGGCTGTCCAGTCTCTTCTTGAAAGCTTCCAGTGATGAAACTCCCACAACTTCCGGAGGCAGAGATTCTAGAGGCAGAGATTCTAGAAAAGTCGGCTATTCTTTCTTAACATCAGCCAAAATACAACACAGGTAGTCCTCGACTTACGACCACAATTGAGCTCAACATTTCTGTTGCTAAGCGAACCATTTGTTAAGTGAGTTTTGCCCCATTTTACGACTTCCCTTGCCACAGTTGTTAAGTGAATTGCTGCAGTTGATAAATGAGGAACACAGTGATTAAGTGAACCTGGCTTCCCCATTTTGACTTTGCTTGTCAGAAGGTTGCAAAAGATGATCGTGTGAGCCCTGGACACTGCAACCGTCATAAGTATGAGTCGGCATCTGAATTTTGATCATGGTGCAATGGTTGTAAGGGTGAAAAACGGTCATAAGTCACTTTTTTCAGCTGATGCTGTAACTTTGAACAGTCACTAAGTGAACTGTTGTAGTTCAAGGACTAATTCAAGGACTACCTGTCTTGTATTGCTTCGATAATATACTTAAATTCTTAATATTCTGTTAGTTAGGAATCTTACAGTATATGGAAAAGAGTCAAGAAAAAAGTGGACATTCTATCAATATTAATTATAGCTAAGGGCATTAGTGTTACAAGCATTAGGATTACTATAATTGGCTTTTCCTTCAGAATTACCTACAGGGAGTTCTCGACTTACGACCACAATTGAGCCCAAAATTTATCTTGCTGAGTGAGACATTTGTTAAGTGAGTTTTGCCCCCTTTTACGACCTTTCCTGACACAGTGGTTAAGTGAATCACTGCAATTCTTCAGTTCGTAAGACGGTTGTTAAGTGAATCTGGCTTCCCCGTTGACTCTGCTTGTCAGAAGGTCGCAAAAGGGGATCACATGACCCCCGGACACTGCAACCGTCATAAATGTGAACCAGTTGCCAAGCGGCTGAACTTTTTCACGTGATCATGGGGATGCTGCAACGGTCATAAATGTGAAAAACGGTCATAAGTCACTTTTTTCATTGCCGTTGTAATTTTGAATGGCCACTAAACGAACTGTTTGTAAATCAAGGAGTCCCTGTATAACATTGGAAAGGAAGAGCATACATCAAAGGTATTTTGTCCTGGGCCTGGGTGAGCCTCTTGATGCGCCATTCAGGAAATTGTGTGCGCAACATGGCAGGATTTAAAAATGAATAAATTGAAATTAATGAATAATTAAAATCAACCGCTTGTGGGGGGGTGGGGAAAACCTTTCACATGAGCTGGCCTTGAGCCCAAGGTTTTGCCTCGTAGAAGTAAACAGTCGAGGGCGGGCAGCAATCGGAAAATACAATTCTTCAAATTGATTTATGTCCGAAATCGCTGCAGAATTCTATTTCTTAAATCGTTGATCCATAACAAGGTTAGGATGTACCAAGTGGCCCACGGAAGAACAGCAAATCAGGACATAAACCAATTTGTGAAAGGAAGAGAACCATTTCGCTCTGCAGGCAAGCAGTTCAGTTTTCAGCTGTTGCTGAGAATGACACAAATTTAAAGGTCAGAACGGCCATTTTGCTGATCAAGGGTTGGGAGACGTTTCCTGTAACAAAATCTCTTAACCGGACTCTTCTTTCCTCCCCTTAAACAATTTCTGCCTGCATATAAGTGCTCTCAATTTTTCTGGGAGTTGAAGTCCACAAGTCTTAAAGTTGCCAAGTTTGGGGACCCCTGATATAGCTGATGGTTTCTTTGCAAGGCCGGAGATCATGAAATAGATCTCATTCAATAACCCAAGTTGAGCACATTGTGTAAACGTGTTTTCTTTCTCTTAGAACAGAACAGAATATAACAGAATTGGAAGGGACCTTGGAGGTCTTCTAGTCCAACCCCACTGCTCAGGCAGGAAACCTCTTTTTTCCTCGGGTGACAAAAGCGGCCCCTGCGCATGCATGCACGACCCCCACTCCCCCGTTTCCCGACTTCCGGTGGCCCCAGTAGGCCCGTTTTTCGCCCTCCCCAGGCTCCAGAGGCTTCCCTGGAGGCTGGGGAGGGCAAAAACGGCCTCCCCCCAGACGCCCTCCAGAGGCCAGAAACACCCTCCCAGAGCCTCCGCGTGAGCCCTTTACTTATCTCAAAACGGGCCGCTGGAGACTCTTGGGAGGGGAGGGGGCGTCGTTCCACTGATCAAATTGTTCTAACTGTCAGGAAATTGCTCCTTAGTTCTAGGTTGCTTGTCTCCTTGATTAGTTTCCACCCATTACTTCTTGTCCTGCCTTCAGGTGCTTTGGAGAATAGCTTCACTCTCTCTTCTTTGTGGCAGCCCCTGAGATATTGGAACACTGCTATCATGTCTCCCCTAGTCCTTCTTTTCATTAAACTAGACATACCCAGTTCCTGTAACCGTTCTTCATATGTTTTAGCCTCCAGTCCCCTAGTCATCTTTGTTGCTTTTCTCTGCACTCTTTCTAGAGTCTCAACATCCTTTTTACATCGTGGTGACCAAAACTGGATGCAACATTCCAAGTGTGGCCTTACCAAGGCATTATAAAGTGGTATTAACACTTCACGTGATCTTGATTCTCAGTGCAGGTTCTCAAATTTTCTGACATTTTCCCATTTTGCCTTTCCCCTTGGTTGTCTGACTTCCAAGAGTTTTGCCCCGTTTTATGACTTTTCTTGCCTCTGTTTATTAAGTGAATCATTGCAGTTGTTAATTTAGTAACACAGTTGTGAAGTGAATCTGGTTTTCCCATTGACTTTGCTTGTCAGGAGGTCAGCAAAAGGGGATCACATGACCCCAGGGTACTGCAACCGTCATAAATATGAACCAGTTGCCAAGCATCTGAATTTTGATCACGTGACCAAGGGGATGCTGTGACAGTCGTTAAGTTTGAAAAATAATCATGTCACTTTTTTTCAGTGCCATTGTAACTTTGAACGGTCACTAAATAAATATAGGACTACCTATATTTTAACTCTATAAAGATATCATTCACCAACCAATCAGAATAGAGCTGGAAGGGACCTTGAGATCTTCTAGTCCAACCCCCTGCTCAATCAGGAGACCCTATACAATTTCAGACAACTGACTGTCCAATCTCTTCTTAAAAACCTCCAGTGATGGAGCATCCACAATGTCTGGAGGCAAGCTGTTCCACTGGTTAATTGTCCTCACTGTTAGGAAGTTTCTCCTTAATCCCAGGTTGCTTCTGTCCTTGATTAATTTCCATCCATTGTTTCTTGTCTTGCCTTCTGGTGCTTTGGAAAATAAATCCCCCCCCTTCTCTTTGTGGCAGCCTCTCAAATACTGGAAGACTGCTATCATGTCCCCCCTAGTCCTTATTTTCTCTAGAATGGCCAATATGGTGGCCATACCCAATTCCTGCAACCGTTCTTCATATGTTTTTGTCTCCAGGCCCTTAATCATCTTAGTTGCGCTTCTTTACACTTTTTCCAAAGTCTCAACCTCTTTTTTGTAATGTGGTGACCAAAACTGGATGCAGTGTTCCAAGTGTGGTCTTGGCTTTACAAAGGCTTTACAAAGCAGTACTAATACTTCACGTGAAATGGATTCTATCAGAGGTGGGTTCCTCCCGGTTCGCACCAGTTCTGTAGAACCGGTAGCAAACCGCTGGTGACGTCACGGAGCCAGTTCTGTCGGTACCGGTCTGTGAACGCCGCCATCTTTTTGGGGGATTTTTTTTTTTGAATTTTTTTGCAATTTTTTTTCTTCTGCGCATGCGCAGAAGCCGAGTCCCCGGCACTGCGCATGCGCCGCCATCTTGGTTTTGGCTTTTGAGGGGGGGGTTGCAAATTTTCATCACTGCGTGCACACACGTGCGTGCGCACGGTGCAGCCACACGGCGTGCAATGCACGCACAGCCACGCGGCGCAGGAGGAAGTGAACCGGCGGCGAGGTAAGTTAGAACCCACCCCTGGATTCTATGCCTCTGTTTATACAACCAAGGATTGTATTTGCTTTTTTGGATAATACCAAATATCATTAATATAATATAATATAATATAATAACATTTAATTTCAGCTGAGATTTAATTGTTAGTCTTTGTTTGTTCGTTTTGCACTGTGGCTGGACTACACTCCAGTGAGGAGTGAGTGCGTTATAATAAAAACATTTGTTTGGAATCTCTCTGTGTCTCTGTGTGTATTTGAAAACAGTCTTTGACATTAACCAGACCTCTTCCCTTCCTCAGCTGACAGCTGTCTCCTCACTAAGCTTAGGATCTGTTCCAAGGATTCAGGCATCCTAACCTCTAACGTTACGCCCATCACTCCCTGACAAATTGCTGTTTTCTGATACATGGTACACACATCTCGATGGCCATAAATCCAGAGAGCATCCTTCCTTCGTGTTCATAATTTTGAGGGCTCCTGCCTGCCTGCCTCCTTCCTTCTCTCTCTCTCTCTCTCTCTCTCTCTCTCTCTCTCTTTTCCTTTGCAATCTGGCTGTGCCACATACAAATTCTTGAATGTGCTTACTGAGTGTCTGGCATTTGTTCAACACTTGGAATGATGAATTGGCCAAGCAGCTGGGCTTGTTCATCTAACCAAGGTGAAGACTAACCGATCTTGGTATGTTTGTTTATTATTTACGTACTCCAGCACTGATTTATTTATTGAGGATGTAGTACTCTACCCCCTGATTTACATAGCCATCTATCTTACGAGTGGCAACTCCGGGTGGCGAACACAAGATTAAAAACCAACAAAAAAACAAATGAAAGGAACAACAACAAAGTACAATAATAACAGAACGATGCCCAAGGGCAATCTCACTGAATCCATACAAGGGCAGTCATACTAAAAAAATCAAATCGATGTTATCCGGTGTATTTAACTATAATGAGCAAAGACAGCCCTTGTTCCAGGCAAGTAATGTGATTGTCTCATTCTGTGCTGCTATTGGATCAATTCGGTTTTGATGTCTTGATAACACGGTTAGCATTTGTGCACTGGGAGCTTGACTCACGCACAAGCTATTTTTCAATATTTTGTCTTGCCTTTCTTTACTTAAGCAATGTGCATCACCAAGAAATTGCTAACTTGAAAGTAAGAATAAGGGTGGGGATTTCCACCCCCTCAAAAAAGTTCCGAATATACAGGTAGTCCTGGACTTGTAACAGGTTACTTGGAGACTGTTTGAAGTCCCCCATTCCGGGAATGGGACAACTGGCCACAGCCAAACTCGCCGCAGCCAACTCACGGGAGAATTTAACAATTCTATTTAATGATTTAAAATAAATAAAAATTATTTTAGTTTTTGCCATTCACGTTTCATCCTGTCCCGTTTCATCCAAGAGCCGAGGTGGCGCAGTGGTTAGAGTGCAGCACTGCAGGCTACTTCAGCTGACTGCTAGCTGCAGTTCGGCGGTTCAAATCTCACCGGCTCAAGGTTGACTCAGCCTTCCATCCTTCTGAGGTGGGTAAAATGAGGACCCAGATTGTTGGGGGCAATATGCTAACTCTGTAAACCGCTTAGAGAGGGCTGTAAAGCACTATGAAGCGGTATATAAGTCTAACTGCTATTGCTATCCTTCCTAACGGACAGAAAGCAGCAGGTGAAGCTAGGCAAAATCACATCAGATACCTGTACAATTCGCACAGGGGCCCCCCAAGGCTGTGTGCTCTCACCACTTCTCTCTATATTCCAATGACTGCATCTCAAACGT
>QLTV01001687.1:94849-106174 GCA_003457575.1 Thermophis baileyi | reverse complement strand
CTTTAACTGGTGTTACAGTAGAAGGAACAGATTCATCTGAACTGAGGAGGAAAATAAGGGGGGGGGAAATCTGTCTCTGCCTACCAGCATCCATCGGTATTCATCCGGCTAGCATGGTTTAGCTCAACTGTTCTGTAGTAAAGCTGCTTGCTGCTGTGAAAGCAAAAGCGAAACTGAAACTCCTCTGCTTGTGTTTTGCATTTGGATCAGATTTCTTTTCAGGTGGGGAGGGGGAAGTAGAACTCAATAGCATCAGAGCTTGTTAACATTAATATAAGAAATGCTGCAATGGTCATTTTGAAAAATCCTTTCTTAGTGAGCACCTAGAAGCCAAGAGGAACATACGTGGCAAATTTCAAGTTTGTAGGCTTTACGGTTCTGGAGATTTCGTGATTAATGTGTGAGTGGTTTTCACCTTTATATATATAGATGGTGGTAGTGCAGTGGTTAGAATGCAGCATTGCAGGCTGACTCTGCCCACTGTCAGGAGTTCGATCCTGACCGGCTCAAGGTTGACTCAGCCTTCCATCCTTCCGAGGTGGGTAAAATGAGGACCCAGATTGTTGGGGGCAAATATGCTGACACTGTAAACAACTTAGAGAGGGCTGTAAAGCACTGTGAAGCGGTATATAAGTGCTATTGCAATTCATCCCTCCCTCCCCCCCTTGCCCCCCTTCCTACTTTCTTCCTTACTTTCCTCCTCCCCTCCCCTTCCCTCCCCCTTTCTCCCCTGCCCTGCCACCCCGCTCTATTCCCTTCCATTCCATTCCATTCCATTCCACTCCATCCCTCCTTCCTTCCTTCCTTCCTTCCTTCCTTCCTTCCTTCCTTCCTTCCTTCCTTCCTTCCTTCCTTCCTTCCTTCCTCTCTTAATTCTGTTTCTCATTCTCCTTCCTGGTGGCTCAGTAAAATGAGGACCCAGCTTGTCAGGGCCAATAGGCTGACATTATAAATAGCTTAGAGAGTGCTGTAAAAGCACTATGGAGGGTATATAGCTAGTCCTCAACTTGCAACAGTTTGCTCAGTCAACAGGAAGCCAGATTCACTTAACAACCGTGTTACAAACCTAACAACTGCCATGATTCACTTAACCACCATGGCACGAAAGGTCGCAAATTGGAGCCAAATCCGCCTAAGA
Source organism: Thermophis baileyi (assembly GCA_003457575.1). Taxonomy (NCBI): domain Eukaryota; kingdom Metazoa; phylum Chordata; class Lepidosauria; order Squamata; family Dipsadidae; genus Thermophis; species Thermophis baileyi. The sequence goes on along the minus strand of QLTV01001687.1, from coordinate 105,036 downwards.
AATGTCTCATTGAGCCACAGAAATTGTGGGCTCAATCGTGGTCGTAGTTCGAGGACTGCTTGCATAAGTCTGAGTGCTATTGTTATGGCTATTGCTATTGGCTGGCCTTCCTTTTTATACAAAGCCCCCTGCCCCCACCTTCTGTGTCTGTCTTTCTGCTTATGAAAATCCCCAAAGCGTTTATTGTAAATGGTTTCATATCTCCACAGATGGCTGGATTTTTAGAAGCATATGCTAACATTGGTTGGTTTGCTTCTCCTAGGAGAAGCAGAGAAGACAATTCCTAGTAAACTAATGAATAAAGGAGCTAGCGGGTTCTCTGGAGCAGGATATTACTGGGCAGACCAAGAGTCTGTGTTTCTTTTAGTGCTAAGTTTATCCACCGGTTGTCAGCTAGTGGACATTTTACCCTAGTTACTTGTTTATATACAGATATATATATTTACGGTAGCTCCTTTATTTATTTGGCCAAGTCTGTTTAAACACACAAGGAATTTGTCTCTGGTAGAGAAGCACTCAGTGTACTTGGAAAACAACAGAATATTATAATAATGGTGATGACACTAAAGTGTACAGCCAATCAAAGGGGGAAATAAAAAATATAAAGGGGATAAATAATGTAATACTGTAGCCCAACCCTATGGATTAATATACATATACTGTCCATTAGGCAAAAAAATCTTAGTCTTTTAAAGTGTGTCTTAAGGTGGCGTCAATTTCCTTTGTTGGTTTTTGTATGAGGTTTCTTTGTTCATCTTGAAATTATACCTGTCTCTTAAGACACTGACATATTTGATCGTGGTCAATTAGGTGTTCTCAAAATAGAGGGTTTCTTGGTGAACAAAGGTTTGGTCTCCCCCTGAGCATTTTGACTTGTTTAATAGCTGCAAATGTGTTGACAGACTTTGTTTAAAGTGATATGAGGCCGGACATGGTTCCCTCTCTTTGGTTTTTAGGACTTGTTTAGTTCTCGACTTATGACCAAAATTGAGCCGAACATTCCTGTTGCTAAGCGGGACGTTTGTTAAGTGAGTTTTGCCCCATTTTACAACCTTTCTTGCCATGGTTGTTAAGTGAATCGCTGCAGTTGTTAAGTTAGTAACACGGTTGTTAAGTGAATCTGGTTTCCCCATCGACTTTGCTTGCCCAAAGGTTGCAAAAGGGGATCCCGTGACCCCGGGATGCTGAAACCATCATAAGTGTGAATGAATTGCCAAGCATCTGTATTTTGATTATATGTGGGGATGCTGCAACGGTTGTGTGAAAAACGTCCGTTTTTCAAGTGTGAAAAACGGACATAAGTCACTTTTTTCAGGGCCGTTGTAACAGGTTGTCAAGGGCTCCCTATATTTGGAAATTTAGTGACTGATCGTTTACCGTTTGGAAATTTAGTTCACCGTTCAACGGTCACTAAACAGAACGGTCACTAAGTGAACTGTTTAGTGACCGTTGAACGGTGAACTAAATTTCCAAACGGTAAATGATCAGTCACTAAATTTTCAAATACAGGTAGCCCTTGACTTACAGTCATTTGTTTAGTGACCGTTCGAAGTTACGACGGCATTGAAAAAAGTGACATATGACCACTTTTCCCACTTACAACCGTTGCAGCATCCCCATGGCCATGTGATCAAAATTCAGGCGCTTGGCCAGTGGCATGTGCAGGTAGTCCTCAACTTACAATGGTTCATTTAGTGACCAAAGTTACAACGTCACTGAAAAAAGTGAGTTATGACCGTTTTTCACACTTACGACCATTGCAGCATCCTCACGTGACCAAGGTTCGGCCGCTTGGCAACTGACTCCTATTTATGACGGTTGCAGTGTCCCCAGATCATGTGAACCCCCTTTTGCGACCTTCTGACAAGCTAAAGTCAGTGGGGAAGCCAGATTCACCGAACAACCGGGTTGTTAACTTAACAACCGCAATGATTCACTGAACAAGCGTGGCAAGAAAAGTCGTAAAATGGGGCAAAATGTCCCATTAACAAATGGGACATTTAAGTGAGACTTAACAAATGTCTCCCTTAGCAACATAAATTTTGGACTCAATTACGGTCACAAATTGAGGACTACCTCAACTGTATTTATGTGCAAATCCAGCCAGTTAGTCTTGATTTGGTGAACCATAATCTCTGTGTCCCAAAGGTGCTTTTTCAGGAGGCAACTGGACTTTCTTGTTTTTTCTTTTGAAGATGTTTCGCTTCTCATCTAAGAAGCTTCTTCAGCTCTGACAGGACGGTGGGGAATGGAGGGATTTATATTCCTTGCAGACAGCTGGTCATTTGCATCCTTTCAGAGGTTCTTTGAAGCACTTGGAGGTTTATCTGTGTCCTCAGGGTCACCTGAGTAGTGCAAATAGTTCCTGTAGTCTGCAATTTCCCCCTCCCCCTCTGGAAATCCATTCCTACTCCCACGTAATCTCCGTGTGTCTCTTCCAGATCCTTCGCATACAACTTGCCTTACCGAAGCCTGCATCATTGTAGCTGGTAAGATCTTGGAAGCTCTGGATCCAGACGTCAAGCCCTGCGATGATTTTTACCAGTACGCCTGCGGGGGATGGATCAAGCGGAACCCACTGCCGGATGGGCGCTCCAAGTGGAGTACCTTCAACAGTATTTGGGACCAGAACCAGGCCATCATGAAACACCTGTTGGGTAAGAGGTGGATGGTTACAGATGGGCATCGGAGTATGTTTCTCCCTTCCGGATTCTTTAGCTTGAGCAAAAGAAGCAGGTTCTGAATCCGGGATGCTAAAGAATCTGAAGACAAAGGCCAATATTTGACATTTCGGAACTGGGATATTGGGAAGAAAAGAAGGGTCATGAGTTGAAGGGATCTCTGTTTTGTGGGAAGGATCGTGGAGAATCCCAACACGACAGCTTTTTCCTTGGAGGGTGAGAAGTGGAAGGCTAGATTTAGAGTGAAAGAAAATACGGGCTTTGGATCCCACCCAGGTAGTCCTTGTGTCAGGGTTCCAAGTAATAGATCCATATCAAGCAAAACTCCGAGGCAGGTAGATTCCTCAAAGAATAGCTTTATTGGAAATATCATATTGGCACAGATACTGGTAAAAACTGACTGTCATTTTGGGGCTCCAGGCCAGTGACTGGAGCTGTCCAGTTGTCCAACCCTTTCTTGACCCTCGCGTGCTCCTCTCTCCAGAAAATGCCACTTTTAACTCCAGCAGTGAGGCTGAAAGGAAGACCCAGCGCTATTACTTATCCTGCCTCCGAGAACAGAAGATTGAGGAACTGGGGTCTCAGCCACTGATTGATCTGATCCAGAAGGTGAGTCCGGGGGGTCAATTGGGCACAGCCTGCGTTGTTGCGAAGGCTGGAGGGCGCTTGACGCAGAAAGCGAGGGCCAATAAATTCTTGCCCCTTATCACCCGTGTTCTGCCCAACAAGCTTAATTTAGGTCAATCGGGGACCTACCGACTTCATTCTCCTAATGGTAGCTCAGCTTGCTTAGTCTTAATTCCCCTCCCCCCCCGCTTCTGCTTTATTATGCTGCAGGAAGCCAGGCCGTTCGGTTAATTTAGGGTTCGGTATTCTGCGTAGATCCAGAAATAAATTAATTCAGTCATCGCATTAAGTGGCTGGGGTCAATTCAACCAGAGAAATTGAAAAAAGCATAAACATAGTCGTCTCCTCAAGGGGGAAATATTCTTTCAGCACCCTGGAGAGCTCTGCTTCTAGTGATTTACAAGCTAGGTTGCCTCAAGCAGATTGTGGGTCCAACCATCACTTTAAGAAGATTGGTGAGGCTGGGTAATCCCTCAGTTTTGCCCTCGATTAAGGCTGACCTTGTAGATTGCTGTTTCTGAAGACTTAAATTTCCAGATGCTGGAGAAACTGTGGTGCTAATGGATTAGTCATCCTCTGAGTCCAGGCATTCAGACAATCAGAGGACATACCCCCCCCCCAAGTAGAGTAGTATAGAATTGGACAGGCTGATGGACTTCCTTAGTGTTAGAAGGTTCCCCTGGCTCGGGGATGTCCAACTTTGCCAACTTTGCACTTGTGGAATTCCCAGAATTCAGCAGGCAGGCATGTTGGCTGGGGAATTCTGGGAGTAGTTGAAGTCCACAAGTCTTAAAGTTGCAAGGTTGAACCCTCACGCTCTAGGTCAGGGGTGTCAAACCGGCAGCCCGCAGGCTGGATGCGTCACACGCAGGCCACGCCCACCCCCGCTCCGCGAGTGGGGAAAACGTCGCGAAACGTCACGTCACGTGGAGAGATTGACACCCGTGCTCTAGGTCCTACGAAACCCCCTAAGCCAGGCAGGCATGTTGACTGGGGAATTCTGGGAGTTGAAGTCCACAAGTCTTAAAGTTGCAAGGTTGAACACCCACGCTCTAGCTTCTGCTAAATCCCCTGCCCTTGGCCGTGTGATTAGGAGAAAGAAGAAGAAAAGTCATGAAGGGAAAATCTGAGGTGGACAGATTTTATTCAGGGTGGCCAGTTGCTCACAGTAGGCTGCTGAAGAACGCAACTTACTTTGACACTGGATGCTAAAAAAAACAACCCATCACTAGTCTTATCTTATTTCAACTTATTCTCAGGGATTTTTTTTTTTTTGCAAGCAGGAATTGTATGAAAATACAGTAGGTAGACATATTGTCTAAGTACAATAAGGCCCTGCTCATAGGAGCTTGCTTAGGAATAGTTATGAAGTGTTTTGAATATTAAAAGCATTTTGCTCGCATTCCGTTGAGGAGAATCTGACTTACGCCCAACTGGCTAGTGAGTTGAGGTTTTATTAATTCACATATTCAAGGAAGATCTGACTCCAACCTGGGTAGAATTGGACCAATTCTGTACAACCAGTGGAGGACAAAGTTTCTTCTGAAGCAGATCCAACAAGCAAGGAAATGTCTGAACTGAATACTTGTATCTAACTAAGAGGAAACAACGGGCATCATAAAAGCTAGATTCGCCAAGGACCCCTTCATATTTGAGTGAAATTGCTGTCCCAGCCCAACTGGCTTTGTCACCTGGTGTGCCTTTCGCTCAAATTGAACATACCAAGGTGAGGATCATAAAAATCATTATAAATCAGGGGTCACCAACCTTGGCAACTTTAAGACTTGTGGACTTCAACTCCCAGAATTCCCCAGCCAGCAAAGCTGAGGAAAAGCAAAGCTGGCTGAGGAATTCTGGGAGTTGAAGTCCACAAGTCTTAAAGTTGCCAAGGTTGGAGACCCCCGTTATAAAGCATTACCACAAGTTATAGCATGTGCAATGTCATAAGTTCACAAGATGTTTTCCCCCTTTCCCCTTTACGGTAATGTCTTCAGAATTTAACAATTCCAGGTAGTCCTTGACTTACGACAGGAGTGTCAAACTCGATTTCATTGAGGGCCACATCACAGTTGTGTTTGAACTTGGAGGGGGGGCAGGGGGCGTGGCCAGCTCGACATCACTTGTGTCGGGGGCGCCTGTGGTGGCCCGAGTGCTCTGCCAGCAAAAACGGAGCTCGGGAGGACTGCATGCGGCCCTCACAAGCTCCATTTTTTCTGGCAGAGGCACCGCAGGCCAGTCCTTCGCTGTTTCCAGGGTGGCCCCGCATGCCAGATCTAAGCACCCCGCGGGCCGGATCCAGCCCCCGGGCTGTGAGTTTGACACCCGTGACTTACGATCACAATTAAACCCAAAATTTCTGTTGCTAAGCAAGACAGTTGTTAAGTGAGCTTTGCCCCATTTTACGAACTTTCTTGTCACAGTTGTGGAATGAATCGTTGCAGCTGTTTATGTTAGTAACATGGTTGTTAAGTGAACCTGGCTTCCACATTGACTTTGCTTGTCAGACGGTCGCAAAGGGGGATCATGTGACCTTGGGACACTGCAACCGTCATAAATATGAGTCAGTTGCCAAGCCTCTGAATTTTGATCATATGACTGTGGGAATGCCGCAAAAAATGGTCTTAAGTCACCTTTTTCAGTGCCATTGTTACTTTGAATGGTCACTAAACGAATGGTTGTAAGTTGAGGACTACGTATAAATAATGGAACAGTTTGCCTTCTGAAGTTGTGGGTACTCCATCACTGGTGGTTGTGAAGAAAAGATTGGACTACCATTTGTCCAGAATGGAATAAAGACTTTTGCCTGGGGCAGGGGGTTGGATTAGATGACCTCCAAGGTCCCTTCTATGATTCTATGTTGGCGTAAAGGAGCAAAAATATTCCAAGCAGATCTGTAGATGAAGCATACTTTCATAATTGTCCAGTACCATAGCATAGCTCCCAATAGCATACTTTCCATTTTAACAATACAGATTAGTCCTTAATTTATGACCATAATGGAGCCTGGAATTACAATCATAAGCCATAGCTTTGGTTCAGCGGGCCGTCACACACCCATGCCCAATTTTACAATCTCTTTTGTAGTGGTCGCATAAAGCAAACACTGTGATTGTTAAGCAAACGCCATGATTGTTAAGCAAACCCATTGTTCGCAATGGGCATTTTTTGTTGGAAACTGGAAGTAAACATTTATTAACAGCAAACAAAAAAAAAATCATAGTTACGGACCAGGGAATACCGCAATCGGCAGGAAATATGGCAGCTTTCCGAGTACCCAAAATGCGATCATGTGACTGCAGCGGTGTGTCCGTGTGCCTGTGTGTCTGTCAAAACCTTACATCCAGGTTGTAAGTACAGGTAGTCCTCATCTTACAACAGTTCGCTTAGTGACTGTTCGAAGTTACAACGGCACTGAAAAAAGTGACTTTTGTCCATTTTTCACACTTATGACCGTTGCAGCATCCCCATGGTCACGTAACTTACATTTGGCTGCTTGACCACTGATTCACATTTACGACATTTGCAGTGTCCCAGGATCATGTGATCTCTTTTGCAATCCTCTGACAAGCAAAGCCAATGGGGAAGCCAGATTCACTTAACAACCGTGTTACTAATTTGACAACTGCAGTGATTCTCACTTAACAAATGTGGAAGAAAAGTCGTAAAATGGGGCAAAACTCACTTAACAACATCAATTTGGGGCTCATTTGTGGTTGTAAGTTGAGGACTACCTGTATCTCTTTGGGGAATCTCCATATCTTGGAATGGTTGCTAAATGACCAGTCGTAAGTCGAGGAGTACCTGTGTACTTCTCTTTTCAGCAATGCATTTTTAGCTACCATATTTCTACCTTTTGCCTTGCCCTGTGGCGCACCTGGGATTAATTTAGCAAGCTAAAAGCACCTGTGCCTTGTCCTAAAGCTTACGCCTTAATTGAATTTTTAGTGGATTTTTTTACGGGAGATTTGGGCCTTCAGGACCATTTTGGTCATATTGAAACTTAGAAAAAGCAGGTTGGCTATTGACAGGAAGATCAAGAGTTCATCCTACTTCGAAGACAATTCCAAGATTGTATTCCCAATTCTGGAGACACCTGAGAATAGACAGCGAAAATCTGACTATGATCGTGCCAAGAAATAGAAGCGTATCAAATATAACAGAGTTCCCCAACGTCTCTGGCTTTGCGGACAGCCGGCGGGTGGGGGAGGGGAGAGTTCGCGCGAGCGGCTGACAAGTACGCTCACGGGCAGCTCCATTTTGGTGAGCTGCGTGCACGCACTCCGGCCGCTCACGCAAATGGAGTGCGCGCCCACACCCGCTCACCCGCTGCTTGCACAAGTGAGGGTGCGCAGTCGCACATGCGCGCTCCCCGGCCATGTTCACAGCCCAGTTGCAAAGCCCTCACGGCCCACTAAAGGGCCACAGCTCACAGGTTGGGGAGAGGGATGGGTTCTGGATCTGTTTGCTGCCGGTTCGCTCAGGGTCGCGCCGTATGCGCGCGTGCGCAAAGCGCGCACGTGGGCCCCCCCAGCAATCAAAAAATAGCTTCTGCGCATGCGCAGAAGCAAAAATTCACTTCTGCGCATGCGCAGAAACAAAATCCAAGATGGCGGCGCCCATGGAACACACCGAAAGAACCGGTTCCGTGATGTCATCACCGGTTTACTAACGGTTCTACAGAACCAGTTAGAACCAGTAGGAACCCACCTCTGGTTGGGGACCCCTGAAATATAACACTAGCTGTCTTTTCTCCATTAACATTTTTATTGAGTTATGAAGTTTTATAAAATACAAAATACAAAGTAAATGGAAAAGCAGTGGGAGTGGGGGAAAGGGGGAAAGAAAAGTGAGGGAAAAAGAAAAAGAAGCATTGACTTCCAACTCTCTCTGTTACAGTAAAAGAAGGCATTAACATCAGATCACAAAAAAATTGGAGTATGATTCATATTTTAATGCAAATTTTTTTAAAAAATGGAGATAAAAATGAAACCGGAACTTTTCCTTTTGGGCTTAATGGAAAAAGAACTAGAGAAAAAAATTGGAACTTTGCGCACACATTGCATTATACCCTATTCCAGGGGTCTGCAACCTGTGGCTCCGGAGCCGCATGCGGCTCTTTGGGCCCTCTGCTGTGGCTCCCTGTCAGGTGATCCCATCACTGACTGGCCCCGCCCCTCGCCCTCCCCTCCCAGTCACTCCTTGCCTAGCCTGAGAAGGTAAGGGCAACGGCGGGGGATGGAGAAGCGACTGGGGCTGATTCTCCGGCGCCTCATTCTTGCTGAAGCTTCTTCCAGCCTTTGTTGGTGCTGGGCGTGCCTCGGTCGCTTGGGGAGACGTGCAACCTGCTCTCCGCCCCGAGACACTGGCCCGACGCAGTTGCGACTGATGCCACCCTCGCTATCGCGAAGGCTGGCAGGGTGGGAATGGGATCCAGGAGGAGGGGACAACAGAAAGGGGGACGGGCCTGCAGCGCCCAGCTGCGGCTTTAAAACGTGCACGGGGAACTTTCGCCGCCCGGAGGATGCTTTTCAATTAAAGCCGTGTGTATGTGTGTGTATCTCTGTATCTCTCTCTGTCTCTGGGTCTCTTCTCTCTCGGAAACCCGGCAAGCTCTCCTTGGGGCTCTTCGCTACTCCTTTTCTTTCTTGGCAACTTTTTGGAAATCCGGGCTGGCTGAGGAACGAGCGCAAGCCACGGTGGAGGCTTCCCTTTGGGCGACCCTCCTCCTCCTCTCCCTCCTTCTCCTCTCGCGATCCTCTGGCCGGCTGTGGTGGGGCAGGGAGGGTGCGCACAAGCAGGGAGACCCTCCTCAAGTGAGTGCCCACCCGCCCTGTGTGTGCCTTTTCTGCGCTTTCACCGAGCCCAGACGCTCACTTGAGGGTCTTCCCGCTCGTACACACCCTCCCAGCCTTGCCACAGCCGGCAAGGGGGTTGCGAGAGGAGAAGGAGGGGGAGGAGGAGGAAGGTCGCTGGAGCCTTAGTGCAGGAGCGAAGTGGCCCTGTAAATGCCTTCGTGCAACATTTGTGCTCAAGGCAGCCTTTGCCTCCTGCAGCTTGGGGCTGGAGCTCATGCCCGCCATGCTCGGCTGAAGAGCTGCTGTGGGGGGAAAGGGGACACGGCAAGGCGATGGCCGGAGCCTTAGTGCAGGAGCGAAGCGGCCCTATATTTGCCTTCGGGCCACATTTGGCTCAAGGCAGCCCTTGCCTCCCGCTGCTTTGGGCTCGGAACTGTAAGCCGCATCCTGTTGCTAGGGGCGAGGGGGACAGGGTCGCATTGTGGCTCCATGTCGTAATGGGCTCCAGGAGGAGGAGGGGACCCCATCTCCCCCATTGTGAAGCGCGCTAAAGTTCACTGTGCTGTGCAAGGCACTGTGAGAGTGCCTCATGGCCTGCTTGATGCCTCATATCAAAATCAGAGAGGGGGGGAGAGAGAGGGGGAGAGAGACACAGAGAGAGAGAGATACAGAGAGACGGGGGGAGAGACAGACAAAGAGAGAGAGAGAGAGAGAGAGATACAGAGATACAGAGAGAGGGGGGAGAGACGGGGGGAGAGAGAGACAGAGAGAGAGATACAGAGAGAGGGGGAGATAGAGAGGGAAAGAGGGGGAGAGATAGACACACACAGAGATACAGAGAGAGGGGGGGAGAGGGAGGGAGAGAGAGAAGGGGGAGAGAGAGACATAGAGAGAGAGATACACAGAGAGATAGAGAGAGGTGGGGAGAGAGACAGAGAGAGATACAGAGAGGGGGAGAGAGAGATACACAGAGGGAGGGGGAGAGAGATACAGAGAGAGAGGGAGAGAGAGAGACACACACAGAGAGAGAGAGAGAGAGAGAGAGAGAGAGAGAGAGAGAGAGAGAAACACACAGAGAGAGAGA
>QLTV01001687.1:69278-80400 GCA_003457575.1 Thermophis baileyi | reverse complement strand
AGATAGATAGATAGATAGATAGATAGATAGATAGATAGATAGATAGATAGATAGATACATGATAGATAGATAGATGATAGATAGATAGATAGATAGAAGATAGATAGATAGATAGATAGATAGATAGATAGATAGATAGATAGAGAGATAGATAGATAGATNAGATAGATAGATAGATAGATAGATAGATAGATAGATAGATAGATAGATAGATAGATACATGATAGATAGATAGATGATAGATAGATAGATAGATAGAAGATAGATAGATAGATAGATAGATAGATAGATAGATAGATAGATAGAGAGATAGATAGATAGATAGATGATAGATACATACATACATACGACAGACAGACAGAGAGAGAGTGAGACAGATAAGACTGACAGATAGAGAGAGACAGACAGACAGACAGACGAGGGAGAGGGAGAGAAAGAGAGAGAGAGAGAAGACTGACAGATAGAGAAAGAGAGAGACAGACAGACAAGGGAGAGAGAGAGAGAGAGATCAAACATGGGGGGAGTGAATCCCTCCCAAATGGTGATCATTTCGTATAGTAGACTGTATAGTAAAACTGCTTTTCCGGAGAACACAAATTCTCCCTTTGACCTTTCAGCCACTCCTTGAAAAACGAGATCATGAAGCCTTTTGCATCGGTTTAATACATTTTAATCCATATGATTTATGTTTTGAGCTAAATCAGATCACCCAGCAGTAGATTAGGCCTCTGTTATCCTCCATCCACCCACACGCCCCCATGCCTCTTTCAAATCTAGTTCATCCACACCCCACTGGGTTATACACCGTATGCATAACTAGGTCACTGGAAGACCGGTTGCTTTCACGCAACTTCTACCCTTGGTTAAGTTTTTCAGAGCGTGGATATGGGGAGATCCCTGGCTTAGTTTAGAGGTCTACGTTTATTTTGTTGGACCCAGAAAATTAGGCTAATTCGGTAACCAAGGCACGGTGCCAATCCACCTATCCAGTTCTTTGTTTACTGTTTTATTTTGCATCGCTCGGGCACCGCTGCACCTTGCCAGTAGACGGTTCCCATAATTTCAGCTGTCCCGATTGGTCTGGTTTCCATCACGCCTGTTTGCTACTCTGCAAACTGCGCCTGCCAGTTACAAGGAGGGAACAGCTTTCTTTCTCATTCATGGGTTGCCAAGCAACCTGCCACCATGGTAACCGGGAGACAAGTAAAACCCTATGCACTGAGTAGCAGTGATGCTTCAGTCTGAGGAGTGCAGTTTGGCTTCTATGGGTGAGGCCTGATTGACTCCTTGGGGTGGGGGTGGAAGGGGGTGGAAAGGGGAAGGAGGAATCTTTGCATGAAGGCAGAGCTGTTAACTGGGACAGGAACGAAAGAAAATTAAAATTAAAAGAGAAAATGAAAGGAGTCTATGCCAGAGCTTATCTTTGGAGCTGGGGCAATAGTCAAGCCGAGAATATTAAACGAAGTGACAGTATGCAGAATTCGTTTGCCACCACTCTGAATACAATATCTTTCCTTTTCTTAACAATGAATCATAATGCTGCCTAAGAGCGAGTGAAGTATTTTCTTTTTTTTTTTGTTCTCCAGAAGTCTTAATTAGGAAAATGCCCATTAAATAAAGCCGATGGCAGGGGAAGAAAGAACGTCATAAAATGTTGGAGCCAGAAAAAAAGCTACATTTAGTCATAAGTGGAAATTACAGACTAGGCCAGTGATGGCGAACCTATGGCATGCGTGCCACAGGTGGCACATGGAGCCATATCGGAGGGCACGTGAGGTGTTGCCCTATGTCAGCTCCAGCGCGCATGTGCACGCTGGCCAACTGATTTTCGGCCTTGTGGAAGGCCGTTTTCGCCCTCTGGAGGCTTCAGGAGGCTTCCCTGAAGCCTCCGGAGTGCGAAAAACAGCCCAACGGGCAAACCGGAAGTCCGTTTTTCCGAACTTCCGGTTTGCCCATTGGGCCATTTTTCGCACTCTGGAGGCTTCAGTGAGGCTTGTGAGCATGCACGGGGAGCAGCGTGGGGGTTGTGCGCATGCACAGGGGGGAGGGAAAGGGTGTGGGCATGTGTGCACGCGCTAGCGTGCACACACACCCCCTTTTGGCACGTGAACCAAAAAAGGTTCGCCATCACTGGACTAGGCTGTATTCCCCAACTGGGCGCCCTAAGGATTAAATTAATTGGGGAATTTGCTCCTCCACCAAACCCAATCATCTTCAAAGAGAAGATGCTGTCTGGGGATAATAGGAGTTGGAGTCCATCTATTCTCTGAAGGTGCCATGTTGGGGAAGGATGGTCCATTTGTCACCGTATCCGGTTCCAATTGCAGTTAGCATGGCGGTGACACATAACTAACTCATCCTGCATTTAAAAAAAAAAATGCCAAAAAGCATAAGTTCTTCAGATGATTTGCCAATTTAAGATTGAGCTGTTTCTGAATAACCCTTTGTGCCTTTGTTGTTGTTCAGTCGCTGTCTGACTTCCTGAGACCCCATGAACCACAGCATGCCAGCCCCGCCCCCCCGTCCTCTGCTGTCTCCCGGAGTTTGCCCAAATTCAACCATCTAACCATCTCATCCCCTGCCGTCCCTTTCTCCTTCTGCCTTCCATTTTTCCCAACATCCGGGTCTTTTCCAAGGAGTCCTCTCTCCTCATTTGGTGACCAAAGGATTTGAGCTTCAGCTTCAGGATCTGTCCTTCTAAAGCAGGAGTCTCCAACCTTGGCAACTTTAAGACTTGTGGACTTCAACTCCCAGAATTCCTCAGCCAGCAAAGCTGGCTGAGGAACTCTGGGAGTTGAAGTCCACAAGTCTTAAAGTTGCCAAGGTTGAAGACCCCTGGTCTAAAGAACATTCAGGGTTGATTTCCTTTAGGATTGACAGATTGGATCTCCTTGCAGTCCAAGGGACTCCCAACAGTCTTCTCCAGTACCACAATTTGAAAACATCAATTCTTCAGCTTTCCCTACGGTCCAACTCTCCCAGCCATAAATCATTACTAGGAAACACCATAGCTTTGACTATATGGACCTTTGTCAACAAGGTGTGCCTTTAGTTGGGGGGAATTCTAAATTGCAGAGGGTTGCTACCAATCTGTCATCGGTCTTCTCTTTTTGTCATACATGCAAAGGAAAGAGAGAGAGAGGGAGGGAGATGGGAGGATGGATGGATGGATGGATGGATGGATGGATGGATGGATGGATGGATGGATGGATGGATGGATGGATGGATGAATCGATGAATGAATCAATGACTGCATCAATGAATGAATGAACGAATGAATGTCCCAAAGGTGCTTTTTCAGGAAGCAACTGGACTTTCTTTCTTTCTTTTGAAGAAGTTTCTCTTCTCATCCAAGAAGCTTCTTCAGCTCTGACAGGATAGTGGGGAATGGAAGGATTCTATCCTGTCAGAGCTGAAGAAGCTTCTTGGATGAGAAGCGAAACGTCTTCAAAAGAAAAAAAAACAAGAAAGTCCAGTTGCCTCCTGAAAAAGCACCTTTGGGACAACCATGACCTGGATGATGGAGAATCTCTACAGATGGATGAATGAATGAATGAATTTATTAAGCTGTGAATCTCTTCATGTCTTCTCCAGGTTCTTGCCCCTGCTGTTGAGTGGCTGGACTTCATCTCATACTTTCTCGCACCACTAGAACTAACAGATGCTGAGCCGGTGGTGGTCTATGGGAAGGAGTATTTGGAGCAGGTGTCACAGCTCATCAACAACACTGACAAAAGGTATCAGAGAGAGACATTATATCCATCCAGTTAGGACCAGGACAACACACATTCCACGCTTCCTGCAATTCTGGATGGAGTCCATCTTTGGACATTGAAAAGGAAGTGTTCTTGGATGTATGGCAACAAAGATGGAGAACTTGGGTTGCGTAGTCCAGTGTTTCTCAACCTTGGCAACTTTAAGATGGGTGGACTTCAACTCATGGCTGGTTGGGGAATTCTGGGAGTTGAAGTCCATCCGTCTTAAAGTTGCCAAGGTTGAAAAACACTGGGATAGATGTTGCTAAATGGCAGCTCAACCTTGGCAACTTTAAGAAGGATGGACTTCAACTCATGGCTGGTTGGGGAATTCTGGGAGTCGAAGTCCACCCATCTTAAAGTTGCCAAGGTTGAGAAACACTGGGATAGATGTTGTTAAATGGCAGCTCAACCTTGGCAACTTTAAGACGGGTGGACTTCAACTCATGGCTGGTTGGGGAATTCTGGGAGTTGAAGTCCACCCGTCTTAAAGTTGCCAGGGTTGAAAAACACTGGGATAGATGTTGCTAAATGGCAGCTCAACCTTGGCAACTTTAAGATGGATGGACTTCAACTCATGGCTGGTTGGGGAATTCTGGGAGTCGAAGTCCATCCATCTTACAGTTGCCAAGGTTGAGAAACACTGGATGTTGCTAAATGGCAGCTCAACCTTGGCAACTTTAAGATGGATGGACTTCAACTCATGGCTGGTTGGGGAATTCTGGGAGTTGAAGTCCACCCATCTTAAAGTTGCCAAGGTTGAGAAACACTGGGATAGATGTTGCTAAATGGCAGCTCAACCTTGGCAACTTTAAGATGGGTGGACTTCAACTCATGGCTGGTTGGGGAATTCTGGGAGTCGAAGTTCACCCCTCTTAAAGTTGCTAGGGTTGAAAAATGCTACTCTGGATGCTGCTGAATGGAAGCTCTCCATTGAGCCAGTTAGCATAGTCAGTGATGGGAGAAGCTGAGCACCTGGAGGGCCACCCCATTCCTATAATACTGAGAGCTATTCCGTTTAAGTAATGCATGGAGCACCCCTTCACCAAACACCAGCACCAGTCAACTCCCCTGTTCTGCAGAGGAGCAACAAGGAGAGAGCTGGGCAGCTTTGATCTGCTCTTTCTGAGCTTAGATGCCTTTGGTAGGCCATCCTGAGACAGAATGCTGATTGGCTGGGCTTAGGCCCGATCTAGCACAGTGACTCCTGTGTTCTCATGTTGTTGGAAAGGTGTGATGAGGCACGCGATTCAGTTTGTGAGTCTTGGCATTTCTTCTCACCAGTGCAGTGGTGAAATGCCATTTTTTTTACTACTGGTTCTGTGGGCGTGGCTTGGTGGGCATGGTATGGCTTGGTTCCAGGGGAAGGATCGTGCAAAATCTCCATTCCTTCCTCACTCCAGGGGAAGGATACTGCAAAATCTCCATTCCCTCGCCACTCCAGGGGAAGGATACTGCGATATCCCCATCCCCCCCCCCCTCCTGGGGGAAGGATACTGCAAAATCTCCATTCCCACCCCACTCTGGGGTGGTATTTGCCGGTTCTCCGAACTGCTCAAAATTTCCGCTACCGGTTCTCCAGAACCTGTCAGAACCTGCTGGATTTCACCCCTGCACCAGTGTCTATGGAGATTGTCAGTCATCCAGGTCATGGTTTGTCCCGAAGGTGCTTTTTCAAAAGGCAACTGGACTTCGTTTTTTCTTGAAGACATTTCACTTCTCATCCAAGAAGCTTCTTCAGTTCTAAAGGAGTTTCAAAGTCCAGTTGCCTTTTGAAAAAGAACCTTTGGGACTTCCCACCAATGGGTCCTCAGTTTTTGAAGTCAGCATCAAGAAAAGAGGAAGACATTGAGTTTTCTTCTCCTCCTTGCTTCTGGGCAACTAAGCCATGTTTTCAATGAGTTGGCCAGACTTTATTTAAAAATGGGAGCCTTGAGATACCACCAGTTGTCTGTGTGGGATGGAACATGAGGGGGTTTGAAGCAGACAGATGCCAGGTACCCTGATCAAATATAGGCCTTGAGATTAGCCTGTCCTTACACAACTTTACACCCTCTAAATAAGCCGTTGCGGAGGCCAGAGTGATCATATATCTGTCGTTTTCTTTCTTTTTAGTGTTTTGAACAATTACATGATTTGGAATCTGATTCAGAAAACAGCTTCCAGCCTCGATCAGCGGTTTGAAACAGCCCAGGAGAAGCTGTTGGAGACTTTGTATGGTACCAAGAAGGTAAGCAGATGCTTTAGAGCAGTGATTCCCAACATCGGCAGCTTTAAGATGGGTGGACTTCAACTCCCAGAATTCCCCAGCCAGCCTTGGGAACTCAGCGTTGGGAACTCAGCAGTGTTTCCCAACCTTGGCAACTTTAAGACTTGTGGACTTCAACTCCCAGAATTCCTCAGCCAGCCATTCTGGCTGGGGAATTCTGGGAGTTGAAGTCCACCCATCTTAAAGCTGCCAAGGTTGGGAAACACTGCTTTAGAGCTGCAGTAGCGCAGTGGTTAGAGTGCAGTACTGCAGGCTACTTCTGCCGACTGCCGACTGCCGGCTGCCTGCAATTTGGCAGTTCAAATCTCACCAGGCTCAAGGTTGACTCAGCCTTCCATCCTTCTGAGGTCGGTAAAATGAGGACCCAGATTGTTGGGGGCAATATGCTGACTCTGTAAACTGCTTAGAGAGGGCTGTAAAGCATTGTGAAGCGGTATATGAGTCTAAGTGCTATTGCTATGTAGGTCAGGGATCTCCAAACTTGGTAACTCTAAGACTTGTGGATTTCAACTCCCAGAATTCCCCAGCCAGCATGGAATTCTGGGAGTTGAAGTCCACAAGTCTTAAAGTTGCCAAGTTTGGAGACCCCTCCTTTAGGGGAATGAAACAGAAAATTGGGAGTGCCTTCTTCTGGGCAGGACCAGAAACAGCTTCCAGTTTGCAGACCAGTGGAGATCTTGGTACCTGAAGTCCATTAGCTTGGTGATCTGAAAACTAACCACTTCTGACCCGAGCTGGGATCTTCTGCATACTGTGAGGAATCTTCCTTGGATGAGGATTCACCACTGTGTAGTTTCTTCAAAGAACATGGATCCTTAACTCAAACCCAAAAAACTTTAACCTTAGACTGTCTACTGTCGACCTCACCCCATTCCTAAGAGGTCTGTAAGGGGCGTGCATAAGCGCACCAGCGTGCCTACCGTCCCTGTCCTACTGTCCTATTGTCCTCATCTATCTGTATTCACTTTGATTATGTTTATGTTTATACCTATACCTGCTATCTTGTACATGTTTGACAAATAAATAAATAAATAAATAAAAAATAAATCCTTAACTCACTTGTCCTCTAAAACTCCATTGCTCTACTTTCCTTTGGGCCTCACTCTCGTTCTTTCTTTCTCTTTTTCTGGAGTCCTGCACACCTCGCTGGCAAACGTGCATTTCTAACACGGATGACACCTTGGGTTTTGCCCTCGGGGCCCTGTTTGTAAAAGCCACGTTCGACCGACACAGCAAGGAGATTGTGAGTATCTTCAGCCAGGTTGGTGAGATCCCTGGGTTACTTCTCATCTATAGTTAGCCCCACCACTAATGCACAGGTTGAAAGTTGCCTCTCTGTTTACGTATTTGGAAAGCAGCAGGGAAGAGGGAGGCAGAGCTCACATCAGAGAAGGAAAGAGGTAACCAGAGGTGGGATTCAGCCGGTTCGGACTGGTTCGGGCGAACCGGATGTTAATTTTATGTCCGGTTCAGCGAACTGGTAGTTCCGACGACCGGCTGACCCCACCCCTCCCCTCCCCTCCCCTCCCCTCCCAGGAGTCTCCACATGGGCCGTTTTGGATCCCAGGTAAGTGCAGAGGGCGCGTGGAGCCCGGGGAAGTGGAAAACGGGCCTCCCAGAGGCCTGTGGAGGGCGAAAATGGGCCTATTTCCAGCCTCTGGAGCCCGGGGAGGTTGAAAACGGGCCCTCCACAACCCATTTTTGCTCCCAGGAGGCTGCAGGGAAGCCTACTAGGCCCAAAATGGGGGACAGTGCTCCCCCCATGGCCCATTTTTGCTCCCGGGGGGTGCAGGAGGCCAAGTGCTGCCTGTCACACACCATGGCCACGCCCACCCAGCCAGTCATTCGGGCAGAGAACCAGTTGTTAATTTATTTGAATCCCACCACTGGGTAAGACACCCCTTCCTTCAATACTCTGAAGCTCTCCAGTAGCTGATTTACTTACTAAGTGGGTCTGGGAATATATTCATACAAGCAATACCATGGGATTAATTTTAATTGTCCCCACTTCTACAGGTAGACCTCGACGCAAGCGAGCTTAAAATTTCTGTTGCTTTAGTTAGACAGTGGTTACGTGAGTTTTGCCCCATTTTACGACCTTTCTTGCCATAGTTTGGTCTCCAGCTAAATTCAAGTCTGGGTTAAAAGTTGTATTTGAATATGGATAGCCCTATCCTACTCAACACTATGATGACAGGAGTTGTTTTGACACTAAAGGGACCTTGCTAGTTGCACCATGATCTTTATGACCTGTGGTTATTTGGAAGTGGATTTGTCCTGAAGTGACCACTCACTCTAATAAACCAAAGAAAGGAAATCTTCTAAACAGAATAGCACTAGGTATTAATTGAACTTAGAGTGCCCTAAATGGGTTGCTTGCTCTCTCTTGTGTGCTTAACAAACAGGAAAGAGAATTTAGAATGAATTATGCTGCAAAAGAAGATTCCCATCCAGTTTGGAAAATTCCAAATTACAATCACACTTAAATAATAAGTCATGTTATTGATTGATTCTTAGTCTAATCCTCAAGGGGGAAGATGTATTTCCTCGTAAAGGGAGCTACTTGGGCCTGCCACATCACTCTGGACTTACCCATTGGTTGATATTATTGAATATTATTTTCATGATTGCCCAGTTTTGAACTGTCAATAATTTCATGTAGCTTGCTTGGTACACTACTTGGAAGTCAGTGTCAGTCTTCTCTCTCTCTCTCTCTCTCTCTGTCAGTCTTCCCTCTCTCTCTCTCTCTGTCAGTCTTCCCTCTCCCTCTCTCTCTCTCTCTCTGTCAGTCTTATCTCTCTTTGTGTCTCTCTCTCTGTCAGTCTTCTCTCTCTCTCTCTCTCTCTCTCTCTCTCTCTCTCTCTTATAAACTGAGGACCACCTGTCTTAACTCTTTCACATCCAGATTTCTTGTTTTTTTCTTGTTTTTTTCTTTTCTTTTCTTTTCTTTTCTTTTCTTTTTCTTTTCTTTTCTTTTCTTTTCTTTTTCTTTTCTTTTCTTTTCTTTCTTTTCTTTTCTGTGAAGGAACAATAACCAATGAATGAAAAATATAGTTGGGCGGTGGAATACACTGCAGATGCTGTTGAGGTTTTTAAGACGAGGCTGCAGTAGGGAAGATACGGCATCACAGGTTTTAGCAATCCTGCATTGGGCTTTGAAATGGACTGGGCCAATGTTTCTCAACTTTGGCTATAATTGAAGATGTGTGGACTTCAACTCCCAGAATTCTCCAGCCTGCCATGCTGGGAATCATAGTCCACACATCTTCAACTTGCCAGGGTTGAGAAATCCTGGTCTAGATGGCCTCGAAGGTGATAACTCTTTGATTGCATCTGAACCCTCTCCATCCCTACCTTCAGGCTCAGAACATGATAGCCGAAATCCGAGCAGCCTTTCAAGAGTCCCTCAACAATCTTGACTGGATGGACAAGCAGACAAAGCAAGCTGCGAAGGAGAAGGTGATTCTGATATGTCTTTAGGCCAGAATTTGGATACCAAAGAATGGTCTTATTGTTGTGAAACATTTGTGGGATAAACTGTACTGTACCTTTTTTTTTTTACAGTATTACTTCTCTGCAGGGCGTTTTGACTTGCGATCATCAGTCACAATTCTCATACCTGTATTTGCTAAATTAAAACATTGGTCTATCTGTCTGTCTGCCTATCTGTCAGTCTGTCGGTCTGTCTGTCTATCTATCATCTATATCAGGGGTGGGTTCCAATTACCTTCCCCGCCGGTTCGCATCGTGATGTTTTGCACATGCGCGCTCCCTCCGTTCGCACGCGCGTTCCCTCGAGCAATTTGGCTTCCGCACATGCTCAGTAGCTTCAATCAGCCCGAAACACAGCTGAGGAGCTGATCAGCTGTGCTTCGGGAAAAGGAATAAAGGTCAGTTTAAACGCAGGGGCAGGCGGGAGGGCCCTTTTTCAAACGGCAGAACAGGAAAAACCTTCCAAACAGTAAAACAATTCACTAAAAATTCCCAAAAAAAGATGGCGGCGCCCACGGACCGGCACTGACCGAACCAGATCCATGACGTCATCATGACTTCACCAGCGGGTCGCGCCCAGTTCGAACCGGGAGGAACCCACCTCTGATGACCACCTAGCCACGCCCACCCAGCCAGTCATTAGGCAGAGCATATGAGTGGTCCGCGGGGTTTAAAATTATTTCCAAACAGTAAAACAATTCACTAAAAATTGCCAAAAAAAGATGGCGGCGCCCACGGACCGGCACCGACCGAACCAGATCCATGACATCACCAGCGGGTCGCTAACGGTTCGGGCGATCCAGTCCGAACCGGGAGGAACCCACCCGATGTGGATGCTACAAAGGTCGTAAGTGTGAAAAATGGTCATAAGTCAACTTTTTCAGTGCCGTTGTAACTTTGAACAGTCACTAAATGAAGTGTTGTAAGTCGAGGACCACCCCTACAAGCTTGCTCCTCTACTCCCACAGGGGGAATGCAGGTCTTCGTTCCTCCAAAGCAGGGCATTTGCCTCTGTCACCCGCATTCCCACGACTGGCTGAGCCCCACTAAGTTTTGGGGCCTGTTTTCTCCTCCCATCAGTTCTGCTGCTTCCACTCCAGTCTCACCACCACTTAGTTATACCCTCCCGCATGTCTCTCACCCCCGTTTAATTCCCCATCATGGCCTCTGAGCTCTGCCCTTATCTCAAGGCTGGCACTCTCTCACCCTCTTGCCTCACCCGTGCCGTTTCGACTCCCTCTCGCTTCATCAGCCGCCGAGGGGCACCGAATCGCCCGAACGACCAAGGCCTTCTTTACCGCGTCGCCTTCTTATCGCTGGAAGTACTAGGCCAAAAGCGCTTAAGGAACTTTCACATCCGGATTAGATCACCGTCGGCCCGGATATTCTCCCGGAAGTCTATCAAGAGGCGGGCCGAAGAAGGGGGGAATTTCACAAACGTCCGCTCTAGGAATGGAAGATTGATCAGAGAGACCGCTTTGCCGGGAGGGCGATGAGAATCGGACCCGGAAGTGTTACGGAAGGGCAAGTCCGGTTCCTGAGAAAGCCATGGCGGAAGTAAGAGGGAAGAGGCCATCGATCCGAGAGGCCGGAAGGCGGAGGGGGC